>JAQOWM010000753.1:0-600000 GCA_029041755.1 Resseliella maxima
GCAATGCGCTCATTAAACAAACAAATGTAAAATGAATAAAACCTTTCTTCTTCTAAAATAAACAATAAATGGTTTGAGGAAAAGAAAATCCTGTGTTTTCCTTGTTGTACGAAATAAACAATCATCTTCTTTACCCAGTTAGCATTTCAGGAAATTCTGGCCAATGTAAGTAAACAATAAACAGAAACAAGCAGAAAAGGTTATCACATGCAATACCGACTTAGCAAAATTTTGTTTCATTGCTCTTTCGTTTTTATTGTTTGTCTCAATTTGCCATTGATCAATATGAGCACTTTAACAATTGAGCATTATACAAATTATGCATATTAAGAATCTCAGACAATGCGTATTGAGAAGCATCAGTTCAGATGAATTTGAAAAGCAAATAATCAACAAATGAATCGATCTTTGATATTTACGCACTAGTATCGAAACGAACAATAACAAATCTGATTCAAAATGCATGTCAATGCGACTAAAATAAAATCATGCAAATTTGCTTTGAGACAAAGCATTCTTGCTTGTCTTCATGACTCAGCAATTACAAACAAACGGTAAACCCTCGCCAAATTGTTTAAGGAATGCCAAACACACTTGAATCGACATGCAAATTCAAAATTCCATGATTTCATTCAAGATGGCTGCCGACCGTTATGCAAAGCAGAGCAGATTGTGTGCACAAAATGTATTTCAATACCAATACGTGTTGCCAAATTCACTCACACAAATTCAAAGCTTGCTCAAAACTGTTTGTAAATAAGACGCTCAAAGCAACAAACAATTTAAAGTTAAAGCAGAGATAATAAAATACAACAAACTGCAAAACATTAAAAAAAAAAACAACAAAATTAAGAATCAAGCAATGTTGATCAATCGCATAACGAATTCTATCGAGAAATTCGATGGCACATACACAGAATTCACAATATTTCGTGATAAATGGCTTACAATCGTTCACAATAAAACAGAAATTAATGCAATTCGAGAATTAAGCGTTCTGAGAGCCGCATGCGTCGGTAAAGACAAAACCATATTAGGTCAGTGGAGAACAATCCAAGAAGATTACAATAAAGCATGGAATCGTTTACAAACGTTTTACGAGAACATTAACATGCAAGAATACTCCTCATGGCCACTCTGATCAAAGTAAATTTGCAATGCGCAATAAGACATTAAAAGTTGAAACAAGGTTCAACATGCAAAGAAACGAATGAACATGCGACTCATTTGACCAAGACAAAGCTCAGTCCAAAGAGTGACGAATAAAAGATTTCAAAATGGCTGCCACTAATAAGCTATCAATGCGAATAGTATGTAGTGTGAGTGAGAGCGAATGATGCAACATTTTGCTAAGATGCCAACGCGTGCACAGAATTGATGCTCATTCCACTCACAACTCTCAAACTGTTCAGTCGTGTTAACAAAACATTCTCGCACAATAAAAGTAGTCATCAAAAAGAAATCAAGTGAAATAACTGAATAAAAATTAGCAAATAAATTGAAATAGAGTACACAATTAAAGCAATAAATTCAAAAAATTTGCAAATACAAATTCTAACAATAATTAAGCAAATTTATACGCAAATCTTACAGTGCAAAACCACGTGTCAGAGTGTTGTGTGAAACTAAAAAACAAATAATTAATAAATTTTTTAAGCATATTGGTGTGACGCAGAAATTTGGGTTTAAGGCAAAATTTGCCAATTCGTATTTCGACACCATATGGCAGCATGTCAGAAAAGCATAAATCCTGCAAAGATTGTAACAAGAAAACAAAGCAAAATCATTGAAGGAATGGCGACGTTTGCAATACAATTAAGTGCAAAAAAAGACAGATTTGAAAAAAAGATAGAAAGACTCATCGATCAAATCTGTAACACGGAAATGTTGCGAAACTTTACAGAAGGTGACGTACGTGAACGCCAGACTCAATTGAAAGAGCTATGCACGCAATTAGAAAAAGTTCATGAAGATGCATTACTTGAGCTTGATGCTGAAAGTCAAAGCGACATTAAAGAAAATGAAGAGCTCAATGACAGAATCACAACCGCCAAAGCAAGGTTATTTGATCAGGTTAAAAGAACTGAGCGAAATTGAGCCAAAGCAAAGTGACAATGCGTCAATTGATAAAAATAAAATCCAGATTGAAGTTACGCAAACTGATGCAACTGGAAATGTTCCAAATATTTGGGGCAAATTTGATGGCGATTATTCAAAATGGAAATCGTTTCATGACAAATGGGTTGCTTCGATGCATGGCACCGACAAAGTCAAAACGATTGTGAAATTTCAAAATCTCCAAGCCGCATGCGTCGGTGCCGCCAAAGGTGCGTTAGGAGAATGGGATCTCACAGACGAAAATTACGAAAAAGCATGGGAAAGATTGAAAGCAATCTACGAAGATGACTACATGCAAGTGCAGTCGTTCATGCAGAAGCTAACCACATTGCCACGAATAAATGGTTTGTCAAGCAAAACCATTCGTAACACTATTGATAGTGTACAAAAACACATTCATGGCCTACAGCGATACATTGACATTGACACAAAGCATCCGTATGTAGTGTTCGCAGTTATAGGCAAGATGGATGCAGACACGTATCGTGCATGGGAAAAACATCGTCCGACGCTGGCCAAAGCCAATGCAGAGCGCAATGGCAATGATCCAGATAGTGCTAGACCAGGTAAATACATACCAACCTGGAAAGAACTTGAAATGTTCTTAGAAAATGAAGTCACAATTCGAGTTCACGCTGAACGACACCCAAATCACGAAACAGCACAACAGCAAAGCGCTGGACAAGTTTCAAAGAAACATGGTCAACACAAACGATTTAACAAGCAAAATCGTTTCAACAGAAAAAATGTCGATCAAGACAATAGTAACATTGAAGTGCAGTGCC
Organism: Resseliella maxima; assembly: GCA_029041755.1. Lineage (NCBI taxonomy): Eukaryota > Metazoa > Arthropoda > Insecta > Diptera > Cecidomyiidae > Resseliella > Resseliella maxima. Next base: position 2,904 of record JAQOWM010000753.1, read on the forward strand.
CATTAGGTGATGGACCACACAAAATTTATAATTGTCAGACGTTCATAGACATGAACCTGATTGGGCGACAAAATCAAGTCGCTGAGCATGAATTGTGCGTTCGTTGTTTGCAAAAATTCCACACAGGCAGATGTGCAAACAGAAGAAACAACCAAGTTTGTCCAAAATGTTTACCGGAAAGCAAATATCATAATAGTATGCTTTGCCCAAATGCAAAAACATCAGCTAATGCAGCGATGAAAGCCACTTCTGGCCAAAATAAACGCAAACAGCGTGATGGTAAACAACAAAATCCAAAAAGAAGACGCCACAATAATGCTGGTGGCTACCATTCAAATCAAAGCAAAACTCAATCTGTAGTGAACAAGATTGGTGAATGGTCATTAGTTGCAAAACAAAGCAACGCAATTAAAAACATCAAGACACCAAATGAAGGTAAGCTTGAAAAAACGATATTATTAGCAACCATGAGCATACGCATGCAAAATTTAACATCTAATGAAACTGTTATTTGCAGAGCAATAGCGGACACGGGTGCATCTCTGAATTGCATCTCGGCAAATTTTGTGAATGATAATAAGCTATCAACCACAAGATGCCAGAAAAGAATATTAGGTGTGAGCGGACCGGAAATCATAAAGCATAAGCTAAAAACAATTATACGTCCATGGTTTCAAAGCGAATTCTCAATGCGAGCAGAATTTTTCATATTAAAACAATTAGATGGAATTTACCCAGACCAACAAATCAATGTAGCTAAGGATCAAATAACGCATTTAGTCTTAGCAGATAAAAATTTTGATGTACCAGCTCCAATCGATGCATTAATTGGAGCAGAAGTATATTCAGAGATAATAGGCCCTGATTTGTATAAGCACAAAGATGGTGCAATGATGCAATCATCTGAATTTGGTCACATAATATTAGGAAAATTTAACATTAAGAAAGAATCAAGCGATTCAAACATTTTAAATGTATCACAATGCGATGATGTAGTTTTAAATAATAAACGTGAAAATGAAAAATTACAAAATGCTTTATCTAAATTCTGGGAAATTGAAGAAATAAACAAAAGCGAATGCAACACATTTCTAAGCGAAGAACAGTTAATGGTTGAAGAAATATTTGAAAAAACACATTACAGAGAGCCAAATGGCAGATATGTAGTCACAATTCCAATTAAGCCGAAATGCAAAGGCTTAGGTGACTCAAAATACATTGCAAAAAGACAGTTCAAGCAATTGGAACAAAAATTCAAGCGTAATCCTGAATTAAAACAGAAATACGTAGACTACATGCGTGAAAACATGAAGCTTGGCTACATGCGAATAGCAAACAAGCCTGCGGTGGGAGAATTATGCTATTGGCTACCTCACCACGCAGTAACAAAGAAATTCCGTGTTGTTTTGAATGGATCAGCAATTACATCCAATGGTGAGTCGTTAAATTCGATTCAGATGAATGGTCCCAAATTACAATATGATTCTCAGCTGCAAACAATGCGTTTCAGAAGGCACAAATATGCTGTGGCCACGGACATTACCAAAATGTTCAATAGAGTAGGTTTAAATCAAAACCAATGGAATTTGCATCGATTATTTTGGCGCGAAAATGAGGATGAGCCACTGAAAGAATATGTAATGACGGTCGTGATATTCGGTGGAACATCGTCAGCTTACAATTCAGTAAGAGCAATGCATCAATGCGCAAAAGATTATGCAAAACAATATCCTGAAGCATCAGATATAATTATGAAATCATTCTACATGGATGATGGAATTTTCGGATGCGACACAATTAATGAACTCAAAATCTTATGCAAAGAGGTTGAGTTTGTCTTAAGTCAAGGACATTTCATGCTCAAAGGCTGGGTATCGAATTCCATAGAAATTGAGAAATACTTAAACGCAGCGAAAATCAATGAAATCATCATAGGTGAGAAAGATGAAGAAAAAATACTTGGCCTACGCTGGCTAAAAACAACAGATGAATTGTCAATTGTTGTCAAGCTTAATGAAAGCAAGAAAAATTTCACTAAAAGAAGCATATTGAGTGAAATTGCAAGACTATATGACCCAAATGGCTTCATAGCGCCAATAATTATTAAAGCGAAGATGTTAATGCAAAACATCTGGCGGTTGAAAGAACTCGGTTGGGACGAAAATGTCCCACAAGAAATAAGTCAAGAATGGTTAGATCAATACGCTGATCTACCACATCTAAAAGAGTTCAGAATCAAACGATGGCTGACCATCAACAAAAATTCCAAAATTCAAATTCATGGCTTCTCCGATGCCAGTGAAAAAGCATACGGCATTGGAATATTCATAAGAGCAGAGAATGAAAAAGGAGAGATAAGTTGCTTACTCCTTTCTGCCAAATCTAAAGTAGCTCCATTAAAAGAAGCAACAATTCCGAGGCTAGAATTGTTAGGAGCGCTCATGCTGAGCGAACAAATAGAAGCAATAACCATTGCATGTGAATTTGAAAATACTAATATCACGCTTTGGACTGACTCAATGATAGTATTGAGTTGGATTAAGAAAAAGCCATGCGAGCTTAAAGCGTTTGTGTCAAACCGAGTACAAAGAATCCAAGAAAAAACAAAGCATTGCAAATGGAAACATGTACGGTCGGAAGATAATCCAGCTGATTTGGTCAGCAGAGGAATGAAGATGCAAGACTTTTTGAAAAGCAAACTCTGGTTAGAAGGTCCAACATGGCTAAGGCAAGCCGAAAAGGACTGGCCTACGTCAAAGCTAATAATCACACCAGATGCACAAGATGAGATTAAAAAAGAATGCAAGCCAAAACTCACTGAACAAAAAGCGTTCAAAATATTCTCAAGTACAGACAACACGATTCTGTACAACAAATTCCAATGCTGGGATAAAATTATAAATGTCACAGCGTATGTATATAGAATATACTGGAAAGCAAAACGAGAAACGTTCATTGGAACCAAATTTATAACCATTGAGGAAAGAACAAAAGCAATGGAGTTTTGGATAAAATATGAACAAAACATAGCATTCAAAATTGAAATTGAACGAATTAAAAATGGAGATATACTACCAGCCAAAAGTTCAATAACGTCACTCAGGCCATTTTTAGATAAAAATGGTATTCTTAGAGTTGGCGGTCGAATTGATAAAGCAAATATTGCATATGAGAGCAAGCATCAATATATCATTCCTCACAAATCAAGACTCTCTTTTCTACTTTTAAATTATGCACACGAAATGACAATGCACGGAGGTGCACAATTAATGACGCAATTTATTCGCAGAAGATTTTGGATCCAAAAGCTGAGATTCGAAACTCGAAACTTTATCAAAACATGCGTTAAATGCGTAAGGCTTGCACAACAAACAGCTAGCCAAATCATTGCTGAACTGCCAGAAATAAGGCTAAGACCAGCGCCACCATTTCAACACGTTGGTGTTGACATGGCAGGTCCATACCATATGCGAGTATCGGACAAATTAAATACAAATACAAGAGCACGCAGCCTACCTGATATGAAAGGATGGATTGCTGTATTTGTCTGTCTTGTCACGCGATCTGTTCATCTAGAAGCTGTCGAAGGCATGTCAGCTGATGATTTCCTGGTTGCCTACACAAAATTCACAAGCAGAAGAGGTAACCCGGAAAAGATCTACAGTGATCATGGAACAAATTTCAAAGGCGCAGATTCTGAATTGAAAAATGCGTTGAAAAGTTGGCAAAGCGACCAAGTTCAACATTATGTCAATTTAAAAGGCACTGAATGGCATTTTATCACGCCATCTGCCCCACATGAAGGAGGCATTTGGGAAGCAGCAGTAAAGCAAATGAAACACCATTTGAAACGCATCATTGGTGTTCAAAAATATTCATTTCAAGGCATAACAACTCTATTAGCCGGTGTGGAAGCATGTCTTAATTCAAGGCCGCTATGCAGAATGTCAGATGATCCAGAGGATCAAGAAGCATTGACTCCTGCACATTTTTTAATAGGTAGGCCGCTAAGACTGCCGATGCAAGAAAAATCTGAAGCACCGCCATACAGCATAAAGCGTCTGTATGTCCAATTGCAATTCCAAATACAAGCATTTTGGAAACAATGGTCAAACGACTATTTGCAATCGCTTATTCAATTGCCAAAATGGCGTACAGAACAAGAAAATCTGCACGTAGGCCAACTTGTCATTATCAAAGCCGATAATATTGCACCTACATATTGGGCAATGGGCAGAATCACGCAGATTCACAAAGGAAATGATGACAAAGTGAGATCAGTGTCACTTAAGACACAAACTGGCCAATTAGACCGCTCAGTCAGGAAGATATGCGTTCTTCCAAGTGATGTTGAGCTAGCCTATTGGCAATAAGCAAGCAAAACAATAATACAAAGCAATATAAATATCAAGACCCTAAGATTTAAAGTAAAAATACAATTTTTACGGGGGGAGTGTTAGAACAGCAACGCGCTGTCGTCTATCCATTTGACATAAAGCATGTCAAATGGATAGACAACAGACAATATACAATAGAATAGAGAAAGCAAGAGAGAGAGAGAGAGAGAGAGTCACAGAGAACGATAGAGAGAAAGAGATAAGACAACAAGAAATGATGAGCATGGTGTGCTCATCAAATTAGTTTATAAGTATAGTAGTCGACAAACAGTCAAACCAAGCGGTTCAATAAAACACAAATCATTATTACTAAAAACCCACTGTCTTTCATTTCAACCGAATTTGTGTCTCTTACACAGGCACAAACAGGGCAACCAAAAATATTTATTAAAATTATAAATAATTTTTTAAATATTTAAGGCCGTTTTTGAAAAAAAAGGGTTAATTATTTTGGCATTTTTGGATTTTTTGTAAATATTTTAACAGTTTTCGGGCTAAGTTTGAATCAAATTATCGAAAAATGTTTTATTGAATATTCATGAACGTATTGTTTCGTGTGACATTTGAATTCAGTAGACAAAAAATGACATTCAGTCCGCTCTCATTTGGATACTAGCAGTGCAATTTGTTAAATATTAGTTTATGTAGTACTTCTTCAAACTAGCTGGTAAAAATCCTCAAAATGGTCAAAAACAAAGGAACTTTGTCTAAATTTTATCAAAGAGTACTTTGGAAATATCCAGGTGAATTCCGTAACGACAAATCAGTTCTATTTTGTCTAAACTGTGATACTGAAGTACTAATACTTGCAAGAGCAAGGCATTCTTCTTGCTGATTCAATCCAACTTTTTGATGAGGTCGGCGTACAATTGAAAACGATTCGTGGAGGATCAATCTATTTCAACAAATACAATCGTGTTATTGCTCGCAACTCAGGACACACACAGATAAGACAAATTGAACAAATTTTGAGCTCACAAACTAATCAGCAAATAGAATCACCTGATGCTGTCGTCCAATCCTACACACCAGCGGAATTATGTGCTTTCAAATATGCATCAATAACACCTACTGATTTCGAACGCTCATTCTCCAGATACAATCAGGTCTTAGAAGTCAATCGACGTTCATTTTTATTCAATAATTTGAAAATGCACGTTGTTGTTATGTGCAATTCCTTTGATTCATAGTTAAATTTATATTTTCATATAATTTTGATCACAATATAAATGTTTTAAGTTCATATAATGTTCATCTCTGAAAACAGTGAACTTTCAACTGATATAAATTCTTTAAAACAGTATTTATTTCGAAAAATAATGAAATATTTCAGATAATATTGATTTTTCTTCATTTATAAATAAATATTTTCGTAATTATTTTTGATGTTCAAACGTAAATAAAAAACAAATATTTCCATGGTTATAAATAAATTTTTTTGGTTGCCCTGTAAATTATAAAGAATATATTTCAGTATAGAAAGATTGATTAGGTTTTATGCTTGCTAATTTTCATTATATGTATATATAATACATATAAAATCAAAAACATAAGAAAAATAATAATGCCATGTTTAAAAAATAGAAAAACAATAAAATAATGTGGCATAAAAAGATCTTCTTTTATGTTTCTTTATATAATTTGTAATATTTTTTGTACTATAGTGAAATTTTATTACGGATATTAACACTGTTCATCATGGTTTACCACAGTTTACCACAAGGCCATCATGGCTTACCACGGTCCATCATTGTCATTCTCATTGTAATCAGCTCATCAAGACTTTTCAAATGATACCAATATCGATATTTTCGACCACGATGGCCGAAATGGTAGACCGTGATCGACGAAAATAGTATTTATTCTACCACGGTTAAACATGGTTCATCATGGTTCATCATGGTATACCACGGTTTAACACGGTCCATCATGGTCGGTCAACATGGTCAGCCATCATATATGATGATAATAATAATGAAAATACTAAATTTTTTTCTTTTGTACCAGAAGTACCGGATGGACTGGTCCAAATTGGTGCACAATGGATGTCAGCCATGATGGCTATACCACCATGTCTCAGGCAAAATTTGACCAAAATCGATCATCATAGTCCAAAGTTATGATCGCTTAAATTATTGACGGAGAAGAAAAAAAAAAAACAAACCAATGCAATAGCTCTACATTTCATGTAGTGCTAAAAAGAACAAAATGTGCAAGTAATTGGAATTAAAATGATACATTTATTGTCTTTTGCTCACATCACGAGCTCGTTATCACTGATTTCTTCGTATAACATCCAACACAAATCCGACATCAAAGAATCTAGCCGTTTGCCTCTATACCAACTTTCCAAAGGGGCAGCAATTTAATGGAATTTTTCCCCGTGTTCGTCAGATTCAGTGGGTACTTTTTTCTGGAATTGCTGTAAGGAATGTATTTTTTATTCGATGTGGCGGTGTAAGGAATGTATTTTTAAAGACATATGTACATTGATTTCGTCGAAAGCAGTTAGCATATCTTTAATCAAATCTTCAAAATTTTCTGCACGCCTTATTCCAAGACAACCATGAATAACCTTTTTGATACATATCCAGGCAACCCTTTCTTTTTTCAAGAGATTATTCTGAAACTCAGTATCTTTTTCCAGTTTTTGAATATCTGGTCCTGTTAAAACACCTATTGAGTAACATATACATAGTTTTTAGTAGTCATGTACATTTTTTCCTTGAAAATCGTGTTTTATACCTGCTTTAATTTTGGGAATACATCTCATAAGCGTCTAAAAGCAGCCAGATCTGGGTCTAAGACCTTTATAAAATTTTTAACAATTCCCAATTTAATGTGCAACGGTGGTAGTAAAATTTTATCCGTTCCAACAAGCGGTTCATTGATCAAGTTGTGCCCCGTAGTTTTTTCTTTTATTCTCATTTCCCAGTCCACTTTTTGATATTGGTTTCCGTCGTAACGCGTATTCCATTTGCAAATGTAACACATGTATTTTGTGTAACCAGTTTGCAAACCACATAATAATGTAGTGACCTAATGCAACATGAATCGTCATTAAAATAAAATGTCTTTCATTTATTAAAAAAAAAAATAAATATCAAACCTTTAAATCGGTACAAATTCTGCATTTGTGTTCTTCATATTTAATAACTTGTAGAATATGTTTCAGTTTGTCGTATGTTTCCTTGGTATTTGTACTCAGAGCAATAGGTACGGGGTTTTTTGTGTTGTCAACGTAAAGTAAGACTGCTTCTAATGTCGATTTAGATGCGTCAATAAAAAGACGCCAGTCTTCTGGTGCATAAACAATGCTCATGGCTCACATAAGGCCACAAATATTTTTAGCAATACGCAAAATCGTTCTCTTCATTGATGGTAAAGGATTGAAGAAAAAGCGATTGACGATTTCGAAAAGAAGTCACTTTAACTCCAGGAGCCAAAAAATTTGCTGCCCTAAGGTGAGATGCCAGAATTTCGGATTTTCTTTGGGACAATTTAAGTTCTCGAACTATCGAATCCAAGCGCTTTTGTGTGAACTTAAGATGATTACATTGCCCGCTCATTGCTTCAGATGGTTGGTACAAATCGAACTGAGAATTTTCTAATTCACTTGCAAATGACACCGACATGTCTTCTTGATTTGGGGTCGGTGCGATTGGAACGGGAATATTATCACCATGATTCAATGGCGGTTGCATTGATGGAACATATTTGTATATGTGTTTTAATCGTGAATATCTATTAAGAATTCTCACACCACTATTCGCACACGCATAACAACTTTCTGGTGAATGTGTCTCTGGTTCATACCAAATACAAGGAACACCAAAAGGCATTTTTTCTCGCTTACCGTTTGTCCATTCACGTAAATATAATTCACAGTACAAGTAGTTGTGCAAACTTATGATGGCACCCATTCTTTATATCTGATCACTTCTCTATTGAAATGTTGTTGATATCTATCAATAAATTCGTCAGACAATGGTTTTCTACTCGAAGGAATAAAGAATTTTCCGCATGTAAAGCAGAATAAATCAAAATTACAACGTTTATCACCCACAGTTGACGAAATGAAAAAAAAAAATTGGAACGGTTTTGATCAAAAGTTACACCTTGAGTTACACTGATAATAAAATTTGTTTAAATACACCTGTTGATTTATTTTGTTTTCACTAATTTGACATTAATTTCCAATAAAAATATGAGAAAATGAAAGTGGTGAAATCTATTTCCAGAAAGTAATGAATATATTATTCAAATTTGTTATGCATTTAAATAAAATATACCATAAAGTTTGTTGTCGCTCAACTTGAATAAAAAGCGCTTAAGAACGCAAACTTTGTTGTTTTTATCATTGAGTCGTATTGATTTGAAGATTATCTTGAAAAAATAGTAGTAATAATAATAATAATAACAATAATATTGATAAATAATAGTTTCACTAGTAAGTTATTATGATTTTTTGGTATAAAATTGAGTTTTGAGTCGAAAAAAGTTCAAAAATTTGACGAAAATATTATACAAAAATGTTGTTGATGCCTCTATTAATGCCTCATTGTAAGTTTCCAACAGAAAAAAAATCGAAAAATTGCAAATAAATATAGTAATATGAAGCGTTTGAAAGACTCACAATTTTGAAAAACCATCAGCTCATTAAAAATTTCCCACGAAGACTGTCGGGGAAAAGCTCGCGGCTGGTAACTATTGGGACCAATACCTTTTAATCCTTATATGTCGTTTTCTTGGGTATGAAAATGACCCCACAATTTGTTGCACAGTGTTATTGTACATACAGTCACTAGACATTTCAATCAAATTGAAATTGCAAACGCTTACATGTGTTCCATTAATGAACATTATATCGCATTACATTTGTTGAATTATGAAAGTAGATTTGCTTTTTCTTTTTTTTTTTCTTGATCAATGTTCTTTTGTGCTCAATGTATTCCCAAATGAGAATTATTCCATGCACTGCGTACGACTATTATTTATTGATCATGGCATTTCAATTTGAAATTAATTAAGGTATTTAAATGAAACGGTATATTCCAACCGAATTCATGCTTATTATGCACTTATTCAATAATAAAATTATAATATTGCCTTTTGTTGAATAATATATTTCAACTAATTGATGGTAAATTATATGAGAAAAAGGCAACAAGCTTAATGTAAATAGCTCGATAATTATTACTGTGGTTACTTTTATTGTAAAAAAGAAAAGAACAAAAAAAAAAAAATGATTGAGCGACATTTTTTGCGCATTACATAAAACAATTGCTCTGAAATCCGATTATCAAAAATGCATCATTTATTGTCGCATGAAATGCGGTTTGGAAACAAAGAATCCATTAGTGTGTCAATTAATCAGTTTATTACAATGCATTGCATTACACTGCATTACACTGAATTGTAATATAAAATATGTACACATTGGACACGGTATTAAATAGGGTGTCAAACATAGACAATAATTAATTGAAACTTGATACGCTCAAGCTAGCTAGCATTCAAGTTAATACGCATGAATTTATGCATGTTCCATCGTGTCAATTGAAATCGCCAATCAAATTTGTTGTACTAGTTACTGGCACATAAATCACATTAAATGTCAATCAACATTGTATTTATATTCTATCCAAATATATCCAAGGGACTTTACAAAGCATGAACGGACTTTTTTATTTTAAAATGTTCAATTATTAATAGGCACATCACATTGAAAAAAATTCAGTAAACAAGAGTCCAGTTATAGTAAATCCAAAATGCGATGCATTCAATACACAACATTTGTTGTTATTTGCTGCATCAATGAAATGAAAAACTGATAAGATCGATGAATTCGCGGTTTTAATGGTATATTACCAATCAATTTGAGCTTCAATTTTCCATTCAATTGAATTATATTATTGAACAAGATTTTACATCCACAAACAACTCAATTGAATATTAATTGATATGTTTGACTTGTGTTATTGCATGAAAGAGAGAGAGAGAGAGAGAGAGAGAGAGAGAGAGAGAGAGAGAGAGAGAGAGAGAGAGAGAGAGAGGAGTGGGAGAGTGAAAGAGTGAGAGAGTGGGAGAGAGGGAGAAAGAGATAAAAAAATGGGGATTCTTAACTCCTCAGAGCGAGAGAGAAGGAGCAGAGAAATCGCAACAGAGATATGGATTCGAATATTCGAATTCGAATCAATAATTGAAATTCGGAGTAAATGGCAAATGCCATATTATTTGAATCAATTTCAATATGAAGAATATTTCTGGAGATATTTAATTGAATAAATAATTCATTCATCGTATTCTACATTGAACAAAAGTCAAATTGTATAAAATGAAAAAAAAAAAAACCATTTACTAAAATGTATATTCTGTGAATACTTTACATACCATACGATGCAATCAAGTGAATCCAATTTCATTCAAATTATGTGAGATTGTGATTTTGATCTCAATCAAAATGAAATTTGATTAGATTATATATTTTCCACATGACTTTATGGGCTATTTTACATCACAGCTGAAAAACAATGTTGCAGCTGGCTTTTCGCATTGTAGAAAGAAAAAAAAAACACAACGAAAAAATAAAATTGAAACAGCATTTGTGAAACCAACACCACCCACATTCAATTTGTATGAATACATATGTGTGCATTGAAAATAGTGGAAAATGAAAATTGAATTATATATATATTTATATGTAAATGTGCTGTGTCATGAACTTTTGCATTTAGCTCACCATTAATATGACAGACAGTTTATTTTCATACATTTTATATACATACAAATCTGTAGTATTGATTTATGACAAATTATTTATAAAGCTTGGAATAAATTATAAATAACCTGACGCAAAATCACAATTTGATTCTTAGAAAAACGACCAGCATCAAGAATATGAAATAACTTTAACCTTTTCATAAAATTTGAAATCATCATTTAAACAATAGATATGATTACAGAAATATTATTGAACAGTGTCTGAAAATAGAATGCATCAAACAAGAGATAGAGAAACATGCGCTAATAAAATGCGTTGTTCATGTCAAATTTTATTTGGCTTAAAAAATCAACCAAGTTGAAACGGAAAAATGCCAAATTTGAAATTAATATCGATTTGTTTCGCATTTTATGCGCTTAATAAATGTTATGTTAGTTGTAATCTTTGTTGATGTAGACATTTGAAAGCAGCCAACCGCATAATCAGTAAACAGTCTCACTTAATTAGTTTGTTTTAAAAAAAAAAATTCTTTGCTACTGGAATGAATACATAAAATGTAAAACAAATTATATGTCTTTTTTCGCTGGCATTTTCGGGCGCGTGGAAACAGACATGAAAATTAACTATGAAAATATGCTTTAAATTAAACACTGATTAAAATATTATTTACTCTCGTAATCTCGTAAGACGAGAATAAAGCAAGGTGTATACACATTAAAAAATGTTGTTTTGCGAATGAGAATGGATATTAAGCAGCCATCCATGACCGTGGCATACAAGCTAAATTACATCATTATACATTGTAATCATTGTACATTTATAATAACTTTAGTCCGTTTAGAAGTTAAAATGGACTACAAAATATGGTTGGTGCTGCTGCTGATGCTGGTGCTGCTGCTGCTGCTGCTTCGTTTGTGTATCTATCTTCAAATCATTTATTATTGATATGTCAGCTTGTGTGTCAGCTATTGTTTGTAATATATTATGTGTTATGTCTGTTGACTTTCATCCGAATGAAAAACATATGCATTTGGGTTAAGCATCGGCCACAAATCTTTACGTCGTCAATCTAAATAGTAATTTAATTAAATCGGTTTCATTACAAATAAACATATTAATTATGCATGGAATCACCATTTTATACAGAATCTGCACTTGTTCATAGACAATGAACAGAATAAATCTGATTGGACTTTGCTCATTATTGTAGATTATTATTATTATTATCATTATTATTATTATATGCGGATCTAAAGTATTGTGTATTATGCTAGCAAATGGAACATCATACGTTTTATAGGCGATGGATGCATTCTTAGATCATTATTATGTGCGCTATATATTTTCTCGTGCCTGCTGCAATTAATCATCTGAACTTGATGTTGAGTGCGTGTGTATGTTTGTGTCAGCAATATATCAATTTCAATTTTGTGAAAATTGGCTGAAATAGCAATATCGGTTATATAAATATTTAGTTTGAATGAGAAAGCAAATAAAAATAATGTTTGTGTATGTATGCACAAGATACATACGTACTCACATGACTCACATATTATACCACATGAAAGTAAAATGAAGCATAGTACACCAAACATTGACTGAGGTCATGAAAACCAAACATACCGCTAAATGTGTTAAATGCACAAATGCACAGCTACAAATGATGACAATGAACTACAATGGTTCTTTTGCACACAACTGTACGATAAAACTGGTATTCGTTTTGTTTCTTAGTCGGCGAACCATCAGATTAATGACTTTTATATTCTTGTACGTTCTTATATTCTGGTTTTGTTTGAAGCTAAAATACAAAAATCATTCAAAACCTGTTTTTGGCGCTGAAATCAGTTTTTTTCTGTTTCAAAAGAAAAAAAAAGAAAGACAACACATTCAGCAAATAACATACATGGCTTTCAATGTATTCTGGAATAACATACGAGACGTTTACTGTCATAAAACATGCATTTTGATTTATCGATAATATAGTTGCTCCAAAAGAAATTCTTGAGTTTTGAACACATCTTATTTATATAAATCAATTTGATTCAATGCAAAAGCGAAAGAAAAATTCTAAGTCCAATAACTTTCACAAGTTTTCGGTCAATAACCTCATCCAAAATATCCATAAATTCGAGAGTATACTTTTTCGGTAGAAAACATACTAAATCTCTAACGTCAAAATGGTTCTATCAAAATCTATATGTTGCGTCAATCAGCCGCACAAGTTGAATCGCGAAAAAAATTTATCGAAAATACGAAGCGAAAGTTCTGTAGAAAATCGTAAAACTAAAACACATTTTTATATGGCTTATGATCTGTCTTTTGCTTCACAACAACTTCTTCTTCAATTGGAAATAGTTATGAATATGTATATTTTGAACAAAACTAAACTTGTTTATTTGTTTCAAAACGAAACTAAGCTCTCTCTCTCTCTCTCTCTCTCTCTCTCTCTCTCTCTCTCTCTCTCTCTCTCTCTCTCTCTCTCTTACTACTACCAAATAAACGCATTTGACATCAGAGCGCAAATTCACATCAATATGATATTTATTGCATAAAAATACGTAAAAACCCCCTCAAACCACACAATATTCTTTTCGAAAAGTTGCCACACATCAATCGTTTTGATCATAAAAATAACAGAAAGAGAAGAGAAGAGAAAAAAAAATATCAATCTTATACTGAAATGGAACCTTCGTCAATTTCCATTATGATATGGATTGTATGTCAATACAACAGAAAACAACCAACGACGCACCATTGATTTTGGCGATTCGACTTGTTTATTACTGGAGGAATTTCCCCATTCATGAAAGACACGTGTTACAATTTTTCCATTTGCGTGTTGGGTTCTCATCTGATTTCCAGTTTATTTTTGCAATACTACGAAATCAATACAAATTCAAATACAAAATTCGAAAATACGAACGCGACATCGAATGCAAAATCAAATACGAACAAATGTAGAAAAAGTCAACGAATGGCACAATAATTATATGAACATAACGAGCGTGACCCAAGAAAATTTCGAATGTTTAATGATAATTCTGGCGACCATTGGCTATTTTTATGGTAAAAACTTTTTCGAAATTAGCATATCAAAAGTTTGAATTTGTTTTTAGGCTTGTCATCTAATTATTAAAACGGAGAGACATTACAATAAAATTGAGTCAAAAAGCAGTTTGTTTGTTATTATATCGATCGATTGATAAGATGCTTGAAAAGCAAAAAAGAAAAAAAAAAAAAACGAATGTTCATCAATTGAGAATTTATTTAGCTTAGATGATTTTACACAATCCATGCGATAAATTGAATTGAACGCGCAATCAACGTTTGTATTGTATTGTATTATTTGATGTGAATTGCTTTTGCCGATATCTTTTAAGAGTGAGGTGAAGCGGAGAGAAGAAAAAAGAAAACGGTCGAATTCATTTATATCGTTTCTAATCAATGAATAAATCAATTGAACTTAATAACAAACGAACGCGTTCCAATCAAATTCATATTCATTGTGCAATTTGTCCGGGCGTTAAGTTATTCCATTTTGTATTTACGTTTGGCACTTTTATTATTGTATTCCTTAATTTTGCACTTCATTTAATTTCCAATTAAATTTCCAAACAAAATTTATGATGAGAATTTTGTGATAATTTTCTGTCGTTCATACTATATGAAGAATGAAAAATCAAATAAATTTCAAATGCCATGATGCTTTGTCCTTGCTGGTTAATTAATCGCATCCGTCACACATATTTATTGTGTCAATTATAAAGGAGATGAATGGAAATTTTGATATTCTTCGTTCTTAATTTGTTCAATTGTGAAACAAAAATAAAAACTAAGCCAAAGATGCATATGTGTATGAATTTTGAACTAAATTCGTTTGTCATGGAAAGTGAGCACATACATTGGTTTGTATCTTCCAAATATAATGGATAAATTGATATGGAATACTCAAAGATGTTAAAATGTGCAGTGGAAAATGATTGAATTGGATGTCAACAGCAAACGATGTTATCAAAATCATATTCTTTGTTTATGCTGTATAATAGTGTCTAAGCCGATTTTAACATATAATAATTTGTGGTTTTTAGCGCTTTATATTAAAGGCAAAATATGCAAACGAAAAGATGTCGCATCATCATTATCGAACAATTATTATTGTTTCAAAAATAAACTTTTATCAAAAATGGTTTGAATTCTTCTGAGAATTGTGTTACCGCGGCAACAGTAGGCGTCATTGTGACATTGAATTTTATGTTATATGCGAAGGCATCAATTGAAATTAAGATGTGATATTTTTAACATTCACTGAAATGTAATTTCATTTACAAATAAAATGGAGAAAAGCGTGCATCTGTGAACGGAAAGTGCCGAGAATTTAAAACGGATTTTCGTTGTATTCGCACAAATTTCGAAGAGTTTACTTTTCATAATTTCATTAGAGACATCCATATTTCTTCGCAAACAATGATATTCAAACCTCAGAGAAGTTTATATCCAACCAACGGATATTTTTAGAATTTCCGCATCAATGTTTACAATTTGTACGAAGGGAATAGAGAGAAAGAAAGAGAGAGAGAGAGAGGGAGGAGAGGAAGAGAGAGAGAGAGAGAAAGAGAGTGAGAGGAAAAGAGAGAGAGAGAGATAAAAAGAGAGATGCCGCGTGAAAACCAGTTTAATTATAACTTGTAACTTGTTTGAATAGAAGACATGATTGAATCACAAGAAGTTAACAATTTTCAAAATGGCAAAATATAAACAAAAATCACATCAAATCACCATCGTACACGTACACATACAGATTAGATCGAACGAAACGTATAATTCAGTTTATTGAGCAAATGACAGATAGAGTCAACGAGAAGAGAACTGAATGCATTTCATGCGCCTCAAGAAACCACCGTGTAAAAGAAACCACATTGTAAAAGAACGCATGAATAAAGAGAAGAAAAAAAAAAATGAATAACAAGTTCACGGTTCGTTTTAAATTAACTGAAATGCGTATGGTTTTCCCAAGTTGCATTTATTCGTCATCACCACAACAATCATTTGTTGTTGTTTTTGTTTTCATATGAGAATGGTGGATTCCCGCAAACCATCTTTTCAATATGTGAATAACGCAAACAAATTATAATCCCACTTTCATGGAAATGGTTTCATTTGAATTTTTATCTTTTGAACGTAAACGATGAATGCGTCCATATATACACGTTTAATTCTAATATTGCTAGTACGTCATTGAATTTAATGGGTGTTATCAAAACCGGCAAAACATGTGATAGATGTTGACTCTTAAAGTAGGTACGGTTTTTTTTATGATGAACGTTGTCTACATTGGACGAGTCAAGAAACGTAGTGAAATGAGAAAATCGCCGATACATACAAGAGAAAAAATAAAATAAAATGCCATACATAATAAACAAAAATACACACACAGATAGAGAGAGAGATGTAACTTAAAATATTATGCATGACTATAAGAAAAGAGATGGTGGAATAATACTGTGTCGCTGGACTGTTGATTCTTCGCATAAAACAGGCATTGGAATTTGGTGTGAGCGAAAGAGCAAGTGAATGTATTTGATTGTTTTAGTGTGGTGTATAGCTTGCTGAGTGATTTTTAACGAACACGAACCATAGGAAAAGTGTGTAGAGAATAAGAAGAGAGAAGAAAAAAAAATCCAAAACAATGAAAGCATACAACAATAATAATAGTTATAACAACTACAGGTCGGCTTTGGTGCGGACTGATCAACGATTATATGAACATCGTGCATCGAAGATTCTTATTCAGATCGCTATTGTTAACCGCTCAAATCGCAAGCTTTTCAAGTAGTTCTGATATTGGACCAATTCAAACAAAAAAAAAAAAAAAACAAATACGAATATTATATCCATGTGAAACAAAGTGTTTTTACGAAGCAAAAAAAAAAAACAAATTTTGTTTCAAAAAAGGATACAAATTTTTGGGCAGCATAAATCAGTTAAAGTACGAAATTAGGAAAAAAAAAAATTCAAAATTGTGAAGAAAAATTTAAAGAAAGTGTGATTTTGAGAAAAAAAATGTAAGTTTTATATTAAATGTAAAATATTCACAACAGTGCATTCATTTCAAACAAAAACCATCGAACAAAAACTAAAAATCCAGACAAAAACACGAAAAGAATTGAAAAAGAAATCAAATCAAGAAGAAAAGAAAACAAGAAAGAGAAAAACAATAAAAAGCTATGAAAACATTCATTTCAAATCAGAAGAAGCTAAAATCATTTAATTGCATTACGTCAACATGAATTCATGTCATTATTAAACAGTATGATTAAAATATCATTCAAAAGATTTAAATTAAAAAAGTTTTTTTCACTTGCAATCAACATGATGTTGTTGATTGAAAAATGTTGAAAATATATTTTTGCATTTGTTGCTTAATTTTAATCAAAAGCCAAAAGTAGAAACATGGATTTAGTGCGAAAGAAGAGAAAAAAGTGTTTGGAATAAAATATTCAGAAATTTTGATTATCACTTTAATTGAAAGAGATAACAGGAATAGTGCGTGTGCTTGTGCATTTTATGAACTTGATAATCATGGTGTTTTAACGGCAATATTTGCCTTGGATCACGCCAAGTAGCGAAGCGACCACAAAATTTTTCATTCTTTCTCTCTCTCTCTCTCTCTCGCTCTTTTTTTTCTGGACAATAATAGAAATCTAATTAGAAGCACAAAAATAACATTATCTGTCTAAGTTGTACAAGTAGTTTTCAAATAGTCATGCAATAAATTTTTTCAGTAAGCAATTAATGAAAAAAAAGGGAATTTGAGTGTACCATAATCGTATGTTTATAAATAAAACGGGTCACTTTATAAGCGCATAAAATGTGTGCGAGTGTGGTTGGCGTTTCAGTGCAAATACATCGTTTAAGTTTATGATTGATGCTATCAGAAAAAAAAGAGCTTAAATTTAATAGAGGAGACAAAATTATGATTCGATTTTGTCAACACAAGTTGCAAACTCATTCTCCAAATGAAAATTGCACGAAATGAGTGCACACGCGACCCAAATTACACAATTCATTTGCAGTGAGTGCATTTTGACTGTTGCATTCAATTGATCCGAATTGGGTTTTAATTCAATGTTCAATACGCAATACAAAATGAACTATACACATTGTTTCGAATGAAATTCTCATAATTTTTGTATGTTTATGACAATAATAACCGTCTAATTAAGCTACCAAAGGATTGAAAGGCAAATATTTAAAAAAAAAAACTGTGCACAGTATTGAGGTAATAAAAACAAATTGAACACTTTGATGCCAAATGGAAAAAGACAATGAATTTTTGGGCGTTCATCGCAATTAATTAAGCTACTACTAGCATAGCAACCACATTGATTTTCTTCGTTTTTGTTCGTTTATTTTGTATGTTGCGCACATATCATTTTGTCTATTGCTATGCCTATTGTTGTAACCCATTTTTCATGGGAACGCAATAACGTCATCTGGCAAAAGAATCAATTCTCAAACATAAAAGACATTTATCCATTCAAATGCATTCAATAGAACGTTGTTATTTTTTTCCCCCTTTAAATTCTGTTTATTGAATGAATTTCGAGAAAAAGCAACATTCCGTAACTTTTGCCGAGACTCTTTTTTCGCACTTGTGAAAATCTTGATTTATTCAATTTAATGAAATAATGAGATTGTACATGTCTTGATGCGATGCGATTTCGTTTTTCAAAGTCTTCATTTTGTCTATTTTTGGATTCCACTTTTACTTTCAGCTTGTACTTTGTTTGGCTTGTATCATTTATACTGTTTGTTTTTTTCTAAATGAACTCACATATTTTTTTTTCGACAATAAATAAAACGATAGCAAATTTTATTGCCATGAATAGCATCAAAAGAACATTTAGCGCTGATACATTTGCAAATTACACGAGCAACATGTTTTTTTTTTTCATTCAAAATTTAACAATTGACGATTGCCAGACGAAGTCAGCAGACAATGGTAAAAGACCATTTGTTTGATAAGCCGTGACGTACACAGTGGAATAACTGTTGTAATTTATTTCTTGTCACCAACAAATTCGAGGCCGTTCTGTGACACTAATATTTTGATGTAAATATCAAGTCATTGGCTCTTACGGTTACACCGATGGTGATATTTCATTTTGTGGTTAAATCATTGATTTTATCATGTAAAACCAGAAGAATTTCCTGTGAATAAACAAAACATGTTCATTTAATTAGCGAAAAAAAAAAATGTTTCCCCAAAAATAATCATTCAAAAATAGATTCCGACACATGTGTAAACATTTCTTGAGAAATTTAGTGAGAATATAATACGTTGTTCATTGTATGGGTTTCTACAAACCACTTTGTAGTTTCCATTTGAAATCAATTCCATAACTTTATACAATTATTATATGTTGACTCATTTTGTTTTGACCATTTCTCTTATTTACTGGCTATTTTTAGTTACTTCAATAAACATCAATGAATCTTAAATGCTATTTCGTTACATTCAAATGAATCCAGTTGTTTTTCAATAAACAATGTATTGCAAGAAATATGTAATGGTTGAAACCCTTTCAAGGTTACCTAGCTGTATGCATAAAGTATGGAAATGCGTTGATTTATTTCAATTTCATGTTGAAATCCAATACTCCATACCTCATACGTCATACTTCTACGTTTTAATTAAATCAATGCGCTTTTAATTTGATCCAAAGTTTTTATTTTGCTATTTACACTGTAGCAGCAGAGGTTCATGGCGGTCAAATGTAATCGTAAACAATTTTATAACATGTAAAAAGCATGAGAAACAAAAGATTTCCATGCAAAGAATGAGAAGATACAAAGAGTAAAACGTATGCACCATACATTTTACTTTGCTTAATGACATTTCAAATGCAAAAAAAAAAAAAACAAAAATCACACAACCTAATGATCACGACTGCCTATTTTTGTAGCCATGCGTTTGGCTTCATTATGTATTATTGTACAGCATGCAAGGAGAAAGAGGAAAAAATCAGCACGATTTATTTCGGTGCCGCAGAAACCGTACAGCAATATATTTTTTTGTTGCTCGCTTATTTTTTTTCTTGCTCGCTTATTTTTTTTCTTGCTCGACAATGAACAACGAATTTCTCAATGAAAAATTTAGACACTGCTTCTAATCCTGTCAATTTATCACCCTCTGTGCATGCGGCGATGAAAATATTCCAAAGAAAAATCAATGTGAAAAATGAATATTTTTTTTTTCATTAGCATTTCAAATGATTTGATTATAATTAATGTGCCGGATACAGATGTTCGATGTGTACAGCGTGCGCACAGGTGGCAAAGAACTCAATAACGTACATATGAAAGCGACTCACGCTGAAGAAAGAATAAAAAAAATGAATAAATATTAATAACTTCACTAATTAATCCTACAAATTAAAATAAGGCATTGTGACAACACACACACAAAGAGAGAGAGAAAGAGGGAGAAGACAGAACCAAAGTTATATGCATATTGAATTAATTGTATCACGAACTCTGCTCTGAGTGTCATAATTACACGATGATATGCAAGGAAAGAACTCAATCTGGTTGCGATTATTAAGTTTCTCATTCTTTTTTTTTTCTTTTTTTTTTGAAGAATTCTACGGCTTTAGGGAGAGATTTTAATTTCACAAATATTTGCATGACAGTTCTTTTTTTCCTTCTCCTCCTACTTTTCCTCAAAGCATTAAACGAGTTTTTGCCTCATTATTTGCGGAATAACAGTAACACATCATTAATTTCAATTGAATAATTTTGTTTGGTTATGTTCATTTTAAATTCAAATTGAAGTTGCAAGCAATTATACCAAATCATAATATTTAAAAATGAAAGAGAGAAAGCGACAGAGACGAGAAAAAAAGAGAAAAAGAGAAAAAAAAAGCCAAAAGCGAAAGAAAGGAAATGAGAGTGTGTATGTGTGTGTGAGAAGTGAGAGAGAGAGAGAGAGAGAGAGAAAAGTACAGAAAAAGACAGAAAAAGAGAGAGAAAGAGAGAGAAAGAGACAAGAGATCAAATACGAAATCATTGAAAAACTTGTTCTAATCCTTGACAGATTGATGATGTCGTGAAACAATCCAATAAATATTCATTCAAGCATTTTCCCACATCTAGCCTGGTCATAATTCTTTTATGAATAAACTTGAAATAAATACATTAATATTTTGTTTCGACACCTGACTGATTTCGTGGACCACGAAAATGTATCGATTTTTCGAAAAATGATTATTTTTCCTCAATTACAATCGAATATTTCGTGTAATTCAGAATTATTATTTTCATTTCAACAATAATTAATTGATGATTTACATTGTATTTATCTAATCAGTGATTAATAATTATTATGCAAATTCTGAACGTGTTGAATGAACTTAAAATATTTTAAGCATTCAATATTGAAAAGCAATTGCGTCATTGAATCATAAATTAAATGGCTAACAACAAATTAGATGTGAAACGATTTGTTACCAGATGTTCATTACAAATATTAGAAATAATAGCATTTTATATTTCCATAAAATTAGATGCAATGGCAGTTTTATCAAAAATGAAAAATTTAATGAAAAATTGGAATAAAAATATTTTATGACTAAATTGATGTTGTCATAGGGAATTGATATGCACGACGGTGAAGTGATATTAAAAGAAACAATTCACTCAAACACACAGAGTGTTAGAGAGCGATACACGTATTATAATCACAACTTTATCTTGCAAATGAGCATCATAATTCTTTAGGTGTTGTTCTGAATAGAATAAAATTATTTATGATCTGAACGCGAATGAAAGCGAAAATCCGTCTATTGTTGTTAAGAGAAAATGAAACACATGCTCGCCGTGACCAGCAATAAATTTGGTTAGAATAGACACACATTGTAAATCTCAAGGTGAACAACAATTCCTGAGCTTAAGCAATAACAAAACAACACTCAATTGGGCTTTAGTCCACACACCAGTAATTGTTATGGCATTCGAACTCAATAGTGTTTGATAACTTCACCAAAAATTAAAATATGGATACATCCATCACACTTATGAATGGTTCTTTTTTTGCTCTCTCTCTCTTTCTTTTTGTTCTTGTTCAAATCTGTGCACAGATTGTTCTGTCAGCGTAAGTGTTAAACAATGAATCGTATGAATTGAATTGATTTCAATGTGAGATAAACATTTGCACAAAAAAGCAGATGGGATTGGCGGCGCTTCAAAAATTATATATCCGCATATCGATTAGTCAGCATTTTACTGTTGAAGAATGCGTCGAAAATTATTCTTAATATTGGAGGAAACAAATTTTAGGACTTCAAATGGAGCATTTGAAATATCTATTTAACGAAGCTGTTTATCATTAATTAAAAATGCGGAATTTATCTTGAACGACTGGTTTTACAATGTTTTACGACAAAATTCATTATTTTACACGATAATCTACATAAAATTCCTTTTCAAATATTGTGTCAAGAGTTCTTAAATGATTTGTGTTTATGCTTTTGCAAAAATAAAAATACATAAGCCAATGACAAACTTCAATCAAATATGTGCTTGACATTAGCAATGAATTGTTGAATTTCAAAGTCTATTCATAATGTGGTCGGGATTCGAAGTTATATCCAATTACAATTAAAGAGCGATTTTTTTTTTCTCTCTGCAATTATTCAGTGTTTATTATTGTCTCGTGCGATGCGTGTGCCGACCAATTATCACATGAATAGATGAGTAGGATATTTCTAATAAAATCAATACAAATCATTTGCATACGAGTTTCTCAATACGGAAAAATGTTACGACGTTACGTTTAATGGCACTTTAAAATAAAATGTAAATAATTTATTGTTCTCACTAAATCAAAATCACCTGTAATAAACGTTAGATTTCATTTTATGTACATTGATACTATCAACTTGATTGAGATGTGGTTTAAATAAGGTTCTTTTTTCCCCCCCATAATAAGGATGTGAATATTTAGGTGAATATTCAGATTTTGCCTGTAAGATCGATTCATTTCTTTCAAGTTACGCATTCTGGGTAATTTGCTGTGTCATAAACAGTGACACATTTTTTATTGAACGTATCACACTGAATTGATTTAAATTGAATTAAAATTTTCTATCGAAATGTATGCTAACAATTACGATACAAAAATCCAGTTTACGGCAATTTGCCTACAAATTATCGATTAGCAAAACTTGTTCATTGTGTATTGGGAAGTGATGATTGTGCAAATGGAATTTTTAAGTCCACATTGTAGTCTTGAATTTAACCTTTTAAATTAAAATGCTTGATAAAATTTTATGCAAAAAGAAAAGAAAGAAAAATACGCAAAAACCACTTTTGTGATTAAGAAACATACGATATCAAAAATGTGCTAATAATTTTCTCCTCTTTTTATTTGCAGAGCGATTTTGGAAAAGCAGTTTTGGAAAGCGATTAACGGATAAAAACAAAAAATTTGTCAAAATGATGTCAATATTCAAAAAATTGGGATTTTTATACAACAGTTATGTGTTGGCAATTCTAACAATTGGATATGTTCTCGGTGAACTTGGTCATTATTTGATTGGCGTAACAACAAAACAGACGGCCATTGATTTGGATTATGGTGATCATGCTTGCCAACAGAATGTCACATGGTTAACACGGCATGATCTGCCAGTGCAATGCAGTAAAGTTACAAATGACACGGAATGCGTTGCATTAAATGTCAATGGAACGAATTATTGTGAATGGAATTATAATGGTTTGGGAATTGATTATCAATTATTAGCCGGGCCAAGTTTCATTCTGGTTTTCACAATTATGGGCATCGTAATAGGTATATTGGCTGACAAATATAATCGTGTGAAAATGTTGAGCTTTTGTACGCTGGTGTTTGCCGTAGCAATTATTCTACAGGGTTCCGTAGAAAATTACTGGCAATTAATTGTATTGCGTATGATTATGGCTGCCGGCGAAAGTGGATGTAATCCTTTGGCAACTGGTGAGTAACTGGCTAAATATCAAAGTTTTATATATAAATTAGCAAGTGATGAAAATGAAATACTTTTGAAAATATTCTTTTCATTGTCTAATTGAAACAAATTGATCAACTTTTTTCTCGTTTTTCTTTTTTTTTTTTTTTTTTTTTTGACAAATAAAGGCATCATGTCGGACGTTTTCCCAGAGGAGAAACGAGCTTTGGTTATGGCAATATTTAATTGGGGTATTTATGGTGGTTACGGTATCGCATTTCCAGTTGGTCGTTATATTACAAAGTTGAACCTTTGGAATTTGGTATGTTTGACTGTCGTACTTTTTTTTTTACATTGAAATTGAACATGCAAGAGAGAACTTTCATACAATGAACAACATTCTTCATTAAAATGGATTTTAATTATTTCAATTATTTCAGTCATGGCGAATTTGTTACTATGGAACTGGTGTTTTAGCTGTGATAATTGCAATTTTCACTGGAACTACATTGAAAGAACCAGAACGACAATCAATTGGTGAAAATCAAGCAGATACAAATAGTCGCAAAAAGGTTTCACTTATTAAAGTTTTAACACAGCCACGTATTATTTTACTCGCAATCGCTGCATCAATTCGTCATTGCGGTGGCATGACTTTTGCCTACAATGCGGATTTGTATTATAATATTTACTTCCCTGATGTTGATTTGGGTTGGTGGCTTTTTGCAGTCACTATCGGCATTGGTGAGTGTTTTGAATTCAAATGCATTTGACATTATTTTAATTGCATCAATTAATTGCTCGTTCATTCTTTTTTTTCTCTTTCTTTTTCTTTTTTGTTTTGTTTCGTGAATGAAAAATCACAGGAAGCATTGGTGTTGTTGTTGGCGGTGTTGTGTCTGATAAAATTGTTGCCAAGATGGGTATTAAATCTCGTGTTGCTGTGCTAGCAATTTCACAACTCATTGCCACTCCAGGTGCATTTGGATCAGTTTACTTTGAACCAGTTTGGGCCATGATAACTTTGGGATTAAGTTACTTTTTCGGTGAGTTTCATTTCATGCAATTAAAATTTCAGAATAAATTTTTCGGTTGTACGTTCGTAACAACTTTTCACTTTTGTTCACAAAAATATAATTAAAATTTCATTCGGTTTTTCCTTGCAGCTGAAATGTGGTTTGGAATTGTTTTTGCTGTTTTAGTTGAAATTGTTCCCGTTCAAGTGCGTTCAACAACCGTTGGCGTTTTCTTATTTGTTATGAATAATATCGGTGGAAATTTGCCAATTCTTGTCGATCCCGTTGCTAAGAGCTTAGGATATCGTGAATCAATAATGATTTTCTATGCTGGTTTCTATCTTTTAAGTAAGCTGAATTTGATTTACATTTATAATTAGAAAAAAAAAAACCGTAATCGAGACATGATTTTGAATTAAATGTTGATAATTAATTGTAGGTTCGGTGCTATTTTTCCTTACAATGTTTGTAATGGAACCATCTTCAAAAGAAGATAAACAATCAACGCCCAAAGTAATGTACGACAATGGTCATGACAATAAAGTATTTGTTGGCGAAGGATTACCACAACCACAATTCACCCATCCACAAACCAATGGTACAAATCCAAGCAATGGCACAACAAATGTCTACTATCCAAATTCAAATGGAAATACACACACAAATGTAAATAGCCGCAATGAAGATATGCAACCAACATATCGTGTCATCGAAAATAGTCGACTGTGATAGAATCTCTCTTCCTTGTATTTTTAATTAAAAAAATTGTCGCATATTTATATTAAGTTTTATTAATTGCATCATTAAAATCAATTTCAATGCGATTCAGTTTCATTCTAAATCGAGAAATAAATTGAACAAACCTATTATGTAACCTAAGATTTAAATTATCTTCATTATTTCAAACAAATAACATTATAAAATAAATTGCACCCACTGTTTGACTGCCATACAATGAATAAATAGCAGTCACAGTTTCATATTGGTGGATCCTTTGGTGAAAATATTTTCAAATAAAGTACAATGTTATTCAAACTACTCAATGCCTTAGCAGTATGTTTCTGTTTAAACTCCTGCAGTTATACTATAATTCCCATGTCAAGTTTTTGTTTATTTACTTTCTGTGTATACATATAGTGTTGGTTATCATTTTCGTTATCGCACAATACTCTATGCATGCTTGCGTGCAGACGGGTTTTGGTGTATTAACATTTTACAACAAAACAATTTTTGTTTCCATTCCAATCATTTGGTATTTGAATTCACATTTTTGAAATGATTGAAATACTTTACACAATGGTAACTTGATCATAAGATACATTCAATAATACTATTGTATTACAAACTCGCATGCATTTGTCGGCAAAAAAAAAAATAAAAATGGCATTTTTGTTTACTTTATCTTTTTAGTAAAAAATTCAAAATTTCACTTGTAGGCCTTGTGGGCAATAAAAGTTTTTAAAACACAATGTTCAATAGAAAGACAACCACATTTACATTCTGCTGCACCTCTAATAATAATAGGTAGAATTCCATAATATTCACGTAAAATGAAGGAGAAGGAGACAAAGACGAAGAATGTAGTATGGAACTTTCATAATAGAAGCAAGCCTATTTTTTGACATATGTCTTATCGCACTTTTTAATTATTTTCTGATAAAAATTTATATTTGAAAAAAAAAAAAAAAAAAAAATAAAAAATAAAAAAATTTGTAACTCATTTTGTGTAATCTATACAAAACAACTGTTTTTATCAAAAAAAAAAAACTTATGTTAAACGTACCGGAATACGGTCTTAGGCGTTTTCTTCCATTTCCCTCTATATATATATATAGAAAATGCTTATCATTGGGACTTCATGGCATAATATTTAAAAACAATTTGAAAAGAAATTATCTACTGGAAGCGATAAATGGGTACGAAAATCCGAAAGTTTAGATCATGAATGGTGGTCGAAATGCAATTAAAAATAGTCAAAATTCAATTACTAAACATACCATCAATTTACCGTATGATAATACTTCTGTTGTTCACACCAACATACACATTCGACCAATAATAAACTTATTTCAGGAGATATGAGGATACTTCTTAAAGGAACGATCAAGTATCACCATATCTTCCTGGAATGAGTTTCATTTTCCGACTTAAAAATTGATCGTAATTCCAATTGTTATTTTATTTTTTTGTCATTTTCAAAATTTATTATAAATCGGGAAGAAAATCATTATTGTAAATTCAAATTACGAACAATTTCGAATGCAAAAGACTTTGAATTGGTTGAAGATATAAATCTTTGCTTTCGTCAACGATAAATAATCATTTCACTCAATGATTCAGTGTTTTAACAGTCGGAAATGGATTATAAATTTTTATTAAAACTTGGCAAATATTGAAAGCAAAGTACACAACCATCATCGTCAATATCAATTATTATTATAGTATAATTCACAATAGAATGACTTTTTTTTATTGAATCAAATGCATGTATACCGAAATACTGTTCTTATGCATTTTCTGGTGTTTTCCTGTTGATATAAAATATATCAAATGCTTATCACTGTGATTTCAATGCATAATCATATAAAGTCAAAAATTAAATATGCGTCAAAAACAATTCAAAGCAAATAATTATCTACCAGTTACGAAAAATGGATAAAAAAAAACCAACACTAAAAATTACATACATAAACTGAAGGTCAAAATTATTCAAATTTCAAACTGAGAACATGAGCAGTCAAATCCAGATCGAAAGTACTTAAATGACTACGTCACGAATGAATCATACATCAAAATATGTGAATTGTACACGGTTTTTTCATTTGATTTTGACTCATGATTATATATTTATAGAAATCTGAGCTGATTTGATACGCGACATATTATCGCAATAACAACATCATCGTATTAGTCATAATAAAAAAGTCTGCTTTCTTTTGTAAATTAATTGAAAAAACAAGTAATTGAATGGTAAATTATCTGTTTAGAAGACAACATTGTGATATCTGAAATTCAATGAAATAAATATTAAACACCACATTTTGTTTGTTTGTTTTTTACTCGCTTGTATTCCATGAACTATGATAATGTTCCTTTTTATTCCAAATAAAATTAAATGACAGTAAAATTGCATAAACTTTTTACATTCAGCTCTTATTTACGTAATAATGATAAAAAAAAAAGAAATCAAAATAATAAGACAAGGAATAAATGTTTGATGTAACTTATATTATGAATTTAAAATTCTCACACTAAATTCATGCATTTCGCTGAGTGTACTTCATTCCATATAATAATTTCTGGCCACGAATATCAAAAATTGCTAATGCTTATTAATCTTGCATATTTTCCTAAAAAATATTCTTTTTTTTTTTTGTTGATTGGCATATGTTGTATGTATTCACATGTTTATTTGTCTTAAATATAAGTGTTTTAATATTCTCATCTGTGTATAGCAAAAAAAAAAAAATTGTTCGAATAAAAAGTCATCTGTCCAAAAGTGTAAAATGTAAATACAAAAAAGGTTGTGGAAAAATGGTTGTCGATGGGAACCGAAATACAAAGGCACAAAAAATGCATGTGAACATTGGTTTGTCTGAAGCCGTAATCTGTTTAGTCAGGTGTTCGTTTCCTCTATTCATTTTACTTTAGTTAACATCATAATTTTGTAATAATAATAAAATCATGTCTATGTTCATTCCGAACGAAACGATGGCATTTTGTTTGTCATGTTATTGTGATTTCATTGTGATATATTCGCACAATTAATTACAATTTTTATCAAAACGAAAAATATTTGTTTTTTTTTTCTGTTGTATGTAACAAAAGGTTATAACAAAAACAACCAAAATTTTTTGTTGTTTCCCATATTTCATTTGTTGTTTCAAACATAAGCTAATTTGAAAATGCGGATTTTTTCTATATTTTTCTGAATTATTATATTCAACTATTCTAACCATCATTGTAAATTGAGGTTTTCTACTTAAACATTTTCGTGACACAATTTATTTTCAAATATTATGTTCTTTTGTTATAATCGCATTGTAGTTGAGTAGTACCTATGAATGGAAACTTTTTACGCTCTATAGTTTTTGCCCCTGACCACCTCCTGACCTTTTTTGGGGGCTTTTTCCTCAGATTTTTCTCCCAAAATCAATATCGACGCCGATTTGAGTGCTAAAGAGTGGTCAAACCACCGCTACATACATAATGAATCTTGTTCATTATGAAATTGTCTATCGTCTGGTATCACTGGTTTTCCCTTCTAACCCCCCATTACTCCCCTAAGGGGACATTTTGCTCGCACATATTCAAACCTCTATTTACTCACTTCGGTGGCAGTACCCACCTAGTCTTCATTCCTTACTATACTTTTGGACTTCTCCTATCGATTGGTATCATTGGATTTTTGGACCACCCCCCTTAGCCCCAGTTTGAAG
Organism: Resseliella maxima; assembly: GCA_029041755.1. NCBI lineage: Eukaryota > Metazoa > Arthropoda > Insecta > Diptera > Cecidomyiidae > Resseliella > Resseliella maxima. Next base: position 32,469 of record JAQOWM010000753.1, read on the forward strand.
AGGTTTGATTTTTTGGTGCCGAAAAAAAAATTTCATACCCTGATTTGAGGGTTAAGGAGTCGGTTAGGCCTCTACTATTTACCCCCCTAAACTTGATGCTTTTGAGAAGCTCTATCGATTGGTGCCATAAAATTAGCCCCCTGACCCCTCCCCTAAAGGGTTGGGGGTCTCCCGCACTCCATTTTTTATAAAAGCCGCTTTGAATAAACCAATTGTTTTTTGAGTCGGTGAAATTTGGATTTGAGATGCATATTTTGATTCCGGTTCAGTATGCAAATATACATGATTTTTAGCTTCTTCCACAACTAGAACTTCATTATTTTTGCTCGTGCACGCTTGTTGCTTTTATTTTAGACATTTTATACCAAGCAACATTTTTTTTATCGAATTTCTCAATAAATTGTCTTTTTAAAAGTCAAAATATTCAAAAAAAACAGAATCATGGAATTCATGTCAAATGATTCATTCATTTGCACTAATAAAAAAAAAAAAAAAAAATAAAATAAAAAAAAAAAATTCGACCGAAAAAAAGAACGTTTGTGACCAAAGGAGGAAATTCAGTGACCGCACCCATTTTGTATTGTAATGGTGCTTATAAATTAAAGCTGCCCATTGAACCCGAACTGTTCATGTTCGTTCGAGTTCGTTTGAATTTTAACCGAACATGAACACAATATATTCGAACCATACAAAATGTTTCCGAACGTTGTTCAATTAATTCAGCTGGTACATAAATACCATCTGTTCCTGTTCGTTCAAATTCTACACACCTGACGCCATCTATATAATTTATCAAAGTATGAATTTCTTGCAAGCGATTTTACATTGACTGTATCAACGGAAACAGCAAAATGATACGATCTGTCTTTTGCATTCCGTAATGGTGTATGTGCCATTCAGTGTATAAGTGATAGAGATCACTTCCAACGTAACGTCGCACGACTTATGCCGTAGTACATTATTCGATCGTTTGATGTACTGGCCCACGGGCAGTGTTCGGTAAAGATATAGATACTAGGTAAGATAAGGTATCAGATAAGATATGGTAAGATTGTATCTTTTATCTTATCTAGATCTTTCGAAGAAATATCGTATCTTATCTAGATACTAAAATGAATATTTAGTATCTATATCTGCAATTTATATTGATAAAAATTGTAACACAAATTCAATGTCAACATTGTATGCCTTGCATATTTTCTGTTTTTGTTCTTTTTTATTCATATTTAATGTGGCATCTCCAATAGAACCAATTCAATGTACGAAAAACAAAAACGAAATTTGCTTTTTTAAACACTTAAGATTTTCGGAAAATGTGAGACGTTCATCTACAGATGATTCATTAACGTTAGATGTTTGGAAGTATATTGTTGAACCACCGAGTGACCCAGTTGAAAAGGAATTCATGAATCTGCCTGTGTTTGAAAAATTGTACAGAAAATTTAATACTTCACTTTCTTCCAGTGCACCAGTAGAGCGCATTTTTTTTAAAGCATTGGTTATTTTTACTATTTCGACGTAATCGAATTTCAGATGCAAATTTCGTAAAGGCTTTGTTTGTTCATCAAAATTTACATTTATTCGAATAAATTCGTTGAAAATACATATTACTTTATGATTAATTTGTTTTCAAATCCAAACATTTTGGAAAAGTAAATATCTTATATAGATATTTTTTTTGGAAATAACGAAATATCTTATCTTATCTAGATATCATCAATTGTATCTTTACCGAACACTGCCCACGACATAGAAATCCACTTTCTCAATTTTATTTTATATTAATTTAAATTCACACCGTACTCGACTAGAGATGGCGTAAGAGACAATAAATTTCTTTGCTGAAGCGACTTCGGCACTGCTTCATTTTCTGAGAAAAACAACTGAACAATAGTTCGGCTTAGGAATTTTCGATATAAACAAAACATATACGAAATATTGTTGCTTACTTAATTGAACTTAATTGAACAGTTCAATTTGGTTCAGTTAATTAAACAATATTCGAACGAACATGAACCGAACTTGAACATTTTCAACAAACTGAACTTGAACTCGAACGAACATGAACATAAAAGTGAAACAATTCTCGAACATGAACGGTTCATGTTCGGCTCATGAGCAGCTCTATTATGAATTAATCAGCAAAAATTTCATTGATGCGTAATTTTGCATTTCATAGAAATAAATATAAACAAATGACAAAAAAAAAATATCAACAATTCTAATAGTCTAATGGAAAAAATGGCTAATTTTAAATCTAAAATGATACGAATGTTCAAAATGATGTCAGAACCGAAGAAAAAACGAAGAAATAATAAAAGTTTTAAAATTGAAATATACAATTGAGCGTGATAAACAGAATGGATTAAAATGCTAAAAAAAAAATGATTTCTATTTATGCGTACGAACGCTTCCAGGCGGCATATTACATCAGTTAACAATAAGTAATAATTGATTTCATCGACATCGATAGGCCGACTGATTAGAACACACCTGCATCGTATGACTTGACAAATATCTTGCTTATCTTTTGAACATTGCATTATTCAACTTATTTTCAATAATAATAATTCTAACATATAATGACTTGTCTTTTCCGCACACATATTCTTATGATTATCAATAAGCAAACATTCATTCGTTCGTTTCTGATTTTATTTCAATCGTTATTTGTAACTAACTTCTCACACATGCCTATTTATAAGTAAATGTAAACAATAAGGAAAGTTGTAGAACTTTTCGAATTCTTTACAACGCATCCACACACGTACATGCATACATCAAGTGTCGCTTCTTTTAAAACCAAAACATTTGCAAATAAAAAAAAATTACAAAACAAAACAAAACAAAACAAAAAAAGATTTCCAAAAAGGCACAAATTCACAATCTTTGAAGCGAATTGTCTGCGGCTAAGTTTCGATAAAATTCGTTTTATTAATAAAAATGTCCATAAATCAATTAAGCGCAGAATATGTTTGTTTTTTCCTTTCTTTTTACATTCAATGAATAATGAAAATGAACAATATTTATTTTTTTTTGTCACTTTTCTCTGTGATAATTGTTTGCTTGTTTTTCGTCGTTGTTTTCACAGCCATCAACACGAAAACTTTTCTATTCCTGTATATGTAATTCGTTGTAATATCTTTTGTATGTGTGTGTATATATTTGATGCAAAATTTAATTGAATGTTTCAGCCAAAAGCAAATTATAGAATCAATTTTTGAAACCAAAAACATAAACAAAAAATCATGTGCACTCACTTATTCTAACGAATGAATACATTTTTTTCTTTTCTTTATCGATTCTGAGCTAGCCTGTGAGCATCTAACCATTTGATCATTTTCTTTCTCTTTTTTTTTTCTTTTTTTTGATCAAATTTGTATTGTATTTTAGCTACGATTTTGTAAAATTGAATAATGGAAATTGACAACAAAAATGTTATCCTAAATGTCATCACGTTTTAAGAGGCGACGGGCCGCTTTTATTAGCGGTGTTAGTGTACGAAGTTCACTACATTCTTCTAGGAATGGATGTTTCAGCAATTCTTCGGCTGTAGCACGTTTATCAACCTCAACTTGTAGGCACTGATCCAAAAAGTCTTGTAATTTTAATGATAAATTTGCCCAAGTATTTATCTTGGGCCGACCATTTGCTGTGATCAAATACAATGCACGCAATGGTGTTTCATTCAAATATGGTGGCTGTCCTTCAATCATTTCAATTGCCATTATTCCAATTGACCAGATATCCACTTTTTTACCATACTTCTTACGCGTTACAACTTCGGGAGCCATCCAATCTATTTTCAAATGAAGCGAAAGACAAAAAATGAAAATAAATATCGTTTTAAATGTAAACATGTTTAGCTAAAGAATGTTTTCAATAATTTATTCAACTTACATGGCGTTCCAACCATTGTTTGCCGCTTTTCATCACCTTCAATATTGGCACAAAATCCAAAATCAGTCACTTTTACCGAACCATCCATGCCAAGTAGCACATTGTCTGATTTAATGTCACGATGTATGATGCCTTTTCCATGCAAAAAGCAGATGGCATTTAATACTTCACGGCACACGGCTGCAATTTGTCTTTCTTTCATAACGGTTTCTGTAACAACATCTGTCAATGGTCCACCATCCATATATTCTAAAACAACCCATAGACTATTCTCATCTTCAAGGAAGTATGCTTCAAGGAAGTTCACCAAATTTTTATGATTGAAATCTTTCAATACACGGATTTCATTTAAAATTAACTCTTTTGATGATTGATTTTTCAATTCAATGGTTTTAATTGCGACTTTTTGTTGCGTTTTTAAATCCAATGCAATAAATACAACACCCGATGCACCTTTTCCAACTTCTAATTTTGTTTCATATCGCAATGTTGGATCTTCTAAATTGCAAATTTTTCGCAATTCATCGTATACCTCTTCATCGGATTTTGGTTGACGTGCAACATCTTTGTGCCGTAATATCAGATCATCATCATTTGTTATTGCCATTGAATATGGTTCTGGTGTGATATTATCTGGTATTGTTTTTGCTAAAATCTCTTCAATATCTTTAAGTTCTTGATCTATATCTAAATCGCTTGTTTTATCATAATTATTATTTGAATTTGAATCATGCACATTGATAATGGTTGTTTGTGGACGATTTGATTCAAATCCACTGTCCAATTTATTGTGATGTTCATTTTTTGCCGGCAAAATATTTGTTGACTCATGTTTTTGTTGCAATTGCTTTTGTTGCTGCGCTTGTAATTGTTTATTTTTTTGTATTTCCGAAATGACACGTAAATCGTGCATCGCTTGATTTAATTTATTATTCATTTGAATGTGTTTTGGTTTTGGCATAATTTTTGGCTTTTGTGGTAATCCAGCGGTTGATTTCTTTGCTGGCAATGGTGGCGGTTCAGATGATGATGAATTTGATTCTTTTTCCGATCCACTACTTTCAAATGAATCATGATGACTTGCTTCCAAGTAATTATCCAAATGTTTCGATTCATCTTCAATATCGGCTTCAGTGATGAATGGTTTAAATACAGTTTCAGCTGGTCCGTCCCGTTTTTTCATCGATATGGCAAAATTGTAAAATTTCAGCGCTTGATAAGCGGCATCTGGATTTTGCTGTTGTTCATCTTTTGTGATTTGTGAATTCATAATTCGCACCCATGCCTTTGGCAAACCTATTATTTTGAAAATTCAATTGAAAATGGGAGAAAAAAAGAGATTGAAATTGCAGTAATTAATGTTTTGTTTGATCGATTGATTGAGATTAACATTTGCATGGCGTGTAAATGTGCCAGGTGCCGGTTTTTTTCCTTTTTTTTCTCTTCATTTATTTCTTCTTTTTTGCATAATGAGAGATAATTACCTTCGAGTTCACCATGTGCATTTTTTCCAACATGAATGTCATGAACAACATTTGTCGGTGCCCCAATTTCGGCAATGTGTCTATTATTGTGCGAGCCCGACTTTTTGCTGCTAAATAGTCCCTTAAAACCTTGGAATGACGTCATTGTGCAATCGCTAGTATCCAATGTATTATTTACTCTATGTTTTTTTCACTTTTTCAATTTTATTTTTTGATGTATCGCACTACTTTACGAAAATAATCCGACAATGCGCACCAGCCACTTAACTTTCACTTATTTTTGTATGTATTTTTCTGTTTCTTTTTCTCCTCTTCACCACTTAAAATTTTGATTTGGTTGACTGCACTTTTGTTGAATCAGGTATTTACTGTAAATTTATTTCATAAATATTTCTTCTTTAATTTGATAAATGTTTTATGTTGTTTATTGTTTAGTTTTTTTTTCTTTCAATTCTTTTGCTGGTGCTGATTACACAGCACAAACATTTAACACTGCACTACCAAAAAAAAAAAAAAAAAAAAAACTTTTTATAATAACATTCAATATCCAACGAATCAAACAATAGCACTAATATATGATAAGTATGTTACGATGAATCGCACTGATATATAGCAACAAATGTGAAAAAAAAATTATTCAAATTCCCAATTCCGTAATGCAAATTGTTGTCGATCTTCACACTTATTTCTCTTTTTACTGTGTTGACTGTTGATATGTGTGTTTGTATCAATGTCTCTTCGTATCGTTACGTTATTCACATATTCTTGTTTGACTCGAACTGCGACAGAGACAAACGACGAGATGTGATGTGTTATGTGTGATTCTACGCGTTTCAGATTATATCGTATAAAAAATCATTTGCCGCTACTACAGCTACTGATGATGCTCTCAATGCATATAAACACACATGAAACATACAGCTGAATATCGGTTTTTAACATCATTACTCAAAACTTCATTATCTAGTTCAAATGAAAGGAAGAGAAAAAAAAACAACTTAAAACGCAGCCTTAACATTAATGAAAATGAAGAATATGGAGAAAGGGAAGGAGAATGAATACAAAACAAAAATGTTTGAAGCGCAGAAAAGTAAAATTGATGGGCATTTTATGTGTGTGATTTAACGAAAAGGAAGAGAATCCGACGGCCAAATTAATGAATGAATTTCATGTCTGCTAGTATGTAAGTACTTTAGTTCCTTTCTCATAAAATCATTAAACGATACAACGACACACATAGTTCACATAGCGAATAAAATGAGACTTTATGCAAATATTCTTATAGAAATTTATATTCACTTGCTGAAATGCGGTCGACATAGAATTAAAACGCCAAATTTATTCGCAACACGCACTCGATTTCAAAGAAAATATATATGATGAATCAAGAGTCACAACAATCAAATGTCCGAACGAAAGCCAAACAAAAAAAAAAAAAAAGAAAATCACACTCGACCGACGAACACAAAAAAAAAAAAAAAAAATCAGAGCGACTGTGGAAAAACATACCGAAATAAATCATCCAACAAAGGAGTGGCACTCACAACACAAAACTCATCTTGATAGAAATTTTATGTACACCAAAATATGTCATCGCTATGCTAAAATCTTCTACCAAAACACGAACCAAATAATAACAATAACAGAGTAAAAACGAAAAAAAAAAATTACAATTTTTAATTAAATAATAATATCAAAAATGCACGAAGCGAATATTGATGAAGTGAAACACAGTTCACAGTACAACGATACTGAACATAAGATACTACATTGACTAATAACACAACAGAACAAACGAAGAACAATGTCGAATTTCTCTTTCACACACAAGACATCGACAAACGATACAATGCTCGTAACCAATTGATAAATTCAACTTACTTAGATCTATAGAGGGAGAGAAAAAAAAATACGAAAAAAAAAAATTCTCTTCAGTCTCACTGTACAATGTATATTGTTGCTTGTTCACACTGTTTTAAACACAATTTAACTGCCAATCTGTAATTCGTTTGTATGCGTCATTGTGCATGAAAATTCAACATTGAATGGAATTTTGCTTGAAAGTATTTGTTACTTACTGGCATTTCAATTTTCTATGTTTCACTTATACGACAACCATACTTTGACACAGCACAATTCTTGTAAATCGAATGACTCATTCCAAACACAGTCAATGCTCAATATGTGCGTGTATTGGTAAATATTTCAACCACTCGCATACATTCACAGAATTCGTTTTTTAAGCTACAAATACAAATACGCTCCAGTGCCAACTGTTTAAAATGCTATCGTAGTGAATTGTCAAATCATATCAAACACATTACATACAATACTAGCACTCATAGATAATGAAAAGGCATGTGCGTAACCATTTGATACCATCTTTTGACCTTTTGCACAAAAAATTATCAAAAATAGACTTTTTTTTTCAGTAAGGTATTTCCTTTTTCAAACATTTTTTGTTCATTTAACTCACTGAAATCAAAATTTACTCAAAGTTAAACATAATTCAACATGATTTAGCCATAAATTTAGATAGATTTCCCGTGAACATCTATGGTTTTTGATTTTGATTTTTCTTTTCATCCTATTCACACGAAACTAAATCAAATTTCATTTTTTATTTCGGTCATGATATCCAATATGAAGAAAATTCATATGAATGAACACAGAACATAAATTATAAAAATATCGATAAACAATTACATTGTTTTCCCTCAACGATGTTCCTTGTTTGAATTTCATTGCGCTTCAATAAGCAATGCTGCCAACAATGGAAAACTCAATCCATGCGAATGTTTTTTTTTTTTTTTATTTTATTTTATTTTTGACTTTTTTAGAAACGTCAAGTCATTCCAAAACCGGTGAACTCAAGTTCAACGCCAATTCTTTTGAATAAAAACAATAGGAAATTGTTTTAAAATGCAAGTGAGTGTACGAATCATTACGAATATCCTTTTAAATTTACGTTAGAATTCAATTCATTATCCATTCATTTTCAGAAAACTTTTGAGTTAGATGACAAAATCAGCTTGGCTGGATATTCAGTAGTGTTTCCAAGTGTTTGCGTGGGAAATGCAGCTCAATTGGCCGTTGATTTATTGATCTCATCTTTGGAGATGAAAAAAATCGCAACAATATGGCACGTGAGTGTATTGATCCAATTCGATTTCAAATATTTAAATGTCCATTTTCTGTTTACAGTCAGCGATTATTCCAGTATTGGGACCCCGGGCTTTCGATCACAAAACAGTTTCCGATGCCTCATCGCCATCGAACAACATTACAACAGCTTGTGAATTATTCATTTGTGAATCAAAACAATTAGCATGTTTTCAATTGCGTTCGCCACTTGTAGCTGGTGCAGGATTAACTGCATTTTTCACCGATTTCGTTACATTTCTTAATGAGCAACAGGTAAAACAAGTCATTTTATTGACTGGAATGTTCTCACATGAACAACATGCAATTGGAACATCAAAATTCATGTATTTGGCTAACAATCAATATGCAGAACAACATAAATCAAAACTAGAATCTAGTCAGTGGATAAAATGGAGTGAAAGCAATAAAATCATACACGGTGGTGGATTTGCATTGAAAATGCACAAGCAAATTGGTGAATCAATACCAAGTTGCATATTTTTCAAATATACAGCTGAAGGTGATAATAGAAGTGATGCTGTAGAGATTGTACAACAAGTGAATGTTCTGCTTGGTGGTGTACTGGAGAGTCAAGATGATGGTGACAGTTTTCGACTCACTGTGCCAGTTAGTTGGAAAGCAATGTTTGGCAATGATCCAACCGAACAATTATATTAAATCAAATTGATAATTTTGTTAAATCAAACAAATTTTGATTGCTTATGGTTAATTTTGAATAAATTTATGGGAAGATTTTTTTACCACAATTTTCAATTGTTTGGATTCAACACTTTTTTTTCATCTTTCCATCAGTTCGATCTGATTCGACACGATTTTGATGATTATTTTTTTCAATTTTTTTCACTCTACAATTTCAATCAATTCTGTTTCGAAAAAAATTCTGTTGCCACTCGTCAATTGTTGACTAGGTATAAAGCGGACATTTTGTAAATTGTTGACTAGGCAATTTATTGCTTAAACTGAATGTCCAAAAGCAACTCTCGACGTAGCATTTCTCTTGTCGGTCGAAATGGCATTCAGATTGTTTACATTTAACGGTTCACATTATTCGTATAAAACGATTTGGTTTCATAGAACACTAATACATAGAAAACAAGCAACTAGAGAATAAGAACAAAATCACCGACTGCAGACGAATATTACAGTTCGATTTTGTTCAGAGAACGCATACTCAGCGTATTGTGTGATTTGTTAAAGTAAAAAATTAACACGCAAAAAAGTTGTAACTTTGAATTCGGTGAATATAATTAAATTTTTCGTTTAATATTCCGTACTGACATTGAAAATGGATCATTTGATTGAAGATATGTCTGGTAATTCCATTGATTATCTTGGACAATTGGTTGTAACCAAATTGAAACAAATAAACCGCGTAGATGAACGACGACATATTGTCAATACCATTTTGGATGCGGTGTATGGGCCTTGGACGCCCAAAAATGAACGAATTGAACGGCTCGTTGGTTTTTTATACGATATATACGATGGACTTGATGAAGAAACCAGCCGAATTATGACAACCGGAATTCAAAGGACATGCTTGGATATTCGAAGACAATTTGACAATACCACATACAAACCTGGTATGAAGATTGAAACCGCGAATGATTCACCAATAAAAAATGATGACATTACACTTGCTAGTGAACCAAAATGGACCAGCAAGGATAAGAAAGTTGGGAAAAAAATTAAGATTCTGATTGGAACACATTACGGTATGATCACTCACGTTGAAGATATGGTTAAAGATGTCGTTTCCATCAAAATGACAGATGGAAAAATTGCAAAATATTCCGTTAAGCATGTTCAATTCATTGAATAACTCAACATTCATAATTACATTTTTTTTTTTTTTCAAAAGCATTTTATCGCTTCGTTTGATAATTCAAATCTTGCAATTTTTCTTCTCAATTTCTTCAGAAGGATTTTAGTATGAACTAAAATTTTCATTTCCTTCTCAGAATAGAAATCCATATCGTGACTCCTTTACGCACTTACAGAGGCCAGACAAATTTTCGATTAAATTTACATATAAGAATGGTCATTTTTATTGGATTTCCCAAATATGTACATCCGCAAAGGAGTCACGATATAGATTTCTATTCTGAGAAGAAAATGAAAATTACATCTTCATATACAACATGACAATGGTCAACAAATAACGCCAATTTGTATGAAAAACATACATTGTTTACATACTTTTGGCCTGTATTGTAAATGCTGAAGACAAAAATTGAATGAAAGCTTGAATGAAACGGATTAAAAATTATATGTTGAAAAGATGCATGTAAATTGAAGATTTTTGAATAAAGGATAAAAATGATTAAAAATCGAAATCAGATTGGGATTCATATTTCAAGGTTATTTTTGTTTTAAGCATTTTTGGTTATCTTATTAGATTGGCAATGGATAAGTGGTAATGATGCACAAGTTTAAGCTGATGGTAGCAAAAATCAGTTCTAAATATTAATAAACAAATTGAAACATCTGCACTACAATGAATGAGAATATCGACGTCCTACTGACTGAATACAAACCAACGTAATTTTCTCGTAAACAAAATTGCACCTGAAATTGCAAAGTCGACAATTTACTTTATCCGAATGGGAATGAAAGCGACCAGAACACACACAATAGTCAATTTCTCAAATGGTTTTTTTTGTTTTGTTTTATTTTTTTTTTTTATCAGCATTAACAGTTACATTTAAAATCAATGTAATCAATTCGTTTGTTGGGAATTTTGAATGTTGTTTTTATAAAAACGGATCGCTCAATTGATGTTTCGAAATTAAGTGGGCTGTTAAACTGGTTTATTGATATCCCAATGATTTGATGACGGCGGTATGTGGGGCAGCAACTTTTTCGATGTTTTTGCGTGCTTGTTGTGTCAATTTCTTGTTGACTTTCATTTGTTTAAGATGGAGTGCCAACTTAGCCTTACGTTTGCGTTCCAAATTCTTGACAACATCTTGGTATTGCCAGCCGACTTCATGTGACAAACGGCCAATTTTGCAGTATTTGCGATCTGATCGCAAGCACAAAACTCTAAGGGCAGTTGGTACACAAACACGACGTTTCTTTTCATAGGCTGGTGGGATACCATCAAATACACGCAAACGTTTCAATGCGGCTTGACCACGAAGAGTCTTGTGTGGGATCATTCCTAAAAACGAAAATTCACGAAAAGAAGAAAAAAAAAAACCATTAATTTCACACTGACATTGCACTGAGAACGATGGAACAAACAAACGTTCAATTTGTGAGGTTAGAAATTCAGATACACAAAAATTGTAATATCACAAACAAATCATCTAATGTAGGTAAGAAAATGTAATCATCACACAATTTCACAGCTCACAATGTGCGAAGCAAAATGCACAATTGTATAAAAAAAAAACATGAATTGAACGTAGGTGAGATGAGAGAATATTTACCTCGAACAGCCTTGTAGAAAATACGGCATGGAGCTCTAAAGTGGAATGGTCCGCGAGCTGGGTTGACATTGCAGCGTTTACGCAAGTAGTTTAAATACTTGATTTTATTTCTATGAAAAAGAGAATGAAAATGAAGTGTGTGTGAGAAACAGCAAGAGTAAATTGTTAAAAACATGATGAAATTCAATTGGAATTGTGAAATATCCAATACACAATGATAACTGTCAAAGTAACATGGTTTTGTGAGTTGATAAAATGAAAAAAAAAAAATGCACTTACCTATAGAAATGACCTGAAAGAGTCAATTCTTCGCATCGTACAACGACGACTTTGCCACCTTGCAAAAGGTTTTTGGCAACTACTGAAGCGAGACGACCGACCAAGTGGCCACGGCCGTCGATGATTACTGCCTACAAAAAAATAAAAAAAAAAACCCAAAGGAAATGTCTCTTGTTAGAAAAAATGAGGTTATGTTTTTCTATTGCACAAAAATGCGATTCTTTTTCATCATGAAACAATATTGAAGAAAATGAAATTCATTGAATAGTAATTGTTTTAATTAAAATTGCTTGAATTTAATTCAAACTAAATTCTTATTTGATAAATCGGCTTTTGATTTCAGTCACATCGTAAATTCAAAGTGTTTCTTTAGCACACTACACACACGTGTATCGCATTGTCACCGTACGTATATTTTACACTAAATTGTTTCCCAAATTTTTTCATAAAATTTTGCCATTTTTTCATTTTCTCCACTTGTTTAGCATTTTTTGTACACAATATAAATTATTTGAAATAATTTTACACATTTTTTTCGTATTTTTTCGAATTTTTTCACGACTCACCTTATTGTTTAAACCTGGCATGTTTACGCAGCAAATACAAAAAGAATGGCTGAAAGGCGAGAAAGACTTATGAAGCCGGAACTTTGAAAAAAGTCAATATGGCGACCAAAATGTTTTATAACTGTCAATGATGGATACGTTCAATGCAATATATTTGAATGTATTACCTCAAATTACACAGCTGACCATTTAAATGAACCGCGAATAAATTTATTTATTTATTTATTTTTTTTTTTTCAAATTATTTTTTGATTTTTCCTTGCAAAATTGTCTTTCATTTGCATCGTGAAAAAATAGCAAGATTCAAACTAGAAATGATCACTTTCCCAATTTAAACTTGTTGTGAGGTTTTTTTTTGCAATATGAATTGAGCTTGAATCATGAATTGAGTTCAAATGGAAAAAAAATCCCAGAGAATATTTTCTTAATTAAAACGATGAAGCTTCAATGTACAAAACATAGAAAAAGTACATTCTTGCAAAAATCTTCTCTGGCATAGTTTACATACCAACTTTATGAGTTCTTGTAAGATTTGATCAAGTGCAAACTGGAAATTTCCGATTGTCCTTCACTCGTTGACTTATCTTGTGAATTAGCTTATTATTGTTTACGAAAGCAAACAGGAACGTGAATTAGCTTAATTCCATCACGAGAACCAAATCGTTCAAACTCGCTTCTTTATAAACCATATCAAGTGAAATAAAACACCAAATTTAAGTCCCATTTCTTCACACGCAATCTAATACCGGCATTTTTCTGATAGGGGAATTCATGAACGTTCTTGTTTTCATTGTGAAATGTCTGAATCAACCATCACCAGAGGGCTGACATAGATATTGTGTCAGAGCAGCTGTCATTTGTTTTTGTCAATAGACAGATCGAATAAAAATAGAAACAGACCAAAAAGTCGCTGAGAGTGTGAATGAAAGAAAAAAAAAGAGAATCACATTAAGAATGACGACAATTAAAAAACTTGTAAATTGTTAAGATTTCTTGTAAGTGCAATGTCGTTCAATTATTCGACAATAAATAGTAATGGTTTGCCAGCGATGTGTAAGTGAAATTATTTATCGATTCATTCAAGAAAAAAAAAAACAAATTGTTTGTGCTTGAAGATGAAATGAACTATATAATTATAGATGTAATTGAATTTTGTGCGCATATAATGCACAAAATATTGATTAAACAAATGTTGTGTGTGTTGTCATTTTTGCAAAGATGATCTTATCAATTTTGTATTCTTTTTTTTTATGGTTTTCAGTGCCATTGCTAACAAATCTAGCAAATGGAAATCATTTTCTTCCCACTTTAGCTGCAAATCAGTCTGGTTTATTTGCAACACATAATACGCAAGTGGCAACAACATTGGTAGCAGAAAATGCCTTAGATTTTAATCGAACATCAAACAGTAAATTATGCCAAATACAAGGTGCTGGCCCAATGGATTTGGAAACATTGAATGATGAACGTGGTAATGATACACATTCATACATCCAAAGTCCATCTGGTAGTGAATTAAGTTTGGCATCCACACAAAGTGTTCGTAAAACGGATGAAAATAATGAAAAAAACTTTTCAACATTTAATCCATGTGATGTGATGTACAATATGGGAATTCCGTCTCAAAATCTTATGATGATGCCCGGTGTTATGAATATGGTGCGTGATGCGTCTTCAATAGTACAAACGCTCCCACAATTTTCCCTTTTAAATCAATTAACCAATCAATTGCAACCGCATCAGCAACAATCAACCACAACCGCAACCGCATCAACACCAAATTTAACAGATACAAATCAAACATCAAATACGGCATCAAATTCATCAAGCAGTTCATCTGGTGTTGTTAAAGAAACAATTACATGTAAATCATGTATTTTATTGCCACCAAATCCAAATGCACCGCCACCATCAACACGGGAACGACCAAGCGGTTGTCGAACGGTATTCGTTGGCGGTTTGCCAGAGAATATTACCGAAGAAATTATTCGTGAAGTATTTGAACGATGCGGTGAAATAACAACATTACGATTATCAAAGAAAAATTTTTGTCATATTCGATTTGTGTTTGAAGCGTCTGTTGATTCGGCAATTTATTTATCTGGTTATCGAATTCGTATCAACAATCAATCAGATGCAGCAAATTGTGGACGATTGCATGTTGATTTTGCACAAGCACGAGACGATCAATATGAATATGAATGCAAGCAACGGCAATGGCAACGTGAACAACGGCACAGAGAACGTCTTGAACGTGATCGATTAAAATTATCACCGCCAATCGTTTATTTTAGCGAACATGAGGCCATCGCTGTTGCCGAAAAGCTCAAACAAGACGAAACATTCTCAAAGGCAGTTCAGATATTTATAACATGGCTTGAACGGGGCGATTGCAATAAAAAAAATTCAAATACATTTTATTCGATGATTCAAAGCACAAATTCACATATTCGTCGATTATTGAATGAAAAAACAACATACGAAGATGAATTGAACAAAGCCAAAGAAATGTATCGCAAGCAAATGCAAAATCTATCAACGCAACGTAAGTATTTAAGCAAGCGATTTAATCAATTCTCTAGAATATTGTTAATTTATTGTTTGCAAAATTTGTTGTTTGAATGAGACTGTGTAGCGTGTGTATGCGTGATTGTTTATTTAATTGTACAACGCTAGAATTTGTTTATTTTAATTGAATTGAGCACATATGCTCATGATAAACACAATATGTTAAGCAAACATAAGCTCCTTTATGTGTAGTTTTATCAGGTGAGAGATTTCATTTTAATCAAATTGTTCACCAATTATCACCTCCGATACGAGGCCAGTTCATTTAATGTGTGGCAACAGTAAAAGGAGCTAATGCATGCAAATTTTTAAACAAAATCAATCATTTAGTTGATGCACTCTCCCCTCAAAGAAACTAGACACAAACACAAGACACACAATTGCAAAACAAAAAAAAAAAAAACACTTTTTCAGCAAAACAACTATCCTTCATACATTTAATTTTCGTTGAATTATTTGTGTATTTTATCTTCGTTTAAACAACACTGAAAACTCTCTCTATCTCTGTCTATCTTTCTTACAAAATATACACAAACTTACACTCACACAACACACATAAACACACAATAACAATCCAATACGTTATTTTCATAAAAAAAAACACACACTCGACCCCAAATCTTCTTATAGATCTGGATTGAGCGTTTGCAATAGTTCGAGAAGGTAAAGGCTTTAAATTGTCTATGCGTGGAAATGGGAATTTTAAATCGTTTTCATTTATTCTGTTTTTAGATTAGAAATCCGTTCAAAAACGTTCTAGTTTTCACATAAGAATTCCTCAGTGCGATATCATTGTTGTAGTTGATAATCATTTTCTTTCTTGACTATGGAAACAAGTTTAGATAGACATATGTCTCGGTCATTATTTTTACTCTCTCTCTCTCTTTCTCTCTCCCTCTCTCTCTCTCTCTTTTTATTTATTTTTTTTATTTAAATACGTTTCTAACTGTCAGCTTTTATTTAAATGAGGTAAATATTTCTGCAGTCAAAATCGATTCGTGGATTTTGCAAGATTTGCATTTCGAACGTGCGATTTTAATGTGTGCATTACAAGTGGGAATGGATGCGACTAACTCGGAATTGTAAATTTTCCATTTGATAACATGAATTGTGTTATTTAACTTCATTTCCATACTGAATATTCATTTTATATTCAATTTTGTATTTACATTTTGGTGTCAACGTGTAACGAATATTTTTTAGTTGCATCCATGACCAATTGTACGTTGCTTTTTCGCCAATTGTAAAACTGGTTGTTGAACATATGTATATGCTTTGCAATTATGAACATATGCTTTCATTGTTGGATCAAAGCTAATTTTGTCAAAAGTATATAATTTATATACTCTAATTACGTGTCGATATCACACAATAGATACCGTTTTAATGCTTTTGAATGATGCTAATCTTTTGATTTGGGATGGATAAAAATAAAATAATGAAAAATCTGAATTACTACGCTCGACATTATTGATGTCTATTCGTTAGATAATTCGATATTTCATGCACAGTGGGTTTATATTTTAACCAATTTGTTTTCTTTTTTGTTTTCTTTTTTTGTGTCTGACACATAAAAAGTCAACATTGAAACAAATATTTTCCGTTGTTTTTTCTTTTGTTTTAACTGTTTTTCTTTTCTTTATACAAAATGATTAAGTTGTATTTTATCGAAACTATTTAATATACATTTTATGAATTGTAAACAACCAAAAAACAAAAAAAAAAAAAAAAAAAAAAAAAATTCAAAAAAACCAAACTGAATGAATAAACAAATACATATGCATTATGGGTCTAGTCTCTCAAATCGAAAGAGTTCTTGGGGCTGCTTGTCACAAAAAGGTCTGGGATCATTTCTCCAAAGCTCAGCGAAAGAATATCGATTTGTGGAAGAAACAGTCACTGGTATGTACCACAAACACCAAACTCTATCTTTCATTTACTTTTTTTTTCCTAGGATTTTTTTTTCATCCGTTTTCATTTAATTTTTTTCCATTGGATTCATTTTGTTTGCTATTTACAATCTCATCATTTCATTCACAAATAGTGCTTGCCTAAGTGAAACAAAAAGTTTAAAAAAAAAACGTAGTTTAGATCTTACTTTTGTGTGTTTGTGCATTCATTTCATACTCAAAAATTATGATAATAAACGTAGACTTTGAATACAAATCGAATTTCGACGCTGCTTCTGTCATGCACGTAGATAATTGAAGATAATTTTCAATGCATATATTTTGTATAAAACTTCGGTCTAATTCTTTCTAGAAAAAAATCGATTTGTTTTTATCATTTGAAAGCCATTTTCAATGAAACTTTTTTTTTTTTTTAATTTCGAAAACAAAATTTACATTTTTCAAGGTAAGTTCGAAATTAGCTCCATTTGATATTTGCTATAATAGCAGCTTTGATTTTTCTTTTACTTTTAGTTTTTATATGCCCATTGAATGTACTTTTTTAAATATAAGGCAATTTTGCGACAATTTTCATAGATTTTAACATTTCGAAATGATTCGTTTAATGAAATGAACAATTTGGTTTTATCACATAAATGCAGCATCGTTGTTCCAATACAAAATACAAAGTTTAAAAAAAAAAAAAAAAACAAAAAACAAAAATTCCGTATTTAGTCCAAAAATATACTTTCTCGCTATAATGCAAATCCATATTTAAAGTTGCAACAATGTAATTAATGCGTGAAATTTTTCTGTTGTTCGTGATCATAAATAGGAGATTCAAGTGCCACAGGAAACACTTGAAAGTCATGACACAGACGAAATGGATATGTCTGATGACGAGGATGCAGCTAATTCAAGATATGGAAAACGACCCAGGAATAATAAGGTGTGATTTGCATTGATATTTATATGAATTTTGTCTAAATTATTACAAAAACCCGATAAAAATACAAAACAAAAAAAAAATCTTCTGCAGATTGATAATAATTACATGAATCGTTTGTATTTCCTTTTCTTTTTAGGAAAATGAAAGTAAAAAGTCTGATTCATTGGCCTATGCAAATAGCACGAAAGCTTTAGATGTAAGAGAACAACAATTGAAGGTTCTGCACGAGACAATACGCAATTTGCAAACGCAATTGCTAGAAAATAAAACCAAAGAAAAAGAAAACCTCACTAAAATCAGTGATTTAGAGAATAAATTAAAGCAAGCAAATGTTAAGGAATTGCTATTAAAAACGCGAATTGTGGATGCATCAAAAGGATCAACGACAACACATTCAGATCAAACATCTGAATCGAATGATGATAGTGACAAAGATGTTGTTTGCATTGATGATGGCGAACAAGATGAAACCGTTGAAAAATCAATTGATTGCAATGTTATCATTGCAACTACTACACCACAATCAAATGATTCAACAAAAAAAGAAAATTTAAACGACACAAGTCGTCAAGTGATTGATGTAAATGAAGCGCGTTTAATTGGATTGATATCGTCATTTCTTGTTGTGCATCCGTTCGGTGCTAGTCTTGAAAATATTTTTACGTATGTTCAACAAGTTTCGATGTCATTGAATGCAAACGATGTGGAAAATATTTTACGGCGTTACAACACCATTTTCAATGAAATGAAAACTCAAGATGCTGCTGAATCATCAAAAGTTGCCGAACGCAAATGGAAATTTTGTGGATTTGATTCAATCAATTCACCCACAATTGTCATACACGATTAATCGATTTGTAGATGTAGCAACGCTTTAATCGCTTTATGTTTGCATTTTCATTTTTACACGCGATTTTACTAAAATGCAATTGTCTGAATTGTAGAATCAACCGACACCAAAACAAATATTGATCTTTTTATTTATTAGTATTTACATGAGAAAAAAAAAATCAAATAATTTTATTTATTTAGTTACATTGTGAAAACTCATTGAACTTTTTTTTTTTGTTTTGTTTTGTTTTGTCACACACCGACCAAAGTTAATAGTCACGTATGCCACACATACACATATTTTGTGATGGAATTACACGATCAAATTTTTTTGTTGTCTTATAATGTTTTTTTTTTTTGCGCAAAAATAAATTACAACATGTAATTAGAAAATGAACGGAAACCAATCTCATTTATCATTTGCCCCTCATTTAGGCTGGAAAAAAAATATGATCTTTGAAATTAGATCAGAATGACATTAATTCATCATATTTCTCACCTAATTAGATCACGTGCGGTGCATTTTTTCGGGTAAGTCTATATAACATTGTTCCCCAGCGATTTCCGTCATCCAAACTAGTTAACATTTTGATGATCAACGATCTGAAAAAATCTATGACTTATGATGGCATAATATTCAAAAAAAAAAAAAGGTATCACATATGGAAAGCACAAGTTGATCAAAATCTTAAGTTTGACTTGTGTCGTTGAGCAACATAAATCAATTAAAACAAAAACCAACGACAACGATTGGTATGTACTTCACAACCGGATATGCATCGAGTGATGAATTGAAGAAACGTTGATTTTAGTCCAAAAATTCAACATGCAACGAAATTCGAACGAATCCAAAAACAAAATAAAATACTATGCGCAGGCGGTTTTTCAATTTCTCAAATGAAATGCACTACATGATGAGGTTGTTTGTTTTGGTTATGCATTGCCCACACTACCGGCAAAATTCCAAAATATTTTCGCTTCCTTTGCGGTATTGAATGTTTGGTGGTTTGTTATTTTAGTACTAATTTTCTTCTATTTTTTTTTTTTTTTTTTTTTTTCAAAAATCGTGGTGTTGGCACAAGCCAACATTCGTTGCTTTGTTTTTCTTTTCATACAAAACGAAATAAAAATCATTGCATTGCAATGCACTAACACTTTTGCCGCGCATATAACATGGGACAACACAGAAATTGAACTATGGCCAAATGGTGATCTTATATAATATATTACGAACCATGATGAAAAATTGGAAAGATGTGCACAGTCATTTGAAACAGATGGGCAATTTCCATAACGGAAATTCAAGCAGAAAAAGATGACAAAGTCAAACCGGTAAAATGCAAAAAAAAAAAACAACAACAAGAGCTGGAGTGTTCTTTTAACGGTATTAAGTGCAATTTACATGTAATGCTCGATTTCCGAGCGTAAGTTGAGGGCTCGTATGTTTTGTGTTTTTCTTTTTTTGTTCATTCAAACTTCTTGTTCGTCCTTTTTTCATCAAATACTATTTCATACATGATGTTTATTATCGTTTCATATGATTTATTGAAATGGTTCTTTTCAAGTGATTTAGAAAATGCAATACGATTTCGGCATTTGTTTCGTTTGAGATTTTAGATAAAGAAAAACCGGAATAAACACTCACAGTCAGGCGTTATTAAGTATTTCAATTGAAAAGCCTTTGAACTACAATTTTCCAGAATCTATTCGATGAAGAAGATATACTTCTGGTGAACCTTGATTGATATTTGAAAAAAAAAAAAAAAAAAAAAAACGTTTCAAATGCAATTCATTCATTAAGTCTCGTAAATTTTGTTACACTCAAACCAACAGGAACTCAATTACAAATTGACTCATTGAATGATGGCTTCATGAATTACGGTAAATCTTTCAATGAGCATTGTCGTAAATTACAATAAGATCAGTTTGAAATGTCGAAAATATGTATGAAATTTTTGCAAAACTCCCCACCAAAAACTGTATAAATTGCGGTTTATTTATTTTACAATGTTCACCATGCAATGTGAAGAATGAGAGGATCAGTGGATGTTTGGATGGATGCAAAACGCAGCGCACGCTTCATTCTTAAATCTTAGTTGATTCAGCTGAATTTATGTAGCGCAATGAATGAAAAAAAACAATCAACCACATCCAGCACATCTGTTTACGTAAAAACACGAAACAAATTACTATTGCCTGGTGTTGTTTTTAATGCACTATTTTTATGAAGTTGCAATGAAAACTATATGCGTAAACCATTCCTCGTTGTTCACTTGCGCACATGCAGTGTTGTATATTAAAATCATTGTTTTGAGTAAAATGACATAAAGAGAGAGAGGATGATAGAAGGAGATGCGAAGAAGGTTGGCGAAAGAGAAAGAAAGAGAGAGAGAGAGAGAGAGGGAGAGAGGGAGAGAGGGGGGGGAGAGGGAGAGAGAGAGAAGGAAGGGAAGCGAAGAGAGGGATTGAGAGAAATTGTGAGAAGAAGAGACAAAAGGAGCGAACTAGAAAGAAAAGAAACAAAAAAGACGATGAAACCAAACCTGCGACTGTATGAATGAAATACTGTTGAAAAGAAAAGTGTTTCAATTGCGTAAACAGAATCTCAATCTAAATCAACATGCAGTTACATTTGAATCTAACACGCACATTGTGTTTCACATTAATTTACATTTCTGCTCTGTTTCTCCCTCTGCCTTCTGTTTTTTTTTTCTTCGGATTTTGATTCAATTGCGTGCGGCTGCACAGCAAAACCAAGTATTGAGCACGAGCTTCAAATCATTCGTCGTGTCTAATTTAAAAATCTGTGTGTTGATTGTTTAGATATTTTGTAATTTTGTTTGATTCGTTTTAGTTAAATTTTGTTTGACGTTTTCTCAAAATAACGGTTGAATTTCATCCAAACAACTGAATTATATGGTGGATATGTGAAAGACATATACAGACACCTAAAGACCCATTTGACTGATAAATATGATATGCTGGCAATAATTTACGACACCCGAATCTGAACTTTTCCGATAAAATGTGTTGATTTCATCAGTTTGACACATCTGTCTGCGACGGAATTTAAACCGTTTATCAAGTTTCAGCATTTGCAATGCAAATCGAGTCGCATAATTCATTAGGTTGGACTGAATGTTACTTGAATTGATGAGAGATTAGGATTGACATAATTGAACTGGTCAGTTTTGATTGAAATCTGACTGTGATTCTCTCATTCAAACTGTACAATTTGCACGCACAACATAATAATAACTACAGTAATTTCCGCAATACTTGATCTGCTCTTATTTTTCTCTCTCTCACTCTCTCTCTCCCCTCTCTCTCTCTCTCTCTCTCTCTCTCTCTCTCTTCATGCAAATACAATCGATTCATAACAATAATTTCATTCACGAAATGCTTGCGTTCCAAAGTAATATTTGCGTAAGTAACGCGCACTCGTCAAGTCGAAGTACAGTGAAAAATATCGAACAGAACAAAACGTAGCGCATACTCGGTGATGATCGCAGAAGAAAAACGAATAACCGAAGCATAAATAAGCCGAATACCAGAGAGAAAAGTGCGTTGTGAGCTCGAGACGTTGTTGTATACACTATCGACAAAAGCATGTGTAAACAGTTGAGATTTGATATCCTTCGAGAACGGTCGTGTGGCATATGTGCTGCTCAAATAAAAAAAAAAACATTTTTTGTTTTTATGAGTTCGTTATTCGTCTCGTTTTTTGTGTCAGAAAACTAGCAACGATATTATTATTACGTTCTTTGTTTCGTCCAAAGACATCTTTGCATTGCTCTGTAGTTTTTCGTTTTTTCGTCTTCATTGAGTTATAGTGTTTGAATATACATATGTGCATATTTTACATTTGCTAAACAATTTTAATTCGAATTTCATGGACTAAAAAAAGGTTTTTCGTTTTTTTATTTCAAACAGTGAATTCAAAGACATTTGAAAATTCACTTGTCAAACTAAAAAAAAAAAACAACAACAACAACAACACTAATAATAAATTAGAGACGCGTTTCGAGAGAAAACTATTTTGAATGTAGTCCGAGTGGACGTTGTTTATGGATCTAAAATTGATATCATTTAAGTCGGTTAAAGTGCACCATAAATTCCAACATTTGATCTGGATTCTGAATTAAATCATCACAGTGATCTAAAATTGGAACTGAAAGTAACATCAATAAATTGCTTTTTTAAATTATCAAAATCACAGTGCGATCGTAAAACAATTAAAACCATTTAAATCAACAAATTGCGAATTGAAAAACGCACTAATTGACTGTGAATATTTCATGTGATAAGAGAAAACAATTGAAAAAATATATTAACATTGAATTGTGAAGACGAATTAAGAAGTTTACTCTAATGAAATGAATTGACCCCATATGCGATCATTGAAAATTGATCGTATTCGAATAAAAAGTGAACTACTGACGATATCCGTAAAATTTAAAATCTTTGGTACGTAACATCCGTTTTCTTTAACTTTTTTCTTTCAAAAAAAAAAAAAAACGTTTTCTTCAGTATCGAACTTCAAGTCAATCAAAAGGGATAATCAGATGCAACACATGAGAAAGTGTCGACAACCATTGATTTTTATCGTTATCGAATTAATGAAACAGACAGCTCGTAAAATATGTTTTCCAACATTAAAAAGAAAAAGGCAAAATCCCATTCAGACCATTTGTAGCCCGCAACATATTGAAGAAGATTTTCTATTTTATATTTATACATTCAATTCCACAACTTCCGATCCGTTCAAATCCGATGTTTTGTTGTGGTGCATTTGATATGCTGGCTGGCGGTCGCATAATAATAGTATTTCAACATATTTGAAACGTGATTGTGGTTAGAAATTGTGTTTTCTTCTATCGTCAATTATTATTATACGCTACTGTGCACGTGATCGTAAAACAAATGACAGTAAAACAAAACATCAAATCTGTATTTAGTGTACAAATGTACACATTCACAGCCTATGGGCAATGAGATTTATTTAGATATCTTTGTATTTTGTAGCCGCATTTGGTTGCATTTTCATAGTAATTGATACAGGTTACGAGTGAATTCACGCATTTAACTAACTGTATGCCATTTGAAAAATAGAATACAATATTAAACACACAATGCCAAATAAACCGTGCAATTTAATTGAATTTATTGTTGATAGCAAAAAATCAACGGGAATGTAATTGGTGCCAACGTGAACATGATGTTCGGACATTTAACATACACATTTGTGGTCACTCAAGTTGAAAAATGATCACATCGATTTGACAAGCTACGCGATTCAAAGCATCGCGTAAAATTGAGAATTTATTTATTTGAACGTATTCGATCGGCGAACACAGATTTTCCTACATTTTTGTTTGATTTCATGATGCCAAGTGTGCCAGGGTAGCAATTGAGACAAGAAAATTTTTATTATTTTCTTTTTGTTTTTAAAGAAAACTTTCTCATAAACATCAAACAATAATTTAAGTCATCTATTTCACTCATTCGTTTCTTTATAAGAAAAAAAAAAAAAAGAGCGACCAGATTAAACAGCAGCAACATTGTAAATCAGTATAAACGATATCACACATCACACGCTTGTCATAAAAATGTATAAAAATGAATCGTAAAATCATAAAATCATAATCATAAATTCCGAGTTGAAAAAGCAAGCAGTCAAAAATGTATAATTGAGAGAAGGTATAGAAAGAGAGAAAATCTCAGATTATCTAAAAGAAACATTAAAACCATCATGACCTGCTCGACGGGTGTTCAAACCAAAAAAAAAAAAAAAAAAAAAAAACAAAACAGAAAAATCGACAAAATCCAATGTTCGCCTATTTCATATACAAAACGGATTTTCATATTGCCATTCGATGCGCTGAAAAGATTTTTTTTTTTTTTTTTCACTTTTTCTATCTGTCATTTGTGATGTGGTGTGTGTTTATATTTCTATCGACGCATTGCATGATCCACCTACATTAGCCGTAAGATTTGTTGTTTATTTCTTTTTTATTGACAAAGTAACAAAAATCCTCCGTGATAGACAAATAATGAAAATTGTATCTGGTGCCGGAGAAACCATCATATTATTCATTATTCGGGAGAAAATCATGTTTATTTTTTACTTTCAACAGAAAATGCAAAACGCGCAAAAGGAGTCAAGTCTCAAGGAAATGGCAAGAGGTTGCCACATTATTTACTTTTCGCAATAATTTTGTTGCTTGAATGGCTGTCATAAAATTAAATTTTTGGACTTGACTGGTCTTTCTTTTTCTGTACGACGGTAAAATTCATCAAATACTCATTTGAAATGTGCTAAAATAAGCGAAACAAGCAAAGAAAATACTACCCGATTGAAACTGGTTGAAAATTGTTTGAAAATCAGAGAAAATCGAAGTCGCGCCTCATAAGAATTTAAAAATAACTGTATGTGTACGTGTGTTAAAAAAACGGAATATATTGAATTTTCAATTTGTTCAGGCTGTGTTCGATTGTGTATCGAATAACATTGAAAAACGATTTTCTTGGCAATTAACTTGTATTCTGCTGCGTATATATTCAACATTTGAAATGTTGTTTCGCGAAAAGTTATGATCATTTGAAACCAGGCAAAACGTTTATTTTCGCACTTATTTATGTTTATGATAAATTTTCTTTTTTTTTTTTTGCTTTACGATTTTACGTCAGAAAATGTTCTTCACCGAGAAAGCAACCGCGCATTCGGTTTGAATCAGATGAACGCAGTTTTTTGTTTGCTTAGGAAAATAGAAAATCGTTGCTCGAAGGTCTTCATTTTTTTATTTCTCGTATTCATCACAGTTTGGTTGTGCGCATTAAAAAAATGTTTACATAGGATTTCACTTTCTGTGTGAACATTTACGATCCTTGCATAGAGATAGCTAAGAAACAGCAGTTTTTTTTTTTTGATACACAGTACACTCACTCGCCCACAAAATTGAATGTAAATATGAAAATTGAAATATACACAATTTGATTGGTAAATATTTAGAAAAGTTCATGCATTGATTGCGATCAATATAAATAATTTGTAGAAAGGAGATAAGAAATCTGGATGCATTTCTACCTGGAAATTGCGACACACTCAAGCAAGCAAGCAAGCGTACAAAGGAAGGTGTGAAACGTACAAATCTGATAAACAATGTCAAATAAACCATATTCTTTTACAAAGGATCTTAAAATTTCAAATAAATTTATAATTTATGTCTTTCATGCGCATTGATGGATTTGGATCGTTTGGAATCGAACGTGTGTACGTTGAGTTGATATTCTATGTTGAATTTCATTTTAAATTTGGTATCAATGTATCGATACGTGCTCCGACTCGGAATTATTCTGAAATGATTTGCGATTTAATTTTAAAATATAGCAAACACAGATGAAATGGTCTCAATGCAACAACAATATTATTGTTTGCTAAGAAAATATGACTTGAATTTGAAATAAATTCGCATTTTTTTTTTTATAGAGTTAAAGAATTCAGTTAGTAGCTGTTTGAAATATGCTTTGGAATGCAAGCGTATTGTTATTGTTAAGCGTTTAGAACTGATTTTAACTGTTGCCATTTAACGTATTCGGCATTTCGGGTTATCAAGACATAAACGGTCATTTGTTCTCTGTGTGTGTGCGTGTGTTCTATTCAAAGAATGCCGCCATGAATATGATCGTTTAACAGTTGGCTTTTTCATTTATGAAAAATTGTATTTTTGTTGGAAAAACTCATCATTTTGATGATGAGTTTTATGACAACATTGCAAACATCTGCAATTTATGTGCCGCCTTCTTTATTTGGGTAGAAGAAGAGTAACTTTCATCGCTTAGCGATTTTCATTTTTATAAACAAATCATTTGAAATGCTAAAACATTCATGAGAATAGATATGTGCGGCGTCAGGCTAAAAATCTGCATCCAGTTAGACATTACATAAGTTTTGAAGTAAACAATGTTGATTTTTTTCTTCGCTCCACTGTTTGGACAACGTTCGTCCGACGAATGGATTCGAAGAAGAAAAAAAAATGTATGGAAAACAGCATACTACTAGATATGATCTCATAAACGTTTTGTTGCGCCGCAGTTTATTTATTTTATTTTTTTTTTTTTTTTTTGTTAATATTTTGCGCGCCATTCGTAACTTTTTATTTCGAAAACGAATTCGTTTCGAAAAAAATTTCTATAGAAAAGCGGCGATTCGAGGCAATTTTGGATGGCAATCTTGCATGGCTCCAACAAATCATCCATTATAATACTGCCTCGTGACATTTTATTATCCAATTATAAAGAGTGTATCGAATTGAGCGGACAAATAATTATTTTTTCCAATTTAATTTTTTCCCAAACAGCATTGCTTTGAAAACGTTTTTATGAATTACAATGAGCGTCTTTGTATTTTATATTTCATATTTCATATTCCATATTCCATATTGTTGAAGGTTACGGCACTACTAAAATCAAATTTACGGCCCATTTTGGCTTCATGAAAATGACTCGTTATTCAATTTTCTCAATTAGAATACATTGTATTGAGCAAATTGACTTTTTCTAATCGAAATGAGTTGAGTTTGTTTTGGCTTGACATGACATTGAGATTTCTGCTCTCATTCCAAACGAAAATTTCGTACGAATTAGTTCAGCATTAGGCGAATACTTTGCAAATATTCTCTATTTATAAATCCACTTGATTCATTCAGTAGAAAAAAATTCCATTTATAAATACAATCCCAATAGAAATTAATCGGAATAACCATTTGAAATGCACTTGACTCACTTCATTGCATATCTTTGATCTGAATCAATTATTATAATTCAAATTTTTCTCTGCGTCATTTGCCAAGGCGGCACAGACTGCGGCAAAAATATTGGAAAAATATTCATGTCATCACAATTATGCCTGAATTGCCAAAATAATAAAATCGGAAAACATTTTCCATAATGAAAAATTGTGAAAATCATTTTACACTCTTGCATTCGAAAGAAGAAATAAAAAACGATCAATCGAATTTTGTTGGTTTAGTTGCCAGAGCACGTTATGTTCAAAAACACTATCAATTTCCATTAAAGGAATTCAATACGTATTGTCTCATGCATATTTAATCATTTGTTTTTCTACGTGGCATTTGCTGTGTCGCTGAACATTTGAATGCATAATTTATTTGAGTCTTTTTTTTGTACATGCTCGAGGTGTACGTGAACAGAGACACATTGCATGCATTTCAATATCGTCTCCCTTGAATCGCTTCTAGTTTTTTTTTCTTATAAAATAAAAAATAAAATGCAAATTGAGAAGTTTCACATTTAAATCGGTGTACATTTTCGATCAATTCAAAGTGATACCTCTCCCTGTGATGAAAAGGAGAAATTAAAGAAAAAAAAAAAACCAAGGAAAAGGATGTTAGATTCTTATTTGATCGTCAAAATCCTGTTGATATTAATTTTCAATGACTTGTCACGATCCTGTCATCAAGTCACAATTTGATTTCGGCGATTTAAAAATCACGTTTCTTGGAATTCTATTTCGGCGGAGCCTTTTTTCTCTGAATTTTTTAGAAGTAAACTCCTTTCATAGTTTTTTGTTGTTTTCTTTGACTTTCAGACATTCTCACGACTTGGTGTGAATTACAGCCTTTATTGAAATTTGAAACCACTTTTTTCATTCATTAATGATGATGTTCTCTTTAAACCGACATTTAATTTTAATTCTAAAAGTCTCAAATTTCACTTGTCCAATTATTTTTTTCATCAATCAGAGCAAACGTTAGAAAATGTATAATCGATCGATCGATCACAACTAATCGGATTTGATTTGTGGCAACATAATTTTTGGCCAATTAGAAATGTGGTAAATCTTGAGAATGAAAATGGAAATGTTGAAACAAGGAAGTAAAACATTAACGGTTAACATCGGATCAATCGATTTTCCCACACGGCTATCCATTTATGGTGTGTCAATACGATTGGTTCAACAAACTTGCAGGTTGCACTCGTCCAACATAACATGTAAATGTTGAAAGAACAAAAAAGAAGAAATTGTTCAATTGTTTGAATCATTCTATGGATTGTTAATTGATGTTTTGTCAAAAACTGAACGCTTTTCCTGTCATGAATTATTCATTTCTATATGAATTTCTATTCTGGAATCTTTTTCTATAACTTATTTGGATTTTGATATTTAAAGTGGTATACACACTACGCGTATGCATATATTTATGGATTATGAATTTGTCCATTCAGAATGCGCAATTTGTTGAATGACAGAACCGGAAAAAAACAATTACACGCATCATCAACGAAGATCAATTTAAAAAAGAACAACAACAATAACAAATATAGACATTTGCATTGACAAATGCGTAGAGTGAAGTGAATGAAACCATTGCCATTGCCTGAGTACCTTTTTAGTTAGCGGCCATGTTAACTGCTTGCGCATAAAACAAAACAAAAAAACAATGATTTTCGAATTCAATGCAAGCGCAAACGATGATAATTGATTTTTATTTTCATTCTAATGGAAAATTGAATGAATTATGAAGCTCCGTTTGCAAATGGCATTTAATTCGATTGATACAATCGGAAGTTTTTATAATTATAAGCATTTCAATTTCGTTTGTATTTTTTTTTTTCTTTTTTGTTTTGTTCCAAGTGTTTCGTCTCTGAATATTCCTTTCGATTTATTTGCCATATATTCTTTGTTTACTGTCAATAATAATGAATTGCGTGAAATAGAATTGGAAAACAAAGGCTCAAAATGTGTTGATGTGTGTACAATGTACATCATCGCATGTCATTTTAATACAGCAACTCCACTTTTGCAAATATACAAATGTTAATATTTTCTTCTTTTTTCTGTGTGTCTTTTTCCGTTTTATTTCCTCTTTTGAATGCAGATTATGTTCAATCGTTTGGTGTCTGAGCTGTTGTCGCCATCGCCGTCAAGTGCAAACTACAAATTTCCTATTTATTTACTGATCGTATTGACGAGTGTTCAGTTGATCGATGCATCTTGTGACAAACACCATTGGTGGCAAGAGAATAAATGCACGCCGTGCACAGTTTGTAACGAAAGTCAATCGTTTGTATTGAGACCTTGTCAAACACATTCGGACACTATTTGCGGAAATATTGACGACGTTGAATTGGAACTTGACTGGTTAAAAACTGCTGCAGTATCTGCTGCCCATCAAAAACAAGTAAGTTCGATTTTACTTTTTTGAAATTTGTTTGATGAAAAAAATATAGGTTTTGAAGCAGAAATCTTGAAAAATAAAACGAATTTTTTTTTTGAATAAACGAAAGAAAAAAAAAATGTTTAAACGACAAATAAATTCCTTTCCGGTTATTTCAGCAATAATAATTTTGTCTTTTCTTTCATCAGGTTGAAAATCGTCCGCACTTGGGAGTCATTGAAAAATCATCAGTAACAATGTTAATGTGGGACTGGCAATCACTATCACTCGCTTTGGCCGGATTAATGTGTTTACTCTTTTTCATTGTTGCCGCATGTATTTACTGGCAACATTCACATTATTGGAAAAAGTTAGAACAAATGGAAAAGAGATATAATGCAGGTAAGAAGAGATTTTTAATTGCGGAAGTTTCAAATACATAAAAAAAGAAATTAATGTTTTAATTTTTCAACTGTGAGAGACAGTAAGACTGTGAGAATTCTAGTCAAGTACAAGTATTTTTAAGTGCGCATAACCCCGGACGCATATTAAAGAGTTAGATAACGAAAAATCCATTAAAATTAAAACTCATGACTATAAATGTATTCACATTTTATATCACATTGATTAACCATTAGAATCATAATTTAACAATTTTTATTGTCGAAACAAGTGATTAATATTCCATGATGGAATCCATAAAATCCCGACTTTTGTCAATTGTATTCGAAAAACTCTATAAGCGCCACAATTCTTTCTTTTTTCTAAATCCTTATGGTGTAGTTAAAGTGCATATTTGTTTGAAATTCCATTTGGCTGTAGAGAGAAACCTCCGGTGTAAATCGGTATTCAAACAATGTGACCGAACAAATTTATTGTCTCGAAATGGTGTGAAAAAAAAAAAAATATTTCGTAGACATAGAAATGTAGTGGCTTTTAAAAATAAATTCAATGCGACTTAAAAACAAATTTAACATGATATTTTGTGAAGCTGTCAGACTTGCGACTAACAAATTAATACGGTTATTGAGTGCGTATAAAAATATAACATTTACAACGGACGAACAAAAAAAAGAAGAGAAAATCAAGAATCCGATCCGTTCGATGCAGTTGCTTGCGCAATACCAAAATCCAAATCGACACACGATGAGCGAAAATAAGAAAATGCTCTAAAAATGTCGCTTGCGTTTCATTCAAAATGACAGTTATTATCATCGCTTCGACACACGACCAAATGCATGCTCCACAGCCAGACAAATGAAATAGCGCGAAAAACAAACTAATTCCTTGTGTATGTGACAAGCAATGGAAAGAAGAACGACAAGAAAAAAACTATATTAACGGAAAATTAAAACATCGTATCGCAACGATGTGAGCACAGAGAGAAAGAGAAAAACATTTGCTCTGAACGAACTGATGCATAAAAATTAACAAAATCGTAAATTCAAGCGATGTCAATGCACGACGTCATTATTGCTATATGTTGGAGGCGAGAATCGCGTTCCGTGTTCAATTCGTATCGTTTTTTTTTTCTGCTCTCAACTTTTAACATTTTGTCTTATAGGTTGTGTCATAATCGTAACGAGAGTGCATTACAGATGTTAAAATTTGAAAGCGATGAAAACAAAAAAAAAAAAAAAAACAAAAACTTGAACAAAAAAAAAACACAAAATTTTTGTGAGTAGCATGTGTTCGATTATTGTTTTGAATTTAGTCCACAGTTTTTTTTTCTTCCTTGACTTTGGACATTTACAATCGATCGTATTCTATTCCCCTCCATTCAATGGCAACGTTTTCATAAGAAAAACACATTTTTATCTTAAATATGCGCGAGAAACAACAATTTCAATTTGTTTAAATATGACATGAAAGCGAGCTACTCGTATTTGATCACGTTACATTTCACTCAACATAAAATGATACAATTTTATGTTGGGTCTTGCACCACACGCTTCCAAAATTTCATATGCTTTGAAATGTTTAGAAAGAAACAAAAAAAAAAACAACTCGTTTACATCGAGAAAAAATGAGTGTTTAAAAGAAGCTCATTTTTAATCGACACCCTTTGGGTTTTTAACCATCTAACGCGCAATCCCTTTGAAAGTGATCATTTAACGTTTGTTTTTTCATTATGTTCGGTAATTTTTCAAACGAATTATTCTATTTTTAGCCAATTTAACCGTTTGATGTGTACTGTTATTTTTTATGCAATTAATCCGGTAAACAAAGCGGATTCAAACAAAATTGAAATCGTTAAATGATGTCATGATTTATTCAAGTCAATTAAACTATATACTTTTATTTATTTGAACTTCATCAACTTGCATTAATTCAAGTTGCTGTTGTAATGACTTTTGAAATGAAAATAAAAAACAAAAATTCAAAGTGAGACCAAAGTCATAAATTTCATTTATGAACTGTTCATGAAATTATAAATGTATATAATTCTTTCAGTTATTTGTTGTGTTGTTGTTTATTTCATATTCTTTTGCTTGTTGGCGTCGATTTAAAAAACCATTATTTTGGACAGAGAAAGTGTGCTGCAGCTTGCCAAATACTCAAGACAAGTTTTCATTCTCTCTGAAAAAATTTTCTGTTACTCTACTTGAACTTAATTCAATGCATGGTCCATATGATGGCTTTACCATATGCGCCGCTATTAACCAATATGTCGAGACATATTTTGAACAATGTAACGACAACAAGTGCAAGTTATGTATTTCTGATCCTTTGTTTTCATTTGTCTCATGGTTCAAGAACCAAGCTAACCTCAGTCGCCATCATACTACGCTTGATAATCAGCCAATCGAATGTGGTGAACATATTTCGATGAAATTCGTCTTTGGAATTGTTTTCAATATTTTTTTTTCCATCCTCAACAAGGAGCCTTCTTCACAGGAGTCATTTTTTTTTCTAAAATAAAACTATAAATAAAAATGTTCGGGAGAAAAAAAAACCTCTCAAGGGTAGTCCAATTATTTTTTATCTTACTTTATTGCTGCCTTTTTTTTAATTTAATGAACATAATTGAATTAATTCTACACGAGTGAGAGGAAAAAATGCTACTTGAACGAATAAGTAACGAAGTTAAATTACATTTAAAATGGCCTAGTTGTGAGTGGAACACACAAATTTCAAGTGAAATTGATAATTTATGTTAGTCACATTTCCTATGTTGCATATATCGATTGTACTCAATGATCACCAATTGAGTGAATGCACCCACTTGTTTTACATTAAATAATATTTGAAAAAAGAAAAAACAAAAAAGAAAAAAAAAATACATACAAAACCATTTACCGTATTCTGCGGCATGCTATTAGCTTCATTTTAACTAACGATCACCTCCCATTTTCCATAATGTAACCATAATTGAAAACATCACTGAATTCAACCGAAAATGGGAGAAATGCGTATAATGAAGAGAATTTTTTTTTCTTGGAGCAAGAGAAATAGAAGGTGATAGAAATATAAAAGAAGATATGAAATAGAAGAGAGAGAGAGAGAGAGAGAGAGATGAAAAGAGCGAGAGAGAGAGAGAGAAACAGATGAAGATAAAAAGAGAAAAAAAAAGATAGCGAAAAAGGTTACGGGAGAAAGTCGAGACAGAGTAAAATAGAGAGAGAGCTAGAAAGAAAAAAAGAGAAGCTCTTCTTTCATCGAGTGACTAAAAAAAACTGATTCCATGTAATATCCTTTCACTGTGGCTGTATTTCAGCAGACGAAAGGCAACGAACCATAATGATTATCAAGTTTGTCAACCATTCGAAAAATGAAAAATTGTTCGTGAAATGCTCACACTGAAACTGGGCACATTCATTAATTAAATTATGAGATTTTCGGCAAAGTGGCAAACATGTGTTTTTCCCCTGAACGATGATCATCAGATTATCATTAGGTTCATTTTTTTTTTTTTGGGAATTTCTGATTTTATTTTAAAACATTTTTCAAAGTGATTGCGTTATACTTTTGAATTTGCATGGGGTCATATAGAGATAGTGCGACGGCATCACTTAATGAAGCCAATTTTCGTTTACAAACATCACAATATATATTTGAATGAGCAACAAACATTCAAGATGATAAATCTGTCATAAATCGTTGCGCATCGTCATAACTTGAGTTTTGATTTTCAGTTTCGGACGTTCTTTTTTACGTTCGATAGCGGGTCTCTTTTTGATAAGTTGCTAATTTTACTATGGAGAGAGCAGCAAAAAAAAAAAAAAAAAAAAACAAATACGACTTGGGCGTATGTCTGCTTATCTCTTAATGATGAATCAAAAAATGTCATGATATTTTTTACTCATGTTTGTTTTAACGCTATTTTTTTCATTCATTTTATTATCTAATTTGCAATGGGAGTAAATTGAGGAGTGTTCCAACATCTTTTTCGTTGATTTGTTTTAAAAGCGATTTTTTTTTTTATTTTTATTTTTTTCATTCGTTAATTTGGACATTCAATGCTAAGATAAACGACTCAGCGCGAAAATGTATGGCTTGTTATGACATTAACAGCATAATATAAATAAAATTTAGTTTTGCCTCTTGAATATTTTTACACTGGGAATTCGTTTCTACATATAATCCTTCTGTCCCTTTCCCTCCTTCGATAGATACTATAGCGTTTTTCTCTATCATTCTCATTCTCTCTTACTTTTTGTGTCTCCGTTTCATTCTTTTTTTCTATCTGTTCTCAACTCTCTTCGCTTCAGTCGGTTGTTTTTGAATGATTCTTGAGTCATATTTACTTGTTGTACGCGATTATCCACTTAAGTATTTACTTCTACCAAAGACGATTGAATGATTTATGTGTACTTCATATGTACATATTTATGTACATCGAATTCGAGTCGGTCAATGTTGTGTATTGCTCCTTGATGCCATACTAAAATATTGTGTTCACAAATCCAAAGAGACATGAAAAAAAAAAAATCACAGACACTTGTAAGTTTATTAAATTGATAAAATAAAGTCGATCTTCGTTTACAAGATTGACTCGCATGAATTAGGTACAACAAGCTCAACATTGTTTGAACCCGTTTCTTTGTTCTCACATATCGAAAAAGATGATAATAAAATGATATGAAGTACCATCATCTTAATAAAATGTGAATACGTCAATGAAGAAAGAGAGAGAGAGAGAGAGAGAGAGAGAGAGAGAGAGAGAGAGAGAGAGAGAGAAACTACGCATTTTCCACAGTTTCGGGTCAACTCGGCCCAAGATTAAATTTCAGAGCATAAATCTTATTTTATTCCTTCATAAGACAAAGTGATGGTCGTTAAATGACATTCCCCTCAGTTATAAAACTGATTATTTTACAAATGAATTTTATTGAAGATATTTTTAAACACATTGACTCCCTATTGATACTGTGATAAGGAATTGCATTTGAAGAAGGCAATAAACTTTGTGTAAAAGTAATCACATTTTCCATCTAATTTGGTCGAATTTAAATTGCTGCGGGCAAATGAAATGAGATAACTTTATCGTTCGGTTTTTGATATAGAAGTCAATTCAAGCTCATATTATTGCTCAAAAACCAATACTTTGTTAGAAAAGTTTTTTAAATAAACGGGGAAAAAAAGCATCAATCGAATATTCACAGTTGACCTTTTTAAAAGGTATACAGGATTTGCACGTGATTTATGCTTGTGCTGGTTTAAAAATAGACATTTCAAAATGGTCGTGTGCTGAATAACTGTAGAAAATAAGAGAAAAAAAACAGAAAACCAGCGATGCACTTGCAGAATTTCTATAGCGTTGCACATAAAATGGCCAGTTTATTTTGTATGCAACTTCGTGATTTTCCGCATACACGTTTAACGATTGTCGTGTGTGCATCTGTTGATGTTGCACATATGTCCTCTCGTAAACCGTACACAAAAAATGCAAACTAAGGCAGACATGGTACTTGACTTATGTATCCAACTGTTTGCAACGATTCAACACTCTCTTTTTTTTCTCATTTTCTTCTCGTTTTGGAAAAACTCATCTTTTACGCTATTTACAATAACTGACATGGTATATTTTTAAAATGGTTCAATGGAGTTTTTTTTGTTTATGTTTTTGCATAAAAATAACAGAGAAAAAAAAATCAAGAGAAGAAAATCGGTAGAAAAAAGAATCCTTAATCACCGAAGCAAGCATACGATATTCGAAACAGCAGGCAGGCAAGCAAAGCAAACATTGTAAAAAATACACATGGAACTCCTAAAAATAAGTTGGCTGAGATGCAAAAACAGAAGGGAAAAGGTCTTTCAAATCATTTCTATGCAGCAAAAGAGATAATGATGACCGAAAACAGAAAGAAAATCGCTTATGCGTACTAAATTTTAATATGATACTTTTGTTTTTGTTTTTCATTTAGGTCGGTCTCTCTCTCTCTCTCTCTCTCTCTCTCTCTCTCCCTACTCACATTCTATCTCTCTTTGTATGTATGTCTTTGCCCCTATTTTACATCCATATGCATCCTATCTCTCTGGTGTATATGTAATTCAATCATTTTCATCTAAATCAACAACATGCAGTCAGTTTGCGCGCCAAATTCAGACCTTTAGCAATGCATGAAAAATGAAAAATGAATTGAATTGCTCAAAATTAGGAAAACGATTTGTACAAATTGATTGAAAGCATTTTTCACAGTTCACATTGACGTTGACAAATTTGATTTTTTAACGAAATTGATCTTCCTTTTGTAAATTTACTCAACGTTTTGCCGTTTTATTTTTAGAAAAATAATTTTTACTTTGAAAACTAATTTATCAATGATTTGAATTGTTATTTTCAGAAGCGGAAGAGTTATCATCTCGGTTAATGCACACAATCATTGACATTCGAAACGATGAAAACGGAAGAGTTGTACTCGAAGAAGCGAAAAAAGAGAAAATTATAAATCCATTCGATTTACAGTGCATTTATTTCGAAGAATTACTAAGTAAGTGTTGATTTATCGAAATCATTTTTATTGTACAACATTTTAAATAGCTTGAAGATCATTACATTGAACAATATGCCGAAAAAAATCAATTTAAACATAAAAATTTTATTTTCCATAATAATAAACATAAAATTTCTATGTCTATTTTTACATGATTTTATGACAATTGCATTGCAATTGAACCGAATTAATGCCAGTTGAAATTCATTTCTGGGTAATAAAATGGCAAATGACGTTTTTACGATGAATCTGTTTTATTTAAGCACTAAGCAACATCTATTTATAGATAA
The DNA here is from genome assembly GCA_029041755.1 of Resseliella maxima. Lineage (NCBI taxonomy): Eukaryota > Metazoa > Arthropoda > Insecta > Diptera > Cecidomyiidae > Resseliella > Resseliella maxima. The sequence continues at coordinate 69,942 of JAQOWM010000753.1, forward strand.
GCTATTATTATTTACTATGTAACAACAAAAACGTCAACCATTCGTTTGCTACTTTTTTTTCATCATGTAATGTTTAGTTTGAATGAAATTTTGTTGAAGAATTCAAAGAGAGCAATGAATTTTGAACATTTCTCTTTCTCTTCTTGCGTAGGTGCGAAATAATTCAAAGTACTTTGTATTCAAAATAAGAGAAAATAAAAGAAATACTCGTACTTATTAGCAATAGATTTTACTACAATGTAGTAATCATTCGATGTGCTGTTTGTTAACGTAGAATCGAATTTTCATTATTTTTAAGCATTTTCTTCAATTTTGACAAAATGTTAATGATTTTCTCCTTCTTTTTTCTAGATGCCGATGGAACAAATAGGGTACCGGTGCCAAAACCATTGATAAAAATAAATCCCAAAAAGCAGCATCCAGATGAAAAGAAGCAACATCTAGATGAGAAGCAAAAAATTGAACTTGTCGTTGATACGATGAAAGAACGACCAATTGAAGATGATGCGATACAAAAGCAAGGACGCGGAAATTGTTATACAGAGCCAATGCACCAGAATAACTGTGTCACATCCGAACTATATATGATCACATAAAAAATTCCATCCAGTTATTCTGTAAATTGTCATTCGTGAGCCGAGCAAGTGAAATGACATCGATTTGTTTGATTTGAATTGATGAAAACAAATAAACAGAAGATTAGATTTAGAATCTCGATGTATATTGTAGCGTCCAAAATTATTTTAAAAATTTAATATCAGATATAATGTAAATTAATCACTTTGTACAAATGCAAATCATTTTTTCCGTCTTTTTTTTTTTTTTCTTTTGTTTTTTCATAAATAACAAATGTGTAAACACAATACAGAATGCTTTACAAATAAAAAAGTATTATTAGAATGTTATTTTGTAAACATAGAAAAATGCTTAAGAGAATTATGTAAGAAAAATAAAGAAGAAATTAAATAATTAAAACAATATTCACAATAGGTTTTGATTCCATCTCAATTTATTTTCTGTGTGTTTCAAATAATATTTACATATTTTCACAAACATTATTTTGCAATTTAAAGAAAAAAAATGTTTCTCTCAAACGCAAAATAGATCAACTCAAATCTTACTTTCAAATGGATCAAATGTTATTTTTAGAAAATCATTGAACACTTAATAACATTTCACTGGTTGAATGGTTCCAAATTCTTGTTTTTCTCTCTTTTTTCTCATTAAATAAATAATTAAAACTTCTTTTTTAGTAACAAAACAAATCGCACAAAAATCTCTTCATTCGAAGAATCTATCACTTATTTTGATTTTTTTTTTTTTTTTTTAAATGAGTTCTTTTTTTTTGGGGCGAGGGAGGAGGGGGTAGGGTGAATTCAAAACACGGCACATCTATTGAGCAACACAATTGAATATGGTGTCGTTTTGGACGAAAACATTTCTTTTTTTCTCTTTCAAATTTGAAAAAAAAAACACATACAGCATTTTTACTTACTTTCGATTTTGCATTATAATTGCTGTTTGCTTACTATTAACCGTTAGATAAAATTAATGAAAAAAGTATTCTGAAGTTGAATGAATTGTGCTGATGCTCGAATTTTTGGGTTAAAAAGGAAAAAAAAAAATTCAATGATAATAATCGCATGAAAATTGACTGATGGTTTCCTTCCAACGTTTCTCACTTAAATTAAAATAAAATATTCCGAGCTGCCTAAACATAATCGCGCATGATAATATATATATATATATGTATGTATATATGTATATAGAACAAAGGCAGAGACAAAAATATAAGGAAAAAAAATACGATAGCACATATGTTTGTTTTTGTAAATAAGGCGTTGAATAAATGAACGTTTATAAATTATTTTGCAAAAACGAAAGTAATGTCGTCTCGTAATGTTTGCTAGCTTCCAAATTGCGTAGCGAGTGCCGTTCTCGTGGGTAAATTTGTAATTGATACGGTTTATTGGCTTTGATAAGTAAATTTATGAGCTCAGACGTATGATAAAAATGTACATTTTCATCAATTAATCCATGAATAATCAGCAATCGGTTATCGCTACAATTCAATAGAAATGAACAAACAAACAAACAAACAATTATTAACGTTGATTGATTTTTTTTTTTTTTTTTTTGAAAAATTACTGTGACTTACTCGTCTGGGAACTTGTTGATATGGCTCAATACTGAACCATTCGAATAACCTTCTTTGTTATGTTCAGGCAAATCCATGTATCGTTCGGTGTAACCTGTGCAATTGTTATTGAATAAAAATATATCGAAAATTAGCAAATTTGTAGTGTTATTGCAAATATATATATACTACCCTGCAAAAATTTGGAATCAATGCATGTTTTCCATACAAATTGACAATTTTTGTTGCTCAAAAACAATATGAAGATATAATTTTTTTCTCTCAAATTCTTCAGAAGGATTTTTGTTCAATCTAAAATCTCCATTTTATTCTCACAATAGAAATGTGTATCGCGACTCCTTTATGAACCTTCAAAGCCCAGAAAAATGTTCGATTGAATTTACATATAAAAATGGCAATTTTTTGGTATTTCCAGACATATGGCCGAAAAAGTCCATAAAGGAATCACGATACAGATTTCTATTCTGAGAAGAAAATGAAGATTTTATTTTGTACTAAAATCCATCTGAAGAAGTTGAGAGGAAAAAATTACATCTTCATATAGTTTTTGAGCAACAAAAATTGTCAATTTGTATGGAAAACATGCATTGATTTCAAACTTTTGCAGGGTAGTGTATATATATTGAATATATATATATATACATATATGAAATTTTGAAATGATAAAATTCGCTGACCTGTGTCATATAATTCCCAATTGGTAACGGGAGCACCTGCAATAGCTAATTTGAATACCGATGGATATTGAATCAATCCCATTAAACTTAAGTAACCACCATATGACCATCCATGAATGGCAACCCGATCCATATCAATGAAGCCCAAATCATTTGCCAAATATGTTAGGATTTCCACTTGATCGGCTAATTCAACTGTGCCCATACGACGCCATAAATGTGATTCAAAATCAACGCCACGATGTCTTGATCCTCTTGAATCGATGCATACAACGCAATAACCTTGTGCCGCTAACATGTGCATTCGAAGCAAACGCATTCCCTAAAAATTGGGAAATTGTTTAAGTTTCATGCGCGAAAATTGCATGGCATAATCCAATGATTATCATACGTATTTGATTCAAACTCACCTTAAACGTATTGTTAACTGTCTGAACTTCTGGACCGCCATAAACATTTAATACGGTTGGATAACGTTGACCCAATTTGAAATCGTGCGGTTTAAATACCATGGCATAGAGTAATTCGCCTGATTGTAAATGTCGACTGTAAATGGTTGGACTGAATTTTTGTAATTCTACCGTTGATGGGAATCCACCTTCAAATAAATATCCAAGTAATCTCAATTCAATATTATCAACAGTGTTAATATTCATCTCATTTGTATTGATAACTTGATATACACCGCATGTGGGCAATTGATGAATATTGCAAAATGTTTGCACCACAATGTTGCATTCATCATTCATTTCCACAGAATATGAATTTCCCATTTGTGTAAGCAAACGAATGCGATTCGGTCGTATTAAACTGACAACATATAAATGTTTTTCCAATGGTGTTTCACGTAAGCCAATGAAATAAACTAATTGCTTTTTCCGATCAAACCATATGTTGTGACTCAACACTTCCCAATCGCCTGATGTGAGTGCGATTTTTTCAATAATATGCGGTTCCAATAGCGATTGTTTTATATTATCATTATTGTGTATGTCATTTGTGCAATCATTCATTTGTGAATGTTGTTTTGGTTGCAAAAGTGATGTAATCAAATACAAATGCCGAAATCCAGTCTCTTCGGATGCCCAAATGAATGTGATTTCCGTATCGGTGACTTCAATGAATTCGAGTATATCATTAACATTGACCCAGGTACTTGCGACTTGTGACCAAATCACTTGAATTGGTGCCATTTGTTTGTTTAAACTTGATTGCCAACTATGTTCAACAATTGTTGAATTGTTAGATAATTTAACGTCTAAACCATTGTTACAAACATCGGAAAAATTTTCCAATGGAATTACAATTAAATCCAATCGATTTTGTTGCCGATTCAATACTTGTGCCCAGATATTTTTTGAATCTGACATCCAACCAACACGTACAATATATTCAAGCCATGGAATATTGTATGTAAGTGGATGTTGTAAATCTTTTATACAGACATCTTGTATTTGAAGTGTTTCAGACAATCGAAATTGGACTAATTTCAATTTTGACTTGGCATTCGGTGAACCAGATCGTGGAAATCGATATTCTTCATATTCAGCACAGCCAACTGGCTGCGATGATGGAAATTTGAATAAAAATACATCACTTTCGTCAACTTCTTCGTACAAAATTCGATATACCCCATCTGAAATGAATTGAATTGTGCGGTTAAGCGGATATTTTCAACATGTTTGTTATATTAAAATTACCATCACTTTCTGGTTGCCACCAAAATCCTTGATAACGACAAAATTCTTCTTGCATCACATATGATGGCACACCGGCACTTAATGGATTATCACTGAATGATTTATTTTCATCGTGTGCATTTGTCAAACGCATATTGTGACCGCTCACCATATTGATTACCCAAATATCACCCGATGAAATGTATGCAACAATTTCCGAATTGTCCGGACAAATTTGTGGATCAAGAGCACCGCGTAATTGCACTAATTCCGATGGATACAATGGGTTCGCCTGGAAGAACATGGACAGAACATTAGCTATAATGCCATTTAAAAATGTTTGATCGTTCAAATGTGTAAAAAGCAATTGTACATTATAACCGGTGTCGAGACACTGAAACAGGGAACTCGCTGCTGGAAATATCATGCGACCACTTTTCTTATGCAATTCATATGCTGTGATTCCAAATGTAGATAGTCGTTTTCGTTCCATTAATAACTGAAATGCTCTAGCGTATGCACTGTTTGATGCCAATGTGGGAACTGATGGTTCTAGCAATAATTGCCATTGTAATCTAATTCATTAATTATTTCAAAAAGAAAAAAAAAAATAAAGAAAAAAAGCTTTTAATTGAATAAATTCGATTAGTCAAATGTCAACGGAGTTGCTTCAATATACCTCGTTCGATGTTGTTCATGTTCATCGAATGTATTTGATGTTAGCATGGCGGGTGTAATATCAGTGCATAAAAGTGTTGTCTCCCATCCGTTTGGCGGTGTACCGAGAAAGTATATACGAATTCGGTCATCACTTAATTTGCGAAATTGAATATTTGTCGGCACAACTGTGGACAGTCTAGATAATTGCTTTCGTAATTCAGTAACTGATTCTTTCAATTCGGACCAGCTTTTTTTGCGGCTAATTGGTTCTATATCGTTTACTTGCATTGAGTTTGATTGAACTCCATTTCCATTACAGTGATTCTGCCATACGCCTGAATTCACATTCACATTCATCGGTGGAGGGGGAGGAGGAATATCACCTTCCATAGTTGGTTCTAAATGGAAATAAAACAAAAAAATATTTTTAAATTACTATAAAATCCACTTGTTAAAGTAAACGAAATTTGCACTTTATGCAATGCACAAATTTGATTTCATTCAATTGCTCTGACAATTGTCGACCGCTATTGTGCATAACAAAGAATGTAATGACATTTCAATTTTGACACAGTTGAGTGTTCTCGTTCATTCACACCAAGACTTCTCTCTCAAAAAACAAATAAACACACCACAAGTCGATTGTTATACTATTAAAAAGTAAAAAAGTATATCGGAAACACGATGGTAGCGATTATTTTTGGAACGTGATATACACAATCAATGCACATTATTTCAACATTTTTTTTTTTATATGTTTTAATTGATGAACATGCAGCTATTCATTGAAAACGTGAAACAAATTTATGCAAAAAATGCAAATTTTTGTTTTTCTTCCAATTAAATTCTGTTGTAATGAAACGGTAATTTTGCCCATTGAATGCATTAATGGTCGAAAAATGCGCGCTATGAATTGAAAATGAATATGTTGTTGCTGCTGATAAATATCACCGCAATATTTCCATTATTCTTGATTGCGTATTTGCAAGCGACGAACAAAACAAAACTAAAAAAAAAAAAAAAAAAAAAAAAAAAGTAATAATAGGCGTACAGACTCACACCATTATATCTATGCATTTTAATTGGGCAATGCCTTGATATCGCTTCTAATGAAACGTATACACAAAACTGTTTTGTCGGCTACAGTTAAACTGTAAACATTTTTGTTCAACTCCATGAACGGTACAATTGTGGTTATACATTCGTATAAAAAAAAACCACATTCAAAAAAATCATTGCCATATTCTTAACTAAAATGATTAAAGTTTTTTTCATAATTACTTTTTATTTTGATGGCTTCTGATTTAATTGTTGCTGCGTTTGGCAGTCAACAAATTAAAAAAAAAAAAAAAAAGTAGAAACAAAAGGAATGATGACGCGATGACGATATCTTTGCTCGTTGGTTTCAATAATGTTGTCGTTCTGCTTCTCCCTCTTCTTAATTCTCTCTAGCTACGGTTGGTGTTACTTGATTTTGCTTATGTATCACACAGTCGAATTCGTGTTGACTTTCAAACTCCAACAACAACAAATCAAAATTAAGATAAAAAAAACAATGAAGAAGAAAAAAAACGAAAAGGGACTTTAAATCACTTTATGATTGCCATGCAATTCGATCTTCTTCAATGTATATAAACTCAATGATTGTTTTGATTACTAAACATCAACACACGATACTGCATTGACTACTATCAAGAAAACAAAAAAAATTTCGCGCAAATTAAAATCCGTTCTCAGTCGCTTTATTTAGTTCACCGCACCGAACCGAATTGAAATGCCAAATGTGATTCCGGAGCGAGAGAGAGCAATCAGATGATATGTGCTTGTGAGTGTATGTACTACCAGAAAAAAAAAAGATTCTGTCTGCGTACATGTACAATATTGAGCGCGCGTCAAATCTTCAATGGGTGCGTTTTATGCCATTTGTTTTGAATCTATTCAACTACATATTTCCAAAGCAGTTTTCACAAAATTTGAACAAATTAATTTGTTATTTATTCATAATTTGTCTATAATAACTTGATAATCTCAGCCTCAATGGAAGGGCTAGAAAACTAATATCTATGCGCCAAAGCAAGGTAATAAACAATTATTGATGTCTCTAAGAAGCAGTATTTTGAATTTTCAGAAAAAATAATTTCTGACTATTTTAACATTTGGCATCCGTATTGAATATATATTATACAAAAGTTTATTTACCCTTCTTTTTGTGTAACAAAAAATGCCAATCCCTTTCATTCACTTTCCAGCCAACAATTACAGCATCTATCAGACCCTCTCTGGCTAACAAAAAAAAAAAAAAAATGTTCAAATTCAATTATATGTCATACATTTTGCTATAAATGTAACATATTATAAATATCATGCTTTACATGATTATTGAGAGTTAATCTGTGAGAGAGAGAACTAGACGTTTTAACTAGCGTTTTAAATAAAGGAAAATTTAACAACATTGAATTGATTTTTTTCATGCCTCAAAACCAAAGTATCTAATAAGCATAATTGAAAGGAACATGAACAGATCGGACTTATGTACAACTCCAAATCTGTTCAATTAACTAAACAATGTTCGAAAACACTTTTTGAGTTCATGTTCATTCGAGTTCGGTTTAAGTTTTTCAAATTGGAATATGTTGTTTTCATGTTCGTTCATGTTCGTTCATGTTCAATCATGTTCAGTTAATTTCAAACCAGGTTAAAGTCCGGACCAACTAGAATGAACATGAACAGTTCGGTTCAGTGGGCAGCTCCAATGGTGCCGAAATCTTCTTTGGTGACAAATTGCAGTATTTCGTTCAAAAATCGGTCTGCCCGTTTCAAGTACTCAAGCAACAGTCGCTAATAGCGGTACACGTAGTGACCACGTAATTTCAGTAAGAATAATACGATCCCCTAATGAACGAAGAATAATGATCCGAAAAAAATAGGACAAATCCGATTATCTGGCGCATTCAAATTTTTGCGAATTGCAAATAATGATATAAGTAGACTAGTAAATAAATACAACAGCAAATTCTGCATTGAAATATTATATAATGCTATGAGACACTATAAAGTTAACAGAAAAAAACAAAATACCCGCGAAATCGCGAGAAATGCGCCAAATGATGTTAGGTATGTAAAATCTGTAGCAAAATTAAATGATGACAAGTAATTGAATTTAGATTTCCTTTTCGACGATGATCTTTTGGGTGTAACTGTTGCCTGGAAAATCCATACATTCAATACGCTCGTTATACAAAACATGGGTAAATAGTTTATTGTATAATTTCTCAGAAAAGTAGATTTGTATAATTTTTTTTTTTCGTTATTACGTATTTAATCCAAAACCAACACATCAAAAGCTAGGGGTATTTTAGTTTCATGAATGCGAATAGTTTTTCAAATTTCAAAAGAATTTTTAAAAATTTTTTCAAATACACTTAAATGAACCGGTTCGAAACAATCTCAATGCAAATAGTGAAAATCGCGGTATGAGAAAAGACGAAAAAATATTTTTTTCTCTCTCTCTTTCTCTCTCTCTCTCTCTCTCTCTCTCTCTCTCTCTCTCTACCGGTCACAAGAGACGACACGTCACTGATATGTACGAATATATACGATGGGATGAAGAAATCACCACATAAATAACATTGACTAAAAATATTTACCAGTTGAGAAGAGAATGGACCAAAAAAAGTGTTATTCTATAAGTACCAAAAAAAAAAAATAAATCAAGATTTTGACCGAAAAATATTACGGTTTATATAATTTTATCATAAACATTGAAAAATTAATCGCTTTATTTCATAGAATTTCGAGACAATATTTTGTTTTGCTTAATTTTATTGTTCAGCACCGACCATAAACCATTTGTTACGCGCTGTAACGGCTGTATTTCGAACCAATCGCTTGTGATCATCAAGTGCCGGTTGAAGACCAAGTATAACATCTTGTGCGAATGGTAGAACAACGAATGTCGGATAATTAGTAATCATGCACAGAATATCAATCGCATCTATCCGAATGTTCTGAAAAAAATGAAGATTAAGATTTAATAAAATTATAAAATAGATTAAATTGAAATGTTTCAATAACAATTAAAATATTTCATTAAATACCATTGAGTCTTTGTATTTAGTCAGTTGTATACATTGTGGAATCAAATTTTGAAGATGATCACGGAAGAATTCATTTTGTTCAGTGACAAAATGTTTTACAATGCCGAGTGCCGCTAAAACTGATTTGGTTCCATTCAAAGTAAGGCATTTAAGTAAAACCGGTCCAATCTGAAATATATGCGAAAAAAATATTTTGCCTAATTCAATTTCATTCAAACTTTGAACATATTTATTACCTTTTGTATTTCGTTCTTGAGCACTTGATGTGGTGTTAACTTTAGTACGAACACGAAAGCTGACAAATGTTTCTCTGAATATGATTCCAATTTATGCCACAGTCCTTTCAAGCACATTTGGAACAATTTCTGTTTGAAAAAATGCTTTATAACTGGCAAATGCAATTGCGGAAATTCAACTGAAATCACATCAAATGCAGCAACAGCAGCTTCAGAAAGTGTTGGATGTTCCAATAGCTCAATCAACTGAAACGAATATAAATGTAATTTAAAATTAAATTCTTTAAAAATGTTCAATTGTTTGAATACCGTGTCAATGAGTTCGGCTGCTTCTGTATGGCCTCTTGCCAAGAGACCTTTTGATATCCATGACAATACCTCGACAGCTTTTTTATTGTGCTTCTGTAATTCGTCTTTGATTAATTTGATGACTTTTTTCAATATGCTCGTATTGTGCGTATTATCCGGACACTTATTGAATAGGCTGCATAGCAATTGATTGCTAATTTTTGTAATTTCTTCATCATCAGTCTTCAATGATAATTGGGTAAGTTCATCGATCAATCGTTCAAAATGATTTTCCAAATCAACTGATTTTTCCAAATAACCCAACAATCCCAATGCATAATATAAATCGCATTTCAATTGTAAATTCAACAATGTTAAGTACTTTTCGATCAATTGTTTTTGTGTTTCGGCATTCAAATCTTTTACAATGATTCGTAAGATTTGCGACATTTCAAACAAAAAGTCATCAGTACCAGTGAGTTTATCAGCATTTGTTTCATCCAATAGCTTGGAATGAATCAATTCGAAAAAACGATCGAAAATGTTGTATTTTATGAACATTTCTTCATGTAGTTGTTCATTTTTATCATCTTCGAGAATGTGATGCAAAACACGAACGCCAATTAAACGAATTTGATTCTGATATTCAACATTTGTTGATTGTTCAAAGATATTATGGAAGAGAAATTGTAAAATTTCCTCACGAAACTTTCGGATTGCAATCAAACAACAAAGATTTTCAAATAATTCGGCAATGGCGTTCGGAGTGAGTTTTTTCGAAATATAATCAATGTTGAGAATATGATTTACAATTTCATTGGACACTTCATCTGGATAACGTGAACCAAATGCACTTAAAACATTGCTACAATCAATTGGTGATGAATTAACAGCATTCGCTTCCAATATGTACGAGTTAAGAGCACGATAGACAAGAATTCGATTAGAATCGACAATGATCGGTGCTGTGATAGCAAGTGCTTGTAATGCGACTTTTATCAATTTCTCATTATTTGATGTTTTCTGCATCAAACAATTGATAAATTCAAATTGAGCCGTTTCCAATAATTTCTCATCAATTTCGGAAACAATTTCATTTTCAATGCAGATCGCAATCAATTGTGCAGACAATTCGATTAATGTACCTCTTTGGATTTCTTGATCAGTATTTTCTTTGTTAATTTGTAGTAAAAATGCTGGTAAACATTTCATGGTAACCATTTTTGCTGATAATTTACTGGTTTCAGCACATTTCAATGCAATTGCTGCCGATGGTGCAAACAATCGACTGTTAACATCGGACAATGATAGTAAAATTGTTGATAAAATAACGGTGAGCACATTTTGTAGAACATTTTCATCTTTACTTAAACTCACCAAAAGCACTTGTAATGCATTCAATGTAGCCATTGTTATTTCCTTGCTATTACCTGGTAGTAATTCGGCCTTTAGAGCTTTCCAAATATCTGGAAATTTCTTTTCTATTTCAGCCGGTGGGAATTTTTGTGCAGCTTTTGTTAGCAAATACAATGAATCTAATTTTGCTATATTCAATTGGCTTTCCATTTTTTCTACAAGCAGATTTAAGCATTCATCCGCAAATGATTCGTGCGAACAAAGACAATCGGCCAATTTTTCAGCCAATTGATCACGAGTAATGATACCAGCATCATTTGGTGATGGATTAAAATCAATGGGAAAATAACATGCAATCACTTCGAATGCTTCTTCATTCAAATGACCAAGTGGAAATGTTTCCAAAAAGCTTGGCACAAAATCGAATAAAAAGAGTAAAATGCGGGGATCACGTTCGCCATCCATTGCACTAATGAAACCGTACACGAAATCTGGTCCCATATTTAATAATTCTACATGAACCGAGATAAGAAAGAAATTGAACATAAAGTTTTAATCAAAAATTGTGATTGACAAATGATGAATTGAACATTTTGATTACCTTTGGTTTTGGTTTTACAAAGGCTTGAAATGATGTTAAAAATTTTGGTACGATCATCGCGTACTTGACTTTGACACGGAACATTTTGAAAAATGGCTTGTAGTAATCGGGCAGCGCATTCATCTGGTAAATTATCCATTTTAATAAGTGCTTCAACGCCAGTCAGTGTACTCGGCACTACGGAGTGATGATCTTTCAAGCGATCACAGTAAAATGTTGTAATAAAATTAAGTTGAACTGGATTCAGAAACTCGGTTGGAAGATTTGATAAGGTTGATGATAATAAACGCATCGTTTTGGATCGTGTATCAACATCGGTCGATGTTAAAAATGGTCCCAATTCTTCAACGAAACCCGTCAAATCGAGTTTTTTCCCAGCAATATCTGAACAAAAAAAAAAAAATATTCATTTTAATTTCATCAACACATAATTTAAATAGAAAAACCAAATTATGACACAAACCATTTGCAAATTCTGTAGCTGATGAAATGATACTTTCATCATTTTTCAAGCAGCTCTCAATATCTTTCATTTTATTTTGTTTTTATTTTTTTTCACGATAGGAAATTAGCTCTGCTTTGTTTCAGAACAAAGAATTTTTTCTGGTTTGATTTGTTCTTAGAATGCGTTGTTATCTTCACGTTTTGCTTGTTTAATCAACTTTTTCGTATCACAAACTGTTTTGTCAGGTTAAATCAAATGAAATGAAAACAAAGCAAATATCATATTCGTTCGGAGTATGCTTTGTGTATGTGTATGCGTGTTTGACTTTGGATTTATATGAACAAAATTCACATGTTTTAGGCATACGGAACTGTCAAAAATATACTGTCACTATTCTACACTGTTTGATGGCAAAACAAAATTCACTTTGTTAAAACGTGATGCGTTTAATGCTTCAATGCCGTCAACAATTCTTTATTCGGTTCGTTGTCATTGTGCTGATAATTAATTTTTCACTGACTACACAGCATTCATGTGTTGACACTCATAACAGTTGCAATTCATTCTTTGTGCCTGTTGTTGTGTTTCATTTTATTTGCATTTTTGTCTATTTATTTTTTTGTTGTTTTATATGTATACGACGAAACTCCGGTTCTAAGCACAAATAACAAACGATTTGAGTCATATATATATTTGATAAATATATTTGAGGCGGATGACACTTATTGCGATTAAAATTTGTTAGCATTTTTTTTTTTCTTTGGTTTTAAAGTGAAATTATTTATTGAGTTTATAGTAATGGCGTTTACAAAGTATCAAGTATTCTTAGCTCTGCTCCAAATTATCACCGGTAGCATTAATACGCTCACCACAAAGTGAGTATTATTTTATTTTTATCAACGATAAACTTATTTGTTACTATCGAGAGAAAAAAAATCCTTGTCATGTTAATAACACTTTAAGTGTTATTAAAATCAAGTAGACATTTATAGATAAAATCGTTGATTTCGGAAATGAGTTTTTACATTCTCGATTGTAAACCTTGCATTCCATACTTTTCTTTTGGTTTCTTTTCATTTTATTTCAATGTTAATTTCTCTACTTTTTGTTATTTTACGTATTAATTGATAGCGCCTGCATACGTAAGCTCTAACGTTAGCCCGTATTTGCAACACATAACATTTCAATGCATCGCAATTACTGTTTCTATTCATATGGTTTCTATTGAATCATTGAATTTCAATTATTCCATATAAATGAAATTTTGTTTTTTTTTCGTACAATTTCAGATGGGCTGACAAAGTAGAATCTGCAGATTCGACTGGCAAAGTAAAGGAATTTAAACATCCTTTCGTTCAAGCATGTGCCATGTTCTTGGGTGAATTTCTCTGTTTGATTACATTCAAAGTTGTCTACTATAGTTTGCGCCGAAGAAATGTATGTATAAATATGAGAACATATTTCGATTTATCTCGTTTTTGAAGATAAGAAATTGTTTTTCTTTCTGTTATTTTAATGTCCAAATGATATGAAATGCGAATAATGCAGATAATCATTGAATTAATAAACATATTCTAATTTTAATAGGATGGTTCTGAAGATGATAATACATTGACTAAAGGGACTCGTCAATTCAATGCGTTCGCATTGTATATTCCGGCTATATGTGATATGGTTGGTAAGTGAATAAATCAAAACAGCTGATTCATCAATTTAAATAGAATTTGTTTTACCAAGAAAATAAACATTTGTTTTTTTTTTTTGTTTGTTTAATCACTGATTATTTTGTAATTTCCATAGAATTAAACATTTAATTAGTCACTAATTCCATTTTTTTTTACATAATTGATTTATGTTACAAACATTTTCTTATTGATTTTTTGTTAACAATGACTAATTTTGTTTTGTTTTACACACACACACAGCAACATCGCTCATGTATATTGGTTTAAGTTTAACATTTGCATCAAGTTTCCAAATGTTCCGCGGTGCTGTAATTATATTTGTTGCATTGTTAAGTGTAACATTTTTAGAACGTCGTCTTGTTTCACGTGAATGGACCGGTATCTTTATCATTGTAATTGGCCTGGCAATGGTTGGTATCGCTGATATGATGGTAACCGGTGATTCAGCGCATTCAAGAAATAATATTATCACCGGTGATTTGTTAATTCTCATGGCTCAAATTATCACAGCCATTCAAATGGTTTATGAAGAGAAATACGTTGCTGGCATGGATATCCCGGCATTGCAAGGTATGATTTTGATGAAAAAAAAAAAAGAAAACCATATGAAGAAATTGCATTTTCATCTATTTAAATTATTTTACAGCTGTTGGATACGAAGGATTATTCGGTTTTGTAACGCTTGGAGCACTTTTGGTACCATTTTATTTCATTCGAGTTGGCCCTCCATTTTCGGACAATTCAACCGATTCGTTGGAAAATATTTTTGATGCTTTTTATCAAATCAAAAACAATTGGCAAATTTTAGCTTCAATTTTGGGCACAATTGTATCAATTGCTTTCTTCAATTATGCCGGTATTAGCGTAACAAAAGAAATTTCAGCAACAACTCGCATGGTTTTGGATTCAGTTCGAACAGTCGTTATTTGGGCCATCTCATTGGCAATCGGTTGGCAACAATTTCAAGCGATGCAATTATGCGGATTTCTTTTCCTTTTGCTTGGCATGTGTCTCTACAATGACGTTTTTGTTCGTCAAGCATACGAAAGCATTCGCAACAAAATCACTCGCCGTAATTATGGAAATATTACAAATGAAACTAATGTCATTGTTAATCGTCCAGCTGATGATATTTCTAGTGCCTAAATTCATTTTTTTTTTATAAAAATTTTTATCAAAAGAATACAAAAAAAAAGTCTGATTTTAACTTGAAATTTTTGTTTTTCGCCATCGAATTCATAACTCTTTGGCAATTTAAAATACTTTAAATTTTTTAAAACAATTGATTCCTTACAAAAAAAAAAATTCTCTATTTTAAAGAAATTGAATTGAAATTTAAATATTATAAAAACATCATGTATTTTACGTTTTCACGATCTTGTGATTTCTTGTGTCAATATTCAATAAAAATGTTTAATATCGAATCAATTCATTTTATTCAATTTACTATGGAATGGTGACAATTTTTATTATATGTAAACATGAATTTAAAATGTTATTTATAATTCTAAGTGTCGGTGGAAAGAAAGGAACATGTAAATTCATTGAAAAGAAACAATCGAATATTGTTGGCCATTAATTAACCATATAAATGTCGTAATATAAATGTAGACCAGACGCTGAAAGGCATTAATGGTCTTTAAATGATTGTTGTTGTTGTTAAATAATTGGACAATGGGACTAATTATGATTGGGTCTAAGACAATCTAGATGATAAATTGATGATAAAACTGCATCTAAAATACTTTATTTGTGGAAAGTTGAGGCATAAACAATGTGAATAAAAAATCATAAATATTAAGGTTTATGTTGAAGTTCATTCTATAATTCCAATAATTCATAATAAAAGTTTTCAAATTATTCGTCGAAATTAGCAAAAAAATTAAAATAACTCAATGTTTCTAGATTCGGGCATATAAAGTTCGGGTAAATAACACCTTTGACAATCATTATCATAAAATATAACGCAGAAGATACACAAAATACTCGCTCTTTTGAATTCATTCATATTATATTTATATCAGTTTTCTAAAAAATATGTCAAAAAGTGAATAATAAAAAAGCTGAATTCAAGACGCACATTTCGAACGAAATACATTTCATATAAAGCATATTTGAAAGTTTCTTGACCAAAATTCCATTTCCTCAGAATCGTATTTTTAAATTGACATGATATCGAAGACGACAAACAAATTATTTCTTCAAAAATATAATCGAATTTCGGGCAAAGGTATTCTTGTAATATATACACAAAAAAAAAAAAAAAAAAAAATTAATTTGGAATTTCGATTTGGAAAGAGCCTGAATAAATGAAAAATATTGATCATTTGATGTGTATCTTTTTATAAAATGATATCTAATTAAAATCAAAAATAAACCGGTTGCTTATTTGAATGGAGTTATTGGCCCTTTCGACTGCTTTATAATTTCCGACAAAGCTATCAATAGGACGGTCAGTGACTATCCTTTGCATCTATTTTAAGACAGTGTTCTGACTCAACTTGTAACAAAGCATTGTGTATAAAACGACACATTCAAAGCTGTTCAGTAGTTCATTCAGAATTTGATGGTTCCCAGAGCAGTCAAAATGAACCGACACGTAAAATTGTTATTCATTGTGCTGAGCACAGTTTGTTTATCAAGTCAATACATAACAATTGGATCAGATTATAATTTCGAATATACCTCTGGGAATTTTGTCATTAAAATTGATAATATTCAGCAAAAAACCGTTTTTATAGTTCAAAAGTTCGATCACATAATTCAACGCGTACATTTAAATGATGATTTTGGCAAGAATTTTTCTAAAACTGAAATCGATCATGGATTTATTCTTCACGGTTTTAATCAAGACATTCAATTCAATGTGATTGAAGATAGTGACGATTTTACATTGGTAAAAGTGTCGAGTTCTTTGAAGAGCTATCAAAATGATAAACACTGTTTTGATTTCTTTGTTGATCGTATGAATTGGTTTGGCGGACCTCAAATTATTAATCAACATTGGCCCGTTGAAAAGGGACGACTTCAAAACTATTCATATGTATCAAAGCAATGGGATAATGTTGCCGTTGCTGAACGTTATTGGTTAAATTCAAAAGGTGGTTTTATTTACATCGACGATAAAGTGCCATTATTTTTGGATCAAAACGTAGATAGTAACAGGTTGTGTTTCATCGTGAAAAATGAATTACCATATAATCGAAGACGACAAACCATTGAATTTGTTTATCATTTGGGCTTTGGCAAAGATGCAAAACAAGCACAAAAACAAGCTGTGGAGAAATTCTTGAAAAAACCAACTGGCGTTCCTGATCGTCGTATGGTTCAATATCCCATTTGGTCAACATGGGCAAGGTACGTCTCTTGTTCATAAATCTTTTCCGAATTTAGTTAAACGTTATTTTTTAAAATTATTTGATTTTAGATATAAAGCACACATCAACGAAGCAACTGTTCAATTATTCGCAGAAGAAATTGTAAAATATGGTTTCGAAAATAGTCAATTGGAAATTGATGATGACTGGGAAATCTGTTATGGTTCTCTTACATTCAGAAACAACAAATTTCCAAATATACGACAATTAACCAACAGCTTGAGAGAACTAGGATTTCGGGTAACTCTATGGATTCATCCATTCATTAATAAAGGCTGTGAACCATGGTATTCAGAGGCTAAAGATAAAGGGTAATTCAAAGAGAAAAAAAATAAAAATGAAAATAAGAAAGATTGAGTAATATTTGAAAATTAAATTTGAAATGTAGATATTTGGTTGTAAATTACAACGGTAATCCAGACACCACATGGTGGAATAGCAGAAGGAATGATGCAGCGCATATTGATTTCACAAAATCTGAAGCTGTTGAATGGTATCAAAATAGGTTAAAAAGGCTTCAAGAAGAAGCTGGAATAGATAGCTTCAAATTCGATGCTGGTGAAACAGGTTGGACACCAGAGGTAATTAATTTATTAGATCCATCGTTCCAAGTTAATCGGTCGATTGTAAGGGGCTGTCAATATTTGAATTTTTTTTTTCTCCTGAAAGTTTTAAATACAAAATTATATTATATGAAAAATCAAATTTTAGGATCCAAAATTGAACACAGATGCCGAGGATCATCCACTTGCCATAACAAAATCATACATTCGAGCCGTAAGTACGTTTGGGCCAATTGTTGAGGTACGTTCTGGACAGGGAACACAAGATTTGCCCATTTTCATACGTTTACTTGATAAAGATTCAGAGTGGACACACCGAAATGGTCTTCCAACTTTAATTACTTCGTTGCTACAAATGAATTTAGTCGGTTATGGATTTATTTTACCTGATATGATTGGAGGCAATGGTTATAATGGTGCACCATCTGAAGAACTGTTTTTGCGATGGTTACAAGCAAATGTATTTATGCCTAGTTTACAATACTCATACGTTCCTTGGGATTACTCCGACGAAGCAATTTTAATTAGTAAAAAATTTACGGAACTACATGCACAATATACTGACGAAATTATGGAAGCATTTGAGGAAGCCGTTAGGACCGGTGAACCAGTGAATTCACCGATTTGGTGGCTAGATCCAAATGATGAAGTTGCGTTGAGCATTAGCGATGGTAAATCATCAATATTTTTTCACATTTTGTAAATCATAAGGAAAAATCACAACTTTATTTCGGATAATTATTCTAATAAGTAAATTTTTTTCTCATTCATTACATCAGAGTTTTTGTTAGGAAAACGAATCTTAGCCGCACCGGTGATAAATAAAGGTGAACAATTCCGTGATATTTATTTGCCAAAGGGAAAATGGATGGATCCAAATCAAAATAAAACATTTACTGGACCAACTTGGCTAATGGAATATCCAGCACCAATTGATGTTTTGCCATATTTTATTCGGAATTAATGATAAGAATATATTTCAAGTATTTCAATGTTTATTTCATTGTCGACAATTTTTGAGAATGATAATGAAAATAAATGAATAAAATTGTATAAAATTTAGAAAAAAACAAAATCATTGAATGATTAGTGTTAGCAGTGAGGGTTCGGAAAAATTGGTTAACGAACAACCACACATACTGCATCAATGTAACAAAAGAGATTTCAGTAAGAACGCATATGGTTTTGCATTCAGTTCAAACTAAAAATAGAAGTTTACGAAATTGTATTGACTTAATTATAAAAACATTTGGTTATTTAGGTTGAGGTTGACATTCATATTGAATATAGTCAATAAGACTGAAATTGTGGTATGTTCTGAATAAAGTAACGGTTCAAAACAATATTACAAATTAAACAGTCTCTCATAAAGTTACTCACTTCTGGTGAATAAATGTGACTACTCTACTGATTAATACTGTGAAATTCTAAAAATTCAATAGAAGAGGGGTCCACAATCCATAAAAAATTACTACCTTTAACTCCTTCTTTCATTTAAATTATCTTCCGTATGTGGGCCATTTTTGTTTTTAAATTGTCATAGTGAATGAAAAACAAATTATTTCATCGATAATAAAACAATTGATTTTTATTGAGCGGTTCTCTTATAATCTATAAAAAAAAACAAAATTCAATTTGGTCTGATGTAACGATTTCGATGTCAAGAGCCTAATTAAATGAAAACAATTAATCACTTGAAGTGTGTCTTGTTATAAAATGATATTCAAATGAAATAAAATAAAAATAAACCAGTTGTTCATTTGAATGGTGTTATTGGTCCTTTCGATTTACTTTTCATTTCCGAAGAAAATATGAATAGGACGGTCAGTGACCATTCTTTTCATTTATTTTTAGGCAAACTTCTGACTCTACTTGTAATCAAATTTTTATTTTTAACTGGAATTAAATATGTTAATGGACTCTGATATTCATGATGATATTCTCTTTTATGTACTGCGCTGTTGAGTGTTTTAATACGTCATTTTTATATAACATAAATATAAATTAATGTGAAGTGAAATTTGTTGATAGTGATTACAGAAGTGTCGATTATCACTTGGCTCCATGTTTTTATGTTTTTTTAATTGAGATTAAGTAAATAAAACATCGTGTATAAAAAGTTTCATTCAAAGCTGTTCAATAGCTCAGTCAGTATTTGATGGTTCCCAGAGCAGTCAAAATGGACCGACACGTCAAATTGTTATTCATTGTGCTGAGCACGGTTTGTTTATCAAGTCAATACGCAATAATTGATTCAGATTATAAATTCGAATATAGCTCCGGAAATTTTGTCATTAAAATTGATAATATTCAGCAAAAAACCGTTTTTACAGTTCAAAAGTTTGATCACATAATTCAACGCGTACATTTAAATGATGATTTTGGCAAGAATTTCTCTAAAACTGAAATCGATCATGGTTTTATTCTTCACGGTTTTAATCAAGACATTCAATTCAATGTGATTGAAGATAGTGACGATTTTACATTGGTAAAAGTATCTAGTTCTTTGAAAAACAATCAAAATGACAAACAGTGTGTTGATTTGTTTACTGGACGTATGAATTGGTTTGGCGGACCGCAAATTTTCTATCAATACTGGCCCGTGGAAAAGTTACGTTTTCAAGACTATTCATATGTACCAAAACAATTGGATAATGTTGGCGTAGCTGAACGTTATTGGTTAAATTCAAAAGGTGGTTTTATTTACATCGACGATAAAGTGCCATTATTTTTGGATCAAAACGTAGATAGTAACAGGTTGTGTTTCATCGTGAAAAATGAATTACCATATAATCGAAGACGACAAACCATTGAATTTGTTTATCATTTGGGCTTTGGCAAAGATGCAAAACAAGCACAAAAACAAGCTGTGGAGAAATTCTTGAAAAAACCAACTGGCGTTCCTGATCGTCGTATGGTTCAATATCCCATTTGGTCAACATGGGCAAGGTACGTTCTACAAATTGGAAAACAATTGTTACAAAACATCAGCCAAACTTTTTTTTTTGGGATGATTTGATTTTAGATATAAGGTACACATCAATGAAACAACCGTTGAATTATTCGCAGAAGAAATCGAAAAATATGGTTTCGAAAATAGTCAATTGGAAATTGATGATGACTGGGAAATCTGTTATGGTTCTCTTACATTCAGAAACAACAAATTTCCGAATATTCGAAAACAAACCGATGATTTAAGAGCAAGAGGATTCCGAGTTACATTGTGGATTCATCCATTCATTAATAAAGGCTGTGAACCATGGTATTCAGAGGCTAAAGATAAAGGGTAATTCAAAAAGAAAAAAAATAAAAATGAAAATAAGAAAGATTGAGTAATATTTGAAAATTAAATTTGAAATGTAGATATTTGGTTGTAAATTACAACGGTAATCCAGACACCACATGGTGGAATAGCAAAGAAAATGATGCAGCGTATATTGATTTCACAAAACCAGAAGCTGTTGAATGGTATCAAAATAGGTTAAAAAGGCTTCAAGAAGAAGCTGGAATAGATAGCTTCAAATTCGATGCTGGAGAAACAAGTTGGTCGCCAGTGGTAACTAATTTTTCAAACTCATTCAGAGAATATATTTGTCATCGTTACTTAAATTGAAGACGACGTCGGCTGTAATATATTCTCTATTACTATTTGAAACTGTTTTCTCCAGAAAATATTGAAAATTAAATGATATAATATGAAAAATCAAATTTTAGGATCCAAAATTGAACACAGATGCCGAGGATCATCCTCTTGCCATAACAAAATCATACATTCGAGCCGTAAGTACGTTTGGGCCAATTGTTGAGGTACGTTCTGGACAGGGAACACAAGATTTGCCCGTTTTCGTACGTTTAATTGACAAAGATTCAGAGTGGACATACCGAAATGGACTTCCAACTTTAATTACTTCGTTGCTACAAATGAATTTAGTCGGTTATGGATTTATTTTACCTGATATGATTGGAGGCAATGGTTATAATGGTGCACCATCTGAAGAACTGTTTTTGCGATGGTTACAAGCAAATGTATTTATGCCTAGTTTACAATACTCATACGTTCCTTGGGATTACTCCGACGAAGCAATTTTAATTAGTAGAAAATTCACCGAACTACATGCACAATATACTGATGAAATTATGAAGGCATTTGAAGAAGCAGTTAAAACTGGCGAACCAGTTAATCCACCGATTTGGTGGCTAGATCCAAATGATGAAGTTGCGTTGAGCATTAGCGATGGTAAATCATAAACAATAAATTCTTTATTGCAAATTACAATTCTAATAATATAATTTTTTTTCTCCATTGTAACATCAGAGTTTTTGTTGGGAAAACGAATCTTAGCCGCACCGGTGATAAATAAAGGTGAACAATTCCGTGATATTTATTTGCCAAAGGGAAAATGGATGGATCCAAATCAAAATAAAACATTTACTGGACCAACTTGGCTAATGGAATATCCAGCACCAATTGATGTTTTGCCATATTTTATTCGGAATTAATGATAAGAATATATTTCAAGTATTTCAATGTTTATTTCATCGTCAACAATTTTCAGATTGATAATGAAAATAAATAAAATTTTTAAAATTTAGTGAGTAAAAAAACAAAAATATTCTCTAATCACTCCACTTGAAGATTAGCGTTATCAGCGAGGGCTTGCTCATCAATTGATACCATACATGGGCAAGAAGGGGGGAAGGTGGTATTCGGGTTTCCCCCTGCCCAAATTCTCCGAGAGGACCCCCCTCGAATTTTCAAGTATTGAAGAGCTAAAGAAAAGGTCTTCGATTTTGGGATTTTGGAAAGCAAAACCATATTTTGAGAAAACTATTTATTCAAAATTGCTAGGGTGTTTTTTTTGTTTTTCCAAACTCGAAGACCTTCTTTTTAGCTCTTTAATTTACCCCCCATCCCTCCTTCTGCGATTCTTCACTTTGCCCATGCATGATTGATACGGTTGCTGGAAGAAAATTCCCATGAAAATCCAGAAGAGGTGTTTTTGAAGATAGCACAAAAATAAGAACGCAAAATACTGAAAAATGTTTGGAAATAATTAACAAAAATAATTCTGATACCTGAATATTTTGTACATAATTCCAAAATACCGAATCTTTTTGATAATGTTGATTATTTTCGAGTGTGTTTGATCATTTCAATGGTCACGAATGAAATATTGCCTAAAAATGTGCAAACTTCATCGAATGAGAAATGATTTTTGTCTCATCACATTGGAAATTAACGATTTTTTTTTTTAAATAAAGCCGTTTTAGCATGACCAATCTCTCGATTCATTGAATAATATTTTATTAGCAATAAACGATAATGATAAGACACTAAAATATATTACATTTTCTTACAAAGGAGTTAACGTGATAATTTGAAATATCTTAACAAGCATTTTGTTTTTCAAACGGAATGAATAAATCAAAATCAAGCCAATGTGCTGAATCTTAGGAAGGTTTGTTTATTAAATAATATTTTCTACAAAACAAATGACTCAATTTAAAGCAACACGGATTGACAAATGACCACACATGCTGTGTATATTTACTCGTCAATCGGAGCATTGAAACTTTGTTAACGGAACAATTGTCTGATAAATATTCGCTTTTTGTGACTGATAAGCTTTGTAATAAATGGAAGAATTAACAATAATGTGCATTGTAGAGAAGAAAAAAAAACATTTCACTGGAAAATAAATATTAAACATTTACTGTGTCTCTAAACATACGATTGAAATAATAAAACCCTGTTGTTCAGTTGATTTATTGTTTATTTTCAAACGTTTTAGTTGCTGAGTATTCATTGTTATCGCAAAATCGATGATAAATTATAAATTGCGGTGATGGCGACAATTTGTGGCTTTAAAAAAACCAACCCGAAGTGGCAATGACCTATATTTAATCGACGGAGTTACTTGTAATGCTCACAGTGAATGCAGTTGCAAGCATAATTCACGAAACCGTTGTACAGCGACACATCGTATAAAGTATTGCATTTCGTCTAATCCATGGCGAAATGTCAAAATAACAGAAAAAAAAAATAACGAAATCGAAACAAGATAAAAAATGAAATGATCTGTCAAACATGAACACACATATGCAACACGCACGCACACACAAACACACAATGAACATTGCAAAATGAAAGAGAGCCGTCTAATTGGATACTTATGTGAGCGTTTTGTAATGAGCAACCCATATGCATCAGATGTATGAGTCATTGCGCGTTAAACAACGTCTTCTACTCTTCGGGTAAATGCTCACAATTGTTACGTTAGTGGTTGTGTCATATCTTTACCTCTTTCAAATTGAAGAGAAAAGAGAGAAATAGAGGCCTTTCTCCGTTGAAACTATGCCAATTATGCCGAACATAATCGGCATCATTTGAATAAAATCAAAAATATTTTTTCATCATAAGAATGAAATGACAATTTCTCCAACATTTCGATTTTAATTATGAAACATTCAATGATTTATCACAAAAATGGACAGCTATTCATCGTCTTGAGTTCATATCTTTGTCATACACATGCTCCGCATCTGCTATCACATATACATTTATAATATAGGCGTTTGACATCGGGCACGACTAAAAAAATTACTCTCTTCAGCGCTCTCTTTAGCGCACAAATACACAAACATAAGAATCCATATACACACTCACGACCATCTCATTCTGTTTGAATTGTACGAAAGAAGCCACCATACGAAATATATTTCATACGTACGCGAACATAAAACAATTCGAGTCCGCCCAAATCGACACACAGAACGCAAACTACATATTAAAAACTCTCTCGCTCTCGACACAAAAACTGGCAGACATATTCTTTTCGTTTTTCTTTTTCTTTTTTTAGTTAGTTCAAATTGATTTCGAGTGTGTATAAAAAAAAAATATTGTATTTAATTTCATTGTGGATAAGTGAACAGAAATTTCATCAAACAATTTAAAGAAGAAGAAAAAAAAAATCCATTATCAGAAAAAATACGTGAAGAAAACAAAACAAGAAAGAAAGAAAGAAAGAAAAATTCGAACATGTAGTGAATGCTTAATAATCAATTCATACAAGGAACAAGGAAAATTATGTGTTGAGCAAATGGCATATATATAATATTAACAAAAAGTAAAAAGAAGAAGAAGAATAAGAAGAGTTTCACTGAAAAACGAGTATCACAAGGAAAGATAAAACTTCAATCAAACCACATTTTTGAAGGAGATTGAATGGAGAAGAAAGAAAAAAAAACTACGAAACGAACATGGAAATTGTTTTGAATATTAGTGTTTTGTGTAAAAATGGTGACAACGCCGAAAAAGTGATATAAAACATTCAGTTTTGTACAAACGAATCATTTCGAATTTGAAATCTTCATCGCTACCAAATTTGTGAGCCGAAAGAAAAGAGAAAATTTTCAAAATTTTCGACCATAATCACACCGAGACTTATGAAGTGTATGTATTTTTATATGAATTTCAATAATAAAATAACAAATAAATTGACATACGTGAGACGGTCAGGAGACGAACAACAAAAATAGAAAATGAAAAGAAAAAAAAAAAATCGATGTGTGTTTTTTCTTGTTACAATAAAATGAGCTTAAAAAAGTCGAAAGATAAAAAAAAAAGAATTGAATGAGTGTATAGATATAGTTGGTTTGGCTTGGCATGGCATGGCATGAGGTCGATTTGCATTGACAGACCAAATCAGATTTGCTCAAATGGTTTAAATGGATTAATTGCATGTAATTTGTTTAAAACACAAATAGTGTGTAGTATTTTCTCGTCTACTCAAAATAGTCGCCTCACAATCAAGAGTTTTTGTCAACCATTTTAACCATTTGAAAATGACACTTTATGACAACCTATCTAATTACGGACTCAAATTTTATCATTACAATACAAACAGACATACCATACATATAGCTCGACCTTAAATTTGATGTGTCTTTGATTGTTTGAGGAAAAAAAACAAAAAATGGAATGAACGAACAAATTATAAAACGGATTACATTCGACGACAAATTAAAACATTACGTGTGTTCAGTATGTGTCGTGTATGTTCTTTATTCTCACACACAGAGATACTTACATCATTTCGAGCGTGGAAAATTCATTCGACATATAAATATTTGATTATATGCTTCAATTTGGTTCTGTTTCTATTTTTTTCTGTTTTCACTCCCTTTAATATCGATAAATCTTCAGGTTTTTCGGGGAAATTTTCGTATTTATGTCGTGTTGGAATCACGTAAACATTCGATTGAATTACCAATGTGGAAAATCAACATAAATGCGATACACACATACATACACATAGAGAAAATGAATAACCTATGCATGAAAATTCAGAGGCAAGAAACCTGACACCAAATGTTTTGAGCAAAATGTCAAGAATAGGATCAATGTTTTAAAGAGTTTCAAGCTGTTTTCCAATCCAAATAGAAAAAGGTACTTGAAACAGTTTGGTGCAATAGACATAACAAATTTTATTTGGCAACTATACGTACTGCCAACCAAACGCCATTAATGAAAACAATTGACTTGTATGTATGATGTATACAATACGGTTGGTTTTCTTTCCATGTTTATTCGCTTGCACATATACACATGAATAAAATTTTTTTTTATCGTTGGTAAAACTTCTTCTTTTGTGTGATGAATCGTAGAGAGCACAGTGAATCAAAAACAAAAAAGCATTCCAAAAAGCAAAAAAAAAAAAAAAAAAAAATATATCATCGTCCATTGATTGGCAAATCTTTTTATCTCGCATTTCCTATAAAATGACAAGATTACGAATCGATGAAGAAGTAAAACTGAATAGACAAATAAAAATCTATGAAAAAAAAAGAAACTTTTATTTCGCAAATTCTATGATTTCTGGATTGCAAACATTTCTCATCCAATTCCGCATTCGTTTCTCATTACATCAGAATTTATTAACATAATTCGCATGCTATTTGGATTAGCTCACAGGAAAGAATATAAAAAATAAACATTCTTTTGACGCTTTAATTAGCCATTTATTTTCAAAACTAAAATTCGTAGCATTGAAAGTTTAATTTCATTTTGTTTCACCTCTTTTTTCGGTATGAATTTATTTATTTGTCGAATGGGGGTTTTTTTTTGTTAAAACATTCTCTCATCTATTTTTCACGCTTTGTATAATTAAAAAAAAAAGACTTCGCTTGAAGAGAGTCATCCAAATACAATGTAATGAATCAAATGCAAAAGAAGTAAAAAATGAAGAAGAAGAAGAAGAAGAAAACATTCGCTTCAAAATGCGTCACTTGGTGTTAATTTTGCTGCTCTATTTGTACTCATTAAAAGAAAACCTTTTTTCTACGCTACAAATGTGTTGTATTTTGTCTAACGCTTCTCTTTCTCATGCAATTTCGTTCTATTGTGTACTCTTTCTCTTCGAAAGAGAAAAAAAAATTGCGCTTGTATCGCACACGGCATTGACAATTGGTTTTTATACTGCCGGCGAAATATCACATAAACAACCAAAACGATGAAAGAAAACAACAGTTTCAATACAAAAATCACATAATTTGTTGAAATAATTACATTAAATGCTATAATTTTTTGTGATTTTTTTTTTTTCTTTTTATTATTTTTATTCTCTGATTCGCTCATACACTCATCTTTGCGTTCATAAACCGTTTCACTTCACATCGCAGCTCGTCCCATCAACAACCGATTCGCGCGCGTACACATTCACATATGCTATCTCTCTCTCCCTCTGTACATATATATATATATATATATTATAAATACATTCATCAACAGACATTTGTTACAAAAGCGGTTCTTCAAGCAATCTAAACCGATTGAAAAATATATAAATTCGTCTTTCGTATTCGAGCGATGCGGATACTACAGTAATCCACACCGTTTTATTGCTGTTGCTTGTTCGTTCGTTGCTTATTGGCGCATCTGAATGCTCTTTTGTCGTTAAATGTAATTACATTGAAGTGACATAACAAGTACAGAACAGCGAATACATACACACACAGAGTGTGTGAGAGAGAGAGAGAGAGAGAGAGAGAGAAAGAAAAAAGAAAATAAAATGAGCCACACAACGCTCTAATATTAAATCGTCTTTAAGTTGAACATGAATTTTCTGCGTTGGCTGAAGAAATTGTGAAGGTTGACGTTCAAGATGGCATCAGATGCGGATACAACAACAATAAAATTGAATAGAGATGAAAAAAAGAGAAACAACAAGAAATGACTAGATGAGTCGCTGCGACAATTTCCAAAGAAAAAAAAAAACACACGACAAAATGTGCACATAGTGACACACATTAAGGGTCATTTTCAGATCCATTTTATGCGTAAACAGAATGAAAAGCAGTTTAATTGCATTGATAAAGCCGTCTTGAAGCTACTTGACTTGAGATAGGGCCGTTGTTTCACTAAACAGGGACAGTTATTCATTGTTTGTTCTCGTTTATTTTTTTTCTTATGATAATCTGATGAAATTGGATATTGTCGTTTTTGTTATTATTTCTACAGTCATTTCATTTGGCCTGAGTCATTTTGTTGTTACAAAACGAACAAAGCATACTCAGCTTGAAAATATTCATTTTCTGTAAATCAACTGACTTTTCGATACATATTTCGAACGGCCTGCTTCATTATTTCTTCGTTTTTTTTTTCCGTGTGTTTTTCGAATCGATTGGAATAATGTAAATCACCGAACGAATGACAGAGCAAGTTATTCAAGCTCAATTTTTTTGTTTTCATTCGAATCAATATAAGAAGTGAATTAAGTGTATCCAGTTAAAACTGGAGTTGTTGCACCTAAAAATCATACAATATTACATTGAACACACAAAGAAAATACAGTCCAAATCAATGACGCACACGCTACCTTCCATTCAGTTTATACATTGTGTTTTGATCACTTACGGTCCACTGAAAATCAGAAATTAAACACTATTTTGCTGACTCGTTTCAATGTAATTGTGCGACCGGCATTTCCAATCATTTAAACAGATGTGTGTGCGTGCAGTCGAAGCTTTCCGTGTGTCAGATTAAGAAAGAGGGAGGGGGAAAGAGAAGAGAATAGATAGAGAAAGAGAGAGAGACACACACAGAGAGAGAGATAGAGAGAGGAGTGTGGAGATCTAGGCAAATGGTAGGGGCCAATTTATTTCTTGTATTTATTACAATGAATATATTTTATGTTGAATAGAAACGATTTTTGAATCATTTTAATTTAACAGAGAAAGAAGTTGCTATCTCGAATGATGAAGAAAATTAGATCAAAACACAAAATAATGACGCATATATCGAGCTATTTTATTTATCAAAAATACACAGAAAACAGGAATTGAAAATATTCAACGCTGTTTGCGACTGCAATTTAATAATAGTCGCGACTCACAAATATAACAGATATATTTTAAATGAATTTCATCTGTAGTAATTTATTACGTCCATGAAAGCATTTATATATGTGTCATTTGTACGAGTTGGTGTCAATGCTTAATAGTACTAAAATGCGATTTGAATAATTTTTTTTACATATTATTTTTTATGCATTTAATATCATGATTTCAAGCGTTTACCCTCAAATAAAAATTGAGAAACGGAAGAAACATGAGAGAAGGTAACCGGTTTTGTGAGTCCGTGCTATATTTTATATTTATGAGTTATATTGTGAAAATATCGATTTTGTCCGTGTGATATTACTTGTGTGTCAAGTTATATAAACATACACATACACACACCTTAACCGCATACTGATTTCCACCAATTTTTGGTCTTGTTCGAAACACCAATATGAAATGAGCAAAGAAAAAAAAAACGGATGCGATTGGAACAAAACAATCGCACAACAGTCATTATGTACAAAATTATTACGATTTATTGTGAATTTTCTGATTGCGCCGAGGTCAAAGAATAATTTTTGGTGGTAAAACTTTTGTGGCACAAAAATGCCAAAATTAAAATTGGCTGGAATTTACCAAAACACCCATTGTTCATTGGCATTTCAAATGAAATTGTTGGTTTCTTGCAATTTTCCAAGTGAATATTTTTGTTTTTTTGTTTTTTTTTTTTTTTTCTTTTTTTCAAATAATACCACAAATTGCTTCGTTCTTTAATTTTCCATGTTCAAAAATGATTGTATTGTGTATTACAGGCAAAATTGTTTTTTTTTTCTGGTAGCGCAGAGTTGCTTTAGCGAAAATTATTCATGGCATTTGCCAACCAAACTATTATTACCATTATCCATAGGAAATTATCTGAAAAAGGTTCATTCACTTAAATCGAAAGAAGCAAAAATACAAAATATTGCACTCAAACATACAATTCATTCACACTTATATCACGCACAATGGAAATGTTATTATTTTGTTGAAACTTATCATTGCAAATACGTTTGCCAACAAAAGAAAGACACACACAGACGCATACATAAAGACCCGATAACGCAACACATGAAAATAATGCTAATGAAGTAAGCTGCCGTAAATGCGTTCATTTGTATGGTATTTAGTCGTTGTGTATTTCGTTGGTTTTCATGCAATTATGCTCCACATATTTAATTATCATTTCATTCAAAATGACAACGCTAGTGCAAAAGTTTTTTGTTTTCTTTAACTAAAATCCTCTGATGATTTTGCAAAATGCTTCAAGCGTACTCACAATAGCGACTCAATTCATTTTCATATGACAATTTTTTTATTTCCCATTTGCGTGCAACTATTCAACCATCCATTCCATAAGCATTGTTGGCAAAGTACAAATAGATAGTCTTTATAGTCGGTATTATCTTATCACGTCTTTCAGATTTTTTTATTTATTTGATCATTTATTTTTTTTTTTCTTGTGTTCACGTTGTGCGTGAACAAATGATACGGCTTCTATATGCTCGATAACATATAATTTTTGTTTCCAAACAAAGGAACGAAGAAAAAAAAAATTAAACAAAATGACATTTCGTCTGTGTAGAAAATTTGACTGTGCCGACATTGATCGATATCCGATGTCAAAATCGTAACAACAAAAGCAACAAGAAAATTGTGTCTTTTCTGCAAAAATGTGCGATTAGAAAAACGTGGACATACAGTTTTGTGTCCGTACAATGTCATTTGAAGTGATATGCGATTTTTGTGTACGGTAAATTGATCATCAATTTCTTTTTTTTCTTGTACAAAGCCTCATACATCGTTCAATGATGAAGCCTGTCGACATATTGTAGGTAGAAGACCCCCTTGTTTTTTAAATGGTATTTTGTACAAAATGACATCGAGACAGAGATAACAGTCGCTTGTTGCGAGTACTTTCGTCGCCTATTTTATGCTAATGTGGTTTTCATAGACTGTATCGAAGCCCGCATGAATATGGCTTTTGATCAATATATGTAGATTGTATGTATTTTTGGCCAAACCTCCACCATAAATTCACAAATTGTGTTGAACAATCGCATTGCTCACGAATGAGTAGTCATTCGATAACATGGGGCATCCAATTCATTTGGTTCGTTCTTAAAACCTCAGCACTAAATATCGATTTCTTCAATGTTTACCTGTTTAATGCAAACGAAAAAAAAAAAAAAACCAATTCAACACTGGTTAAAGCCGATCGATTTTCATTTCAAAGCAAAAATGGCTAAATGTGTTCATCATCTTTTTTGTGTTCTCTCTCTCTCTCTCTCTCTCTCTCTCTCTCTCTCTCTCTCTTTCTCTCTCTCTCTCCCTCTCACATACACACACACATTCTCTTTCTGTCTTTTCAGAATTAATGGACTATGTGAGTCATGTGCAAATACATAGAGAATAAATCACACAAAAGGATCTTTCACTCACTTACTCACTAATACTATTGATTCAAAATCTCAATGATGGTTCGTCAGTGATGCAAATCACAACGAAAATAAACACCAAATAGAAGTGAATATAAAAAAAAGAATATTTCCGTTTTCTTTGGAATTGGCACCAGTTGTCTTAAATGTGTTGAGGCGTTTAGATCGCCCTCAGCTTAGTATATATATATACATGTGTTTTCCGCTCGTCTGTTCATAACTTTTTTTTTCTTCTTTTACTTTAGTTGCTTTCCTATCGTTTTTCTCTCGCTCTAACATTGTCATCACCATATAACCGAGAAGAAAACGAATAACGAAGAAGGGAATAGAAGCAACTCGATTGTTTTGATCGAACAACAGTCGTTACGAAGAGATGCATTACGAATACATATCAGGTCATTGATGTGCTTAAGTTACAATAGGTGTTTTGCACAACTGTGACTATCAGAAAAGTAGATAATTAAGGCGAAAAACAGCAACCGAACAAAATGGAATGATACTTGTTTCATATCGTTATTTGTATATGTTATGCTGTGTGCTGTATGCTGTGTGCTGTATGCTGTGTGTGTGTGTGTGTGTATTGGTGTGAATGAATTATTGGACAGTTTTTATTAGTTTCCTTTGCTTACATGTTTTTGCCTGTTTCTGCATGCGCAATTTACAGGCGACCAATTTTCAGACTATCAGAAAGACTTACCAAAAACCCCAGAGCGCAACGTAAAATGAAAAAAAAAAAAATATGAAAAAATCCAATAATATGTAGTAAAAGGCCATTTTTCCATTGAGCATGTGTTGTTCGCATCGACCGAAACCATACAAATAACTCAAATTATTTGCCATCTTTATTTTGTTCGTTCGCTAAAAGAAAGCGGTTTATAAACATTCTTTTTACCTGTTTATGTCATGGATTGGCATTAATTAAGGCAACGCAACAAATAAACTAAAAAGAAAAAATTAAATAGTAAACGTTTGGTGCTAATTATTTTATCTTTTTTTTCATATTCTTTTGTTCCAGTCGGTGTGCGGAGGAAACGGCTCTCTCAACATTCACAGATTAGATGAAGAATTGGAAGAAGACCGGCAAATATCACTTGAATTGAAAATAATAAGTTGCGGATATTGTTTTAGTGTGTATTGTTTGCAAAAAAAAAAAAAAAAAAAAAAAGAAAATTAAACAGAAAGGAAAAGAAAAGAGAAAAAAAAATTATCAAAAACGGTAACGGTGATGGCGTCTTACAGTTGGACAATACGAAAAAATTTCTAGTGTCGGTTTCTGTGCGTGTGCGTGTGTTTGTGTGTGGTTTATTTCATATGTGTGAATCTGTGGCGTTGCAATTTTGATCATCATTCAATCCGGAGATATTTTTTTTTTCTTTCGCTCTGCCCCCCTGAAATTGACCTCACCATCGTTTCATTCAATTCGATTCCAATTAAAACGGAAAGCTGCGTACGGCACGATCAAAACAGATTTCAATCGAGCCATACGCATCAGTCAAAAACGCATTACGTTTCTTAGTCAAAATCAATTGGATCTGTATGCATACAGATAATATTTGGCACGACTAAATATACCGCGATCGAGAAATGAGTCGACAAACAAGGTAATATTAATAATACTTCTTTCTTTTTTCATATTAATTTTTTGTTTTTTTTTTTTTTTGTTTTTTTTTTTTGTTTTTTTTTTTTCGTTTCCATTCTTCACATTTCATTAAACAAAATGATAATTTTGCACCATTTATTTTTATAAAATGACGGCATAACCGTCCAAAATTTCGGTTTGTCTTTAACGTAAATTATAATGTATTTCTTCACCTCAACAATAAACCTCATTATATTCTAATCGTTTTGTTATCTTAGCATGTTTCCGGTTAATCGAAATGTTTACATTTTTAGCACCGAACTCTTGCCGCTCTTGCTTGAATGATAAACAGGATATTTTTACATTTCATTGAATGGTTAAAATGTCATTTTTGACATTGTACTGTATTTTGATGTCGGTGTGGTTGAATATATAAATATATATATATCTAATTTGTATTTACATGCATATGACACATAAAAATTTAACCCAATTTCAAGAGCTCATCTATCAAATCTAATGCGAGCGACAATGTGCTTGATTTAATTCAATTTCAGGCACGTCATCAATCGTTGCCTCGAATTTGGCACGGGCATTTGTTATTGTTTGCATTTGGCTGTTGTTGTTGTTTTTGTTGTTGTGTCACAGTCACCGACCGACCGATAGACCGACCAAGCAACCGAAAGATCGACAATGACTACATCGACGAATTAATACACAGTATATAAATGTATTTCGCCATTAAACAATAAAATTTGACCATCGCACGCACATTCACATACTTAATAGATACATATAATTATATGAATGTTCGCATAACGGAATGCACTTGTCGATAAAAAGTTTAAAAATCATAATCAGACTACAGACAGAGGGTAGATTCATTGATTCAAAACACACAAAATATACGTCATTTCAAATGAATATGTAACAATGAGTTGTAATTTAAAAAACAAACAAAACAAACAAAACAAACAAAAATAACAATTGTATGTTTATTTAAACTATTTGCGGCCAAAGTTCATTTGAATTCACGTGACTCGAACAAACCAAGAACACACCCTGTTTGTGTGTTAACAAACATTTTAAATTTCAATTAGTATTGAATTTGAATATATTGCACACATGCTTGATATACACAAAAAAAAAACTATTGGCAAATGAAATGCGCAACGTGATAAATGTTTGCAAGCAAAAACAAAAACAAATATCCAAATAAATATGGGGCCCGGTGCTTGAAGGCTTTAAATTGTTCAGCTTGATCTTTAAGTAGTGCATTGAAAATTTATTCCAGTTGAAAAAATTTGAATATGCGCTGCACACATTTTATCGTTACATTTGGTATGAATGATGTATGAATGGCTTATTTGAATGCAAAAGAGCGCAAGTGGAGCTCACAGTGAAAGACGAAAGATGCATACCATTTACATGAAAAGAAAAAAGAAGAAAAAGAAAAAGAAGAAGAAGAAGAAGAAGAAGTAAGAAAACAGCAACAATAACACTCATGCTCAATCAACGAATTATTTAGCACTTGAAATGTATTTGGAGGAATGTCAAATTACATTGCCATCGTAATATATAGAAATCATCAGAGATATAAAAAAAAAATCGTGCGCATATACAAGCAAAATATTTGAATTCACCGTCATTTATCACAAAACATGGATAACAATATTGAGGAAAAAACACTCACACAGCAATATATACAGAAAGAGAGAGTGAGTGAGAGACACACTACCGAATGTTAACTAGAGCTAACGAATTAATAATAATGAAGAACATGTGCGCATTTCTATGTGACCAAATGTCTTGTAGTCGCAATACGCGCGCACGGCCGCTCATCATTTTTTTTCTTTCTTCCTTTTCTCCTCTCTATCGCTATCTCACTCTCTGGATATATATATATATTTGCAGTGTCTTCAGCGTGCGCTTACACATAGTTGCAATCCATTGAAACGTGGAATAAACAATAATATACAAGGCAAATATTGATCGCATAAAGCTGGTCACAATATGCATCTACTTAATACGCTATGGTACGAAACTGAATGAAAAAAAGACACCACCAACAACGCGATACAAAAATAGTTGTTATTTATGATGGGTGGTGTATATAATACAAAATACAATACAATACAAGTACATGTACAATAGGAAATTAAAATGAGCAAAGACTATCGCTTTGGAATTGTCGAATAACATTGTTTTCGATTTTGATGTGTCTTCAGTTGGAATTGTTTTGTGGCATGGTGAACAACGCATATTGAATGTTACGCTCAATAAATGTGTTAACAGCTAAATAACAAATCAACGATATTCTAAACAAACAATCAACGATAAATAAAAATAAAAATAAAAGTGAATTTTTTCCGTTTTTACCATTCGTTGTGCGTTGGAAAAGAGTAACGTGGTGGTTTTCTTGTCATTTCGTGCTCAAATTCATTGTTCGGGTACAAAAATTCATATCAAACATTTATTGAAATTATTTTTTCAAGTAAAGATATAATTTACTCGAAATGAGTAGCTAGAGAATGAGAAAGAGAGCTTATTGGTATTTCTCCAATGCGTTTGCAGAAACGAAAATGAGCCTCAGATCCAAATATAGTTTAACTTGTTTGTTTTTTTTTCCCGATTCGTTCATTCGTAACTTATCTCAATCAATAATATATTAAAATTAATTGAATGATTCATTATTTATTTGATAGAGAGAGAGAGAGAGAGAGAGAGAGAGAGATTTTGATACATCGAAAACACAAGACCTTTAACATTATCGTGATTCATTGGGATTCTGGACCCCCATTTTTTCATACATAATAACGTTTTTACAAAGAAAAACAATAAAAACAAATGTGATGAATAAGAAAGTAAATTCTCGTTGAAATTCATGTTCAAGTTAATTGAAGTGTGGTCAAGGTACTCCGACGTTTATACTTATGGATGAAAATAATTAATGTACATGAAAAACTCATTAATCCATAAATAGTGAATACAGCGTTGCGTTGTGAATACCGAAGAGCAAATACACAAATGTAGTCGGATCAATTACGTTATTCTAAGGGCAAAAGCAGCACATTTTATATTCTAAGTGCAAAAGAGTTTTGCTATTTTATTACCTCTGGCAAGGATTTTTACTTGAATGTTATTTCGCAATTTAAAGCTTTTTCAAGAGATACTTGTGCATCGGGTGTATTTAACGAACTGCAATCTTTTCAATTCAAATGCACCTGAAAAAATGTGCATAAATGAAACGCAAATAAAATTTAATTAAACCACCGTCGTTGTCGTCATCATCATCATCATCATCATCGTGTGATTTTTTGAACAAAAAATCGACTGCGTACAATGACATAAATGAAAATTTTACGAAGAAAATCATTCGATTCTATTGACCCGTTTGAGGTCTGATGCCATTGAATCATATCGATTTGAATGGGAATAGAAATGGAAATGGAAATTGAAAGTGAATGATGACATTTGTCCATTGGTATGCTATACATAGCGCGCGCACATTGAAATTAAAGCAATGGAAATGAAACGACATACCGTCTTATTTGATATGAAATTGAAGTCAAGTTTGTTGAAATGACAACATAAATTGGAAACGTAATATGATTTCCGATAATTGGAAAATCTGCCATTGCATTGGCACAACATTTCATCGTTATAATTTAATAAAACGAATTGAACCGAATCCGAATTCAATGATAAAACAGAAATCGATAAAATGTTTTAGCTTATTGTTTGTTTTGCTTCATGACTGACTGTATTATATTATTTCTCTCGAATTGAAGTGATTTTCTACTTTTTGTATCTCTGTATCCGAGTACGGAGCCTCAAAGTTAATCACATGAATTTCATCACGAAACGTTTACACAAAGTTTCGCCCATCGATTCTGTGTAGGTACCCCACACGATCTAATGAATCTAACTCACTTACACACAACAATATTTTTTCCGTAGATGATGATAGTTTTCATATTTTTTTTTTTTTTGTTCTCTCCACTCATTTGTAAATGATATGTTTTGAATTTGTTTTCTGTTTTTTTCTTTTTCTTTCATTTCTTTAAATTTTGCAATGACATCACAAAGTTTGCACAATTGAAAGTAAAATCAAGATTCTAAAATTGATACAAGTGAATGATTTCTTCGTTTTTCGTTTTTCATATATTTCTTTCAATATCTGTCTATTTCTCTTTATTTTATTCCGTTCATAATCCTGAGCAATTGCTAGCGTAGGCATGATAAATCTACCAGAAACGACAATTTAATTGGAAATCTATTTTTATCACATTGAATATAGTTGTCGCTATGCTTTTTTTGTCAAAAGTATTGTGTATGCGTGTGTGTGTTTCTTTCTCTTTCAATTTCTCGATTATTATTGTCAGTTGCTGCCGCCATAGTCGCCGCCATCGTTGTCGTTCGTCGTCGTTGTCGCATGTTTGATGACGTTAACATTTATCGCTTTAAACTGAAATTCATGTGACTTCTGAATAAGCGGCTTATCGTTTACATCAATCGATGAGATACCTTTAAAGCACCAATGTAAACGTTTATACACCATTGAACAGTGCTAAGAAACATCACAAAAAACACACACAATGTAAGAGAGAGAGAGATAGAGAGTGAGAGGGAGAGAGAGAGAGAGAGAACAACAACAATGGCAAAAAAGCACCTAGTGCCACGAACAACAAAACATGAAACTTTTTTTTTTTCTTTTCTTTTCGAAAAAAAATATCGGTTTTTATGTTAATTAAATAACTGCGGAACACATCGATTCGTCTTTGAATGTCATAGACAATGAATACAGCAACGAATCTAATGCAAACACACTAATGATATTGAAATTTGCACAAATACGAAAAAGAATTCATAAAGTCTTATGATAAATTTAATGATATTATTGTCGCGACTGACCCGAATATGAATTGTTTCATGTCAGTTCCGCATTCGGGTATTGTGATTGATTTTATGTTCCGTTCTCATTGCATGAAATCTCAAAGTTAATTGAAATTTTATTGGTATTGTGTATGTGTATGTGTGTGTGTGTTCATGTGTCGAATGAATAGCGTGAAAATCAAATAAAAAAATATAGCACAAAGTGAAAATATAGCGAATGAAAGCAAAATAAAAATGAAAGCGAGAAAAGCAGAAGAAAAAAGAGAGAAAAAATAGAGCTAAAAATCACCATAAATCATTTGAAAGACATAAATTACCGAAAAAGGGTGAAAACAAAAGCCATCTAATCTTGGTTTGATATTTAACATTCATGATTGCTAGTTCGCGATGTGTTTACCATTGAAATGGAGGGTGTGTTTGAAAATTCGCCTTCGGATTGAATATGCTTATCAGGTTTATGGTAAAAAATCAATATTCATAAGGAACGCAAGGCAAAATCGGTGAAAGAAAACAGCCGCTTTTTCCATTTTCCGTGTATGTGTGAGTGTGTGCGCGCGGTTGTATGTGTGTTATATCGACAGTAACGGTATTTTCATTCTATTTTCGTGCGTTCAATATATACAAAAATAAAACATACAACAAATTTGAGTAGTAAAAGGGTCGATACAAAACGTCACACATTCTCCGGTTGATGAGAGCAAGAGTGCGAACAACAACAAACGCGTTTTCTGATCACATAATACAAGCATGTTCGATGCCAAACACATTTAGCCTTTAGATATTGAATAACATTATGTCATAGCTCTTCATGAAGAAAAAAAAAACCAACAAAACGTTGAATCTCATGTCAAGTCTGTATTGACGAACGAAATTAGAAGAAAAAAAAAATGAAAAAGAAGAATAAAAAACAAATGAGAAATGAAACAAGATACATGCACATGAATCGAATCACCATTATATCAATTTTATCAAAGCACACAAGCGCATTTTATTTTGACTGGTTTCATCATAGTCTCGCACAAATTTTCACCAAATTGCTCTTTTTATAGCATGATAATAGCAATTGAATTGCTTGTTGAGAAAAACGTAACGCACCGACAAAACGAACGAAAAAAAGATTGTAAAACATGTTGAAAAAATAAAACACACACACACACACATACCAAATGAAGGCATACAATCCTTGCACGTCCGTGCTCATTAATCCTTTGATCATTCAGCAAACAATAATCCACTCGGAAACGAATTGAACGAGGGTTGAGCATGCTGTTGAATGTGCTTCTGGTTATGAAAAGAATGCAGAGAAAAAAAAACACAGTTTAACGTTACTTTAAATAATGTGTGTATGCATATAGATTTCATGTTATAATCAATTCAACTCACAGTATATTTTCACATCATTTGCGAATAATTAAAGCCTTTTCGTTGGAATACTTGAGCGGCGATTATTATTATTATCGTCATCATCATCATTACCGACGTTATTTATATAGCAATTGGATCAGTCTAAAAGTGTTTTGTGGTCATATAGTGTGTTATTGGTACCGCTGTAAGTCGATATTGATTCAATTTTCGCACACAAATCGATTTATGCCGCATCGAATATCTTAATATTTTAAATGCAACCATCAAGTGGTGAATATCGAAGAAAATCAACTCAATGGTGATTTTCACCTGCTCCAAAGCAATTTGTTATAGATTTCTCTGACGTATAAGCAAACCAACAACGAGTTTGCAAGAAAATTTTCACTACCGAGAAGACGATAATAATGAATTTTGTGAAACGGAAGGTCAAACCGAGCGTAAAATGACCTGCAATTGAATCGATTGAGCGTCAGCATTTTTGCCGACCAAATATTATAACACATAGTAACAATTCACTTGGGAAAAATGAATTTCGATGAAAACTACGAAATGCCATTAAGCTAAATGACTGTAATAACAGCTTGCACGTTTTATCATCCTGGTTTTTCGCCAAAAACGAAGGAAAGAGAGAAAGAAAGAAAAAATTATTATTATACGCTCCCATTTGTGTACGATGTAATACGAGCATGAATGTGTGGGCTATTTCTTTTTTTTTTTTTTTTTTTTCTTCTTTTATTCCTTCGTATTCATGACATGACTGGAAATAAATCAACCATAACCAATGATGCACAAAGCCCGTATATAAATTCTCAATTCGAATTCCTTATTAACGATGAATTGTATGTGTGACAAGAAAGAATGAAAAACATGAATCGAATGCCAAAGTCCTTTTGGCGGAGGTCAATCAAGCACACAAATTACTATTAACTAACAACCCTCATGAATTTTAGCAAGTTTTCTCTAGTTTTCCATCCACTTGTAGTTGAAAACACAATGGTTATGTGTCTGTATATGGTCCACAATTCAAACATTAGCAACGCATAGTGACGCACAATCGAAACTGATGCTTCAGGATATTCCATACAATTCACACAGTACACAATTTGAAATTATATCACATTTAATTTCGAACATTTTGAATGCTAAGTGCATGTTTCAAGTCTTATTTTCTTTTCATTCAATAAAATGCACTATCGAATCACTTGTTGGTCCAACAATGTTAAATTAGAATATTGAAATTTTCCTCTTGAAAGAATATCAATGAAATTCATTTAGAGCGTGAAGAAATTTCCTTGAATTATTTGATTTGCAAAAAATGATGTTTTTTTTTGCCATAATCGAATAGCACGTTTGAGTTTTGCATTCATTTTTTTAGTGTTGCTCCTATAGTCTGGGATCGCAGGTGCAGAAGGTAGGAAATGCGTCTATATATTCGTATTGCTTCGCACAAATGCTTTACTCATTATTGTATTTAGAAAACATTTGCATGAGCATTTTCATAATTGTGCATTCATTTTTTTTTTTTTTTTTTCAATTTCTATTATTGCAGCGGTGGAGGTGCGACCGGTGGCCGTGCAGAGGTCATACTAACAAGTAGCGGAGGTGGCGGTACAAATACTGCAGGAGCAACAGCAAAGTCATCAAGCGGATTGTATCCAGTGACTAGACATTCAGTGAACTCATCCGGAATGTTGATGGTTGGACCAAATTTTCGTGTGGGCAAGAAAATTGGTTGTGGCAACTTTGGTGAACTGAGACTAGGTAAGTGGAAATTAATTCGATGTCAAACAAAAGGAAAAAAAGAAAAAAAAAATGATTATATTGATATAACATTTAATATATGCGATAATTTTATTTGAAATGTGACAAGAGCCATTATCCAACAAGAATCATACAAAATTGATAATAGATAATGCTAATGAATCAATCAACATTAGTCAATAACAACAAAATCCAAAATAAACACTTTTTTTTACATGGATCTTTGCTGAAATGATTATAATCGGTGTGACAAAACAAAAAAAAAAAACACAACAAACAATGAAAAGAAATCAAAGTATAATGTTAACACTGGCCGATTGATGAACACAATCAATAATGGCTTGACCGGCTTTTGTCGATTGCGATAGAATAGCTGATAAGATTTCCAAATTGCACTTAATGATATCCGATTGAATGGTACTAATTGCTGCATTTGCTTCGGCGATGCGATGACTTAGATTGATTGGTAATAAAATGGCGCCACTTTTCATATTAACCAAAGCCTTCGGGTATCGCGTGAATGGTGAAAATTTGATGTAAAAAAAACTAAGTAAAAAAGAAGAATAAACTTTTCATAAGAAATTCCATGCAACGTACCTTAGTCAAGCAAGTGATTTTCGCAACTAAACCGGCCACTGATGGAAATACGACTGTAAATTGTTTGCATTCGGCTATCATTTCTGCACCATTACGTATATCCTGAACAGCCGATCGAATATTATTTATGGCATTATCGACAATCATTTTGCCCTCATTGAATTTATCGTTTATGCATTGCATGGCTATGTTCTTGGCCGTACCAATTGCATCATCAAATGAAAATTTATTGAGTTGGTAACATTGACGTATGCTTGTTGATAAGCTCAACCGTTCCATACTCTTCAACTAAACGAAATTAAACAGGCATAGATAAGATGCACAGTATATGAAATGAGGAAATGTCTTAAAATAGGAAATTGCATCGAAAATTGAACGAAATTTAAAATGGATGAATGAATGAGATGTTTTGAGTGTGAGATTGACTCATTTCCATTTGGATTTGGTGTTCGTTGAATACTCATTCAATGATTATGCATTATATTTACATCGTTTAGTCCTTTTGATGCCAATACATTTGCAGCAAGTGTTTGTACAGTTTGAGCAATTTGCAGTTGTTTTACCGAATTTTCTACTTCATGCACACCATTTCGAATCAATTGATTTATTGAGTGTTGCTGTTCCCGTGCAACGATTTGCACTTGATTTTCCAACAATTGTCTTCTTTGTTGTAAATCTTCTAGTTCGCCAACAACCAACTTTTGAGAAAGTAAAGAAGAAAAAATCAAATGAAATACATGTATAATAACCACACATGGAGAAGGATTATTAATTCCACTTGTGCGTTGCGTTTTTTTCCCTATTCAACAATTTCATGTAGCAAGCGATTTGAAAATTCATTTTTTTTTATAACTTTGACAAAGTTGTCAACGTATATCGTATTACCTGATATGATAAAAGCGAAAGCAAAACTGAATGAACTCCGCACAAAATCATCGTTTTATCAAAAGCGTTTGAGAGAAATAATTCCTTTGGAAAACCCACAACTCAAAAGACTTCCTTTAACTTATAGCAAAAGCAGTTTTCTTAGTAAAAGATGTCATTGCAAATCTTCTTTATATTTATTTTTCCCAGCAAC
Source organism: Resseliella maxima (assembly GCA_029041755.1). Classification (NCBI taxonomy): domain Eukaryota; kingdom Metazoa; phylum Arthropoda; class Insecta; order Diptera; family Cecidomyiidae; genus Resseliella; species Resseliella maxima. Next base: position 112,857 of record JAQOWM010000753.1, read on the forward strand.
AATGCCACTGGTTAGAATAGAATAAAGAGAGAAAATAAATATGATGAAACTATGAAAGCTAAAAAAAAAGTAGTTTGCAAAATGTTTCCATTCAGTAAATATTTTCTTATTTATTTATGGTAATTTTATATCATTTTTATGTGGATCCATTGTGTGCGTTTGACATGGTTGCCATTGGAGATTGTTTTTTCTCGTATTTATTTGCCATCAAATGGATCTTAAAAATCAATATAATTCCACAAAGAGATGTATGTTTATTTGGGCTAAGAGCCGATGAAAATCCATCTCAAGGCTTACACATATGTGTATCCCTCTCTTTGAGTGTGTATGTGTGTGTGTGTGTGTGTATAAGCAATTGAATAGAGAGAAGAAAAAAATCACATTGAAAACGAATGCACAACCCCGTATTCAATGCGCCAAATAGATCGATAATCTATACATCGAACACTATATTGATGAAAATGGAAATCTATTTAATCGGCGACAAGGTTAATTGATTGTGAAATTCATTTTAGATCACTGAAAATACAATCAGTCTTTTACTGAAAATTCCAGCTGTATTCCAGTCATTGATTGTTTTTTTGCGCCCACGCTTTTTATTCACACAAATGAAATGAAATTTATCAACAATGCAAATTGTAACAATGTGATCAACTGACATTGTATATTATCAATGAAGTGATATTACAATATTTTATATGGCAAGAAAAATATGCCCGCAAATGCTAGTCACCTGATTCAACAATCATCAGGCATGTGTTATACAATACGATTTTTGCGTAGCTTAAACCACACAATTGTACTCTATGTATAGAGTTATTAAATTGAATACAATGCATACAGCGATTGTATAATCTGACCTGAACACTGATAACGTTTTTCAATGTGTGCATTAATATGTGTATCGTTAAATAACGTCATCTCTATTAGACACACCGCATCACTAAATGTACAGTTATAGTACGATTACAAATCGAGTGTTCTCAATCGACGAGAATGAATTTTATCACATCTCACAAATCTCGAATAGCGCACAATCACACACAACAAAAAGTAAATTTTTTTTTCATCGAAAGATTTTCTCTTTGATTACCTCACATTTATCAGATTAAATGCGGTTCTAATAGATCTGCTCCAATTTCAATGTTTAATCAAGGTCAAAGCAAATAGAATGACGCATGAATACAGCAAAATATATTGAAATTAAAGAAGCCATGTTCTAATGCGATTTTCTAGATTGTCTAATATTTTTTATTTTCATTTCTTTTTCTTTCATTCTCTTTCTTTTTATTTACAGGAAAAAATCTCTACAACAATGAGCACGTAGCAATAAAAATGGAGCCAATGAAGTCAAAGGCTCCACAACTACATTTAGAGTATAGATTTTATAAATTATTAGGATCACACGGTAAGACAGCGTTGTGTAATTGTAATATTTGTTGTAAAAGAAAAAAAAAAAAAAAACAAACATGTTGTTGTTGTTGTTGTTTTCCATTTTGCGGCTCTCGAAACGTCAATATACACAATGTTCTTCTTCTTATTATTATTCTTCTTCTAATTTTGTCCCATTTGTGAACAAGTTTCATATTCAAACCACCTACATCATCAAAATGTACATGACATTTATTCACATGTCTGCCCAAATGAATATTTCTTTTAAATTTCTCTTTCTATCAATATTCTCGAAATATCATCAAAATTTAATGATGTCGAGCAATTTTATAATTTATTTAAACTTAACGTGATAAAACAGAAAAACAAAGAAAAGCCATTTGGCTTGAACTTTTCAAATTTAATTAATTTTTCTCTCTTCAATAAATCCAATCATGATGATGATGATGATGATACACTGAAATTTATGGTCATTGGCACATTAAGCAGAGGGCATTCCGCGTGTATATCATCTAGGCACATGCGGCGGACGATACAATGCAATGGTATTAGAACTGTTGGGACCATCGTTAGAAGATTTATTCAATTTATGTGGCAGAAAGTTTTCACTGAAGACTGTGATAATGATAGCAAAGCAACTAGTAAGTTTTGGGTGTCGGCATCAGAAAAAAAAAAATCAATACGCAACCCTCCCATAAATGCACATATTTTACGTAAATTTTGAAGATTTGATTAAAAAAAAATTAAAATAGACGTAAAAATGCAGTCAGAATTTTTGTACGTTTGTCAAAAGAAGCAAACTTATAAAAATGATTGCGATGAGCATATTCTTTTAATTTGTACGTACTTAGAGTTGAGAAAAAAAATTATTTTGTTCCTCTTGAAATTTTTTTTATATCGAACGATTATTATTTTATCTCAATATTTTTTTTTTTTTGGTTTGGCGTGCATTCGATAGAGTTAACCGTAAAGAGTTTGTGCTGTAGAACTAGTAATTTATCGAAATATTGAATATTGTTCAAAATTGTATGATGATTTTCGTCACACACTCGTCTATTTCATCGAAATTTGTGCAAATGCAATCAAAGTAACATACTTTTGATGTCTTCTTCTGTTATGAATTATTATTATTATTTTGTTTTTTTGTTTTTTTTTTTTTTTTTGATTTCCACTCTATTCGTTTCATTTGCGATATTTGTTTGGCCCAATTCATCTGAATTTGATGCACATTTTCAAGATGAAGTCAATCAATCGAATTTATTTGCTTTGGGTTGCATATGTGCTCTCATTTTTGTTTTGTTTTTTTTTTCGTTTCCTCTGTACAATTTTAATCAAAATACAAAACACAGAGATCAAGTCATTGAAATTATTTGCTTTCATGCAATAGCATCAAATGAAAAATATAACAAATTCAGATCAAACGTAACAATATTTCGATGAATTTAGTTGAAATAACAACGAAACTATATAAACGACGGAAAATTTATGTTTTAGCTAGTTTTTGAAATTAAAGCGATTGTTTATTATATATCGATTGATCAACCAAATTGGCTGTTGTAATCGCATGATGTCTATAATGCGTCAAGTGGTTTTTTATTACAAAAGAGATGAGATACGGATCCCCGGGGATACGATATTGTTTGTTTTATTGTGTTATTTTGTTTTTTCTGTTATTGTATTGCTCCTTTTTTTAATTTTTTGTTTTGACGATTGAAAATGTCAAATTGAACATACAAAAAAAAAAAGACATGAATGAAATTATTGAATTGAAAATTATTCGCTCTATGATGAAATCTCGATTTGACAACAAAACCAAAAAACAAAAACAAAGATAAAAATTAATATGGAATTGCATCAGTTGCATTTATACTGTCGTTTTTCAATTATGTTTGACTTAAATGGCTCTTACAATCGGATTGTGTTCATAATCGAATCAATCACAATTTGATGGCTCCAAACAGTTTGCATTTTGATGTATTATGTTTGTGAAATGCATTGTTCGTGTGTTCTTTTATTTCATCCAATTTTAAAATGTTTATCGAGTATATAATATGATTTATGAGGTGTTTACGAAAATCAATTGACTGCATCGATGATTGAAATAATTCCTTTTTTTTCTGCTGCTACTTCTTCTTCTTCTTCTTCTTCTTCATCATTTTTTTCAATGTATAATTGCGCACATGTGCATATATGACGATGATAATTTGTTTACAGTAAATGTGTCAGTCAAAACAATTGTTGTGAAATATTATTTATTTCGAACGTGATCGATAAACCAATTACTTGATTGTACCGCTTCCAGGTACCTGTTACCACGCAACTAACAATTTTATGATGAATAAAATCATGTATTATTACGTCTCAGCATGTTTTTTTTTCCTGTGCTCGTTTCTTGTTTCATGTTGCAATTCGATTTGGACATATAAATGCTGTTATAGAATGATAAATGTAAACATAATATGAAATTAAAAAAAAAAAAAATGACCGAAGGGACAACAATGAAACAATCACAACTAACGCCATGCTAATACTGAAAATAAAATAAAATAACACTTCTGCATGCTTGACATATTGTTAAATAAACACCTATATAGATATGCAAGAAAATGATTACGTGAATTGAGTTAAGGGTGTTTTTCACCACTTTTTAAAATTAACTAGTGAAAATGTTTTAAAGCAAATTATGAAATCAATGGAATTTACAAATTTTGCGTCATTTGTATTTATTGTAATCAAGTGAAAACTATTAATGTGTTCATTAGGATATTCACCGTAAAGTTAGCTGCATTATTTAAATTGGCTATTTTCATCCGGTCGAATGCGGTAATTTATTCGGAATCTTAAGTAACCGATATAACCCATGAAAAACCAAAGAGAAAACATTATAATAACAAAAACAAAAAAAAAATAAAGTGAAGAAAAATATAAGCATTGCTTTAGGGTTTAGGTAAAGTTACAAATATGCAGACACGTATTCGCCACAATAAAAGAAAAAAAAATTGTTAGAATTTATATGTATTTCATTCATTTATGCTACGTGTGAATGAATGGTAATGGAAATTGCGGTGAGCCGACCCCCATATTTGCTGTGTTGTGTTCGTAATGAAAAGTCAGTTCAGTGGCAAACCAATAATTTTCTCTGATGCTTCGTGTACTATTTATTTATTTTTTTTTTTTTCAATCTTCTGCCCGCTATCTTCCTCATTTTTTTTCCCTTTTATTTCGCTCTCATGTTCACTTGCACCAAAGGTGTGTGTATTTGTATTCAACTTGGATTTTCTCATTTTCAAATTGCTGGTTGTGTTCTTGACACATTTCCAACCGAAAACAAATTGATTTGATTTGAGTATTTTGCCCTCAATGCTGCAAAGGCCAACATTGACGATATTCCAAGTGTATTTAGGCAAGGGAAATGCAAAAGCAAAGCCAACACATAAGATAAAAATCTCAACAATTCATTTTCATTCGATTCTTATTACGTCAAGAGCACATATTGTTTTATTCGCTCTATTGCTCTCTATCTCTCTCTCACTCTCTCTCTTTCTTTTTATTACTTCGTGATTTGTTTTTCTCTTTTCATTCTACACTCTTCAACCCTGAGACATGTGCGCACAGAGAATAGACGCCACTGTTACCAATGCACTTTTCCTCTTCATTATTGCATTCGTTTGCTACTATGCAATGCGGAAAATAACAACATACATATTGTTGCCCGCTTTTGCGATATCTCTTTTTGCACTTACAAAACAGAATTTTACTTACACAACCATAATATTTTATTTCTTGCTATTTTATTCTTTCTTTTTATTTTATGTTGTCGAATTTGAAAACTGTCAAATAATGTAAAAACTAAATCAAACCAAACCAAACCAAACCAAACCAAACCAAAAATCAAACAAACAAAATTATCGATCGCGCAACATCGAACATGGGTGCCAACCGCAACAAATACTCGTTTTGCTCATTCACTTTTCCATGTACATCTCGAATTGATACACACGACATTTTTCGGTGCATTTTTTTTTTCATGTAAACTGCGTTTTTTTTATGTTGTATGCGTGATGTTGAATGTGTCTAGCAGAAGGCGTACCTGAAGTATATTATTTCGGGCCATGCGGAAAATACAATGCACTTGTTATGGAATTACTTGGTCCATCACTTGAAGATTTATTCGATTTGTGTGGGCGGAGGTTTTCATTGAAGACAGTTCTAATGATAGCAATACAACTTGTAAGTATACAACTGAATAAAAACAAAACAAAAAAAAATAATAAAAACATTGAAAGCAACTATAGAATCTACATATATACATAAATAAAGAATATCCTTAGTCAAATCATTCAAAAAAAAAAAAAACAAAATCAAACATGATCTCAATCAAAAGGAATAAAACGGAAAAATGATGCGTCATAAATTGGATTTTAAACGACCATAACATAAGAGACGCTATGAACTTTTTTCAGATAGAGCTTTTGATATTCGATTTGAACGTTAATACGTCACATTAATTGAACACAACTAACAAATTTCTTCTTTTCTTTCATACTCTTTCACCCTTTCTCTCTCCACACTTTTTGTTAACTTTATTGTAACAAAATTGTTCACTTTATTTATTTCGAACACTCATGTTATGTTCATAAATCACATCTCTTCAAGTACTGCAAATTTCTTCTTTTATTCAGCACCATTTTTTTTGGATTTTTTTTTTTTTTTTTTTTTTTTGTTTGATAAGAACACATCTTTTAATCTCTTTTGCCAATTCGCTGCTATTATTGCTTAAATTTTTCACATTTTCGCACAGCAAATTATTCTAATTGTTCGAAATTGTGGTTCGGTTCATTATTATTCGTTAATATGTTTCATTAAATTTGGCTTTTGGGTAGATAACAATTCATCATCAAAATTATTAACAAAATTTAATTCAACTAATTGAACCACAATATGGTTTTTTTTTTTTTAAAATTTCAACTACACCTATCAATGTTATAAATCAAGAGAATACACACCAAATTCCAGAAATGTAGAAAATCACATGAAATGTAATATGTCGAACAATTGCGTTCTTCTAACTAATATTGAACATTTCGAAAATCCAATTTTAATTGCTTCTAAGCACACACGCACCTTAAGCTACCATCAACCAATTTTTGTTGAGCTTATTATTACATATTTCAATATGATTAGACAGTTGTATAAAATTTTCCTGATAATTTGATCCATGAGCAGCATTTTCCATGAAAATTTTGCGCGATTGAACAATTGAAGCAATGCAAACAATTGAAATAGACATTTTTGAATGGAAAGGAACAAAAAATTATGATAATAGCAAAAACCGCATGATACATATAAAACGCAAATAAACCACATCAATTTAAATCCATTTACCTCGTGAATATTGTTACTCAATGTTTTTTTTTTTCTCTTTTTTTTAGTTGTTCACATTTCTCCATCTCTTTGTGTACTATTTTTTGTTGTTGTTTTCGTTTCTCAAATAGATACAACGTAGATTTTCCGTTCGATGATAATAAATATTCATTTAACAATTCATGCCTTGAATTCACAACGAATTCAACATACATATAGTAATACTGTGTAACTCTATTTAAATGCATTCCATTTTATGTTTATTTTTTACTTAGATGACTTTTTTTTCACTCTGTAGATTAGAATAATTTTTTTATTTTCTCTCTCAGTTCTGCGATGGACGAAACAGTCTTAAAGTATTATTTATATTCTTAGCCTATATAAAATGATCAATGTCAATGAACGCCGTTTCGTCGAAAGGCAATTAATGTCAATTTGTGTAGATAAAATGTACAATGTTTTAATTGTGCGTATTATAAAAGCGAAAATGTATTCGATGAAAAGAGCGTGTTTGGCAAAAATGCGTCATTGAATTAATGTATATTTTCTTAGGGTTTCTTTTCGTCTATCGCCTTTTCTTTTTAAGAAAAAAAAAACACAAATTATAATAAACATTTAACTAATACCATTCATAAAATTCTTCGAATATTTTCAAGACTAATTGTAATCAATTCTTCGGTTTTATTTTTTGTATTCGTATCATTTTTGCTTGTTGTATACACACATAATAACGCCTACGCTATATTTTTTTTTTTTTTTTTTTTTAATAAAAAAACATTTTTAGCTTCATCGGATTGAATACGTGCATAGTCGTCACTTAATTTATAGAGATGTAAAACCGGAAAATTTTCTCATCGGTCGAACATCAACCAGACGTGATAAAATTATTCACATAATTGGTGAGTGTCATTTTTCAATGCAGTAATAATTAATTTGGCAAATATGCCGATGGATATGTTGACATAATAATGCAATATATTATTGATGCACAAGCTTTCAAATGAAAAGCGCATATTTAATTCAATTATCGATTTAAATGTTAATTTTATCGACATATACATACCTCATTCATCGACTCATCAATCATTCAAACCGACACCTTCGATCGATGATGATGATGATGACGATGACAACAAACAGAATGATGACAATCATTTTATATATTTGTAATAATTCATCAATTATTTTTCTTTCTCTCTCTCTCATTCCCTCTCACTCTTTTTATCCACGTGTCTGATTTTATAGATTTTGGGTTGGCCAAAGAATACATTGATTTAGATACAAATAAGCATATACCATATCGGGAACATAAATCGTTGACTGGTACCGCACGATATATGTCGATAAATACGCATATGGGCCGAGAACAGTCGCGAAGAGACGATTTAGAAGCGTTAGGTCATATGTTTATGTATTTTCTAAGAGGTTCACTGCCGTGGCAAGGTCTCAAGGCTGATACACTTAAGGAACGATATCAAAAAATTGGTGATACTAAACGATCAACGCCGATTGAGGTGAGAATTAAAAGTGAACACACATTCTATATTTTAAAAAAAAAAAAAATCTTTAATTTCAATTTGTGTTTGGAATTTTAGTTTTAGTTTTGTAAACAATTGATTCATTTTCATTTTCGATAATTTTCCAAATAGGTTTTGTGCGAAAATCATCCAGAAGAGTTTGCAACCTATCTACGCTACGTTAGACGATTAGATTTTTTTGAAACACCTGACTACGATTACTTAAGAAGACTGTTTCAAGATCTCTTTGATCGAAAAAATTATGTGGATGATGGTGAATTCGATTGGACTGGACGAACAATGGTAAATATCGATGAGCAAATTCTCAATTTTGATAGCGATGATTGCGACGATCTTAGCTCAATTAATTCAGATTATTAATCTTAGTGGCTGCGTGAAAAGAAAAGAAAAGAGAATAAGTTACATCTCGTTAAAAACAAAAACAGTAAACAAGAATAATGAAACCAAGTAGATATGCGTAGAATTCAAATGAAGTACAAAATACATTTGGATAAAATACATAATGGTTGCTAATACGAAACAAAAAAATTTATTGATTTTTTATTTTGTTTTTCATTTTAAATAAAAAAAAAAAAAAACATTATCAAATCAATACACCAAAATACACACACACATACACACCACATAAAAACCGAAAAATTCTATCAAAAATTTTCGTTTTATTGCGTGACCCCCAAAAAAGCCAAGCAATTTTCATCAATTGCGACAATTGAGGAATGCTCCGCCGTCGAATATCGTAAAAAATAAATCGGATAAGGTGAATTTTCTCTGTTTCGTTTCATTCGTTTTGCCAACCATTACATCAAAACATTTCTGTTTTTTTCACACTTAAAACAATTTGAGAAAAAAAAATATATATTGCTAGTCACATATTCTATGCAACATCCTTTATTAAACGATCAACTCATTTTATGAAATAAATCATAAATGCCCGATACGCTTTAGATAGAATAGAATAATTTAGTCGATTTTATCAAATGAAAATCAGTCACATTTTTCTCACAAATTTAGATAGAAAAAGTATGCGAGCTTGCTATATATCCCTATCCAATTGTATGCGATTTGTTAGTTTACTTGTGATTTTACCTTACAATCACGGACTCAATGACCATAATAGTCAATGAATCCATTTCCTCTATATTTTTTACTCGCATTCATACGAAAAACCTATTCCATTTTTTTTAACAAAAACATAAATAAAATCGATACAATTCTAACTAATTTTCTTTCCCAATTTTCCAAAAACCAACTTTGTATCATTTTCAAATGTTTTCATGGGATAAAAATTTAGTCAACACCGGTGGGCTCTATACAGACTGGACACGAAGTAGTTGTTTCACCGAATCGTGATCGCCATACAACCGCTAATAAGGTAATTATTAGTTAATTTTGAAACATTTAATTTTTGTCCCTTTTTTTTCCAATATTTAAATTGCCCAATGATGTCTTTTTATTTCATTAAACAATTTTTACAATTTTGAATTTTTGGTAAAACTAAATAAATTTTTTCACATTGTTTATGTTTGGAATGCATGAACGTATTGGATTGAAAAAAAAAAAAATAATCATCGTGATTAAAATTGATCGAAGGAACTTGATTTCGTTGATTTTTATGAGGATTATTACGAAGATTTTTTCGCCGATCAAGATTTTTCAGTGTATTTTCAGGTCTGAGTTGAAAAGTGTTCTTTAGTCAACACTCAATGACCCGTTTCCCGCCTAAATTCATTTTACAATTTCAATTCATCGAATTATTGATGCTCGAATTTTTCGTAGAAACAAACCTTAAATAGAATATTCAACGTTCTTATTTATCATACTAATTCAGTAGTGTCTGAAATTCCATACATTAAACAAATATCATTTGCTTTTTTACATTTATTTCACATCCATATTCCAAGTCATCAAAATCCATATAATTTTTTTTTTCTTCTAATTTCCGAAAATTAAATAAACTAATTGCATTTGTTTTTATTCCAATTATGATTTTTTTTTTTTTTTTTGGTCTGCTGATGTGCTATTTTATTGCATTGACTAACAACAAATCGATTTTGGATTGCGAATATGTTTTTTTGCATGTCCAATTGCCATTCAACAAACTAATATACCATACAACATCAAATTGTTTATCCATCAATTCAATTGACGAATCCTGATTATTACAAAAAAAAAGACAAACGCTAAGGGCGGAGTTGCTGCATGGCCAGATGTTCAAAAATCCGGAGCAACACTTGGCAATTTGACACCAGCTGATCGACATGGTTCTGTACAGGTATGTTTGTTTGTGCACGTTCAAATTCACCAAATATTTGTACTGAATTTGGCCCATTTGACAAAACCAAAAAAACTACATAAAAAAAACCAATCTCCCGTTTGTTGGTCACAGTTTTTGTCCCGCATTTTTGTGTGTGTTAACTAAAAAAAAAAAAAACAAATTATTATTGATTGCATTGCAATGAGTTTCGTGTGTTTAGTAATTAGAGAAAAAAATGAAATCAATTACAAAATCAATCCAAAGTACATATCCGTCAATAAATCGAATTTTTGATATTTGGTGAGAGATTTGCACGAGCAATTCACAGTTATTTGATATGATTTTATGCAATGTTGAAAAATGTTTCGTTTGAAATTTCTTCTTTTTTGATATGGAATGTAGAATTTGATTAACGATTTCTCCGAAAATATATATATATACATGACATATATATAAATCTTAATGATATAATTGAAACAAAAACAATCTTCAAATTGGTTTTAATCTGCTAATCAAATTTGCTCTTAAATCAATTGGATTTGTTCAATTTAAAAACGCCAATTACGTTATTTTAATAAGAAGGTCAATAATTATCTCTCTGAAAATAAAAAGCCACTTATCTCTTATAATCCAAATTGAAAGCCAATTATTTGCTCATTTTAACAATGACTAGAATGCAGATAGTCTTTTGTTTTATTTGTTATAATTTGTTATAATTTGTGTGTTGTTATTTTTCATTTGTTTTTCTTTCTCTTTCCCTGTCGCTCCTCTATCATTTCTGCTCCTAAAATTTCTGTATGTAAATATTTGTGTATCGTCTTTCTACCTCTCCGTTTATCAAACTATCTCTTTCTTTTTTTTTCTTCTTCTTCTTCTTTTTTTTCTATCTAAAAATACTAATCATCCGTATTATAATAACTTTGCATTTGTAACAATCGATTTTTATCCAAAACAAAAACAAAAATAACAAAAAAAATATACATCACACTTGACATTTATGCGCAGACTATCTTATTTTTGGCATTTTCTCTTCTATTGTTTTCACTTGACTTGTTCTACATGTATACAAGGTATTGAAATTGTTTAGAATATCGATCTAGTAGTTTGGTGTTGTTTTATGCATTTTACTCTGTAGCATATTTACACAAATTTCTTGATAAGTGCACATCTTTTTAAGCATGTAATTGGAATCGTGTCATTCATTAAGATCGATGTTTTACTCATTACTCGTCTTCATAATTCGTACATTTTGTAGATAGTTATTCGGAAATCAAAACAACAATAAATCTGCCTTTTTGTAATTAGAATCAAGCGTATTCAAGAAGCAGCAAATTGTACACATTCCTGAAATAGAAAATATGGCACCATTTTTATCTCTTTTTCGCATTCTAAAAAAAAAAACACATTGATTTGCATTAATTCATTTCGTTTTCTTTTGAATTTCCATCGACTATACAGGTTGTGAGCTCAACGAATGGCGAGTTAAATACAGACGATCCAACCGCAGGACAATCGAATACTCCGATAACTCAACAGCAAGAGGTGGAACTGGTCGACGAATCAAAGTATGTCCATTCGAATTCATTAACAAGCTTTTCACGTTCTGTTTTTAATTGCTTTCGAATGAAAAAAAAATAACTCTTGTTTTTTTAAACTAACTAAAAAAAAAAAAACGTCAAAAAGCAACTTCTTAAATTTTTACTAAAAAAATTGATATTATTGACATTTCTTTATTTTGCTGTTCATTTTATGGAATTACATGAATTTTTCACATCCATGTCGCAACACATACCGGCCTGGTGGAAAAATTCTGTAAATTGTATAGTAGTTATGTAAATAAAGAAGAAATTAAATGTATTTGTTTGTTTTTCTCTTCTTTCGTTCTTTTTTCTTACTCGTTTTTTGATTCTCTTTTTTCTAAACCAAAAAAAAAAAAAAAAAAAAAACGATTAACCAAAAACAATTGTGCGGTACATACAAAACATAACACTTGTGACTAATAAACAATACAATACACAAAACATAAATACACAAATAAAAACAAACACAAAACAACAAAACATTTTAATTTGATGAATAAACAAAAAAACACCAATGATTAACGTCCAAAGGAATTATTTTTCTAGATGTTGTTGCTTTTTTAAGCGAAAAAAGAAGAAATCGACACGTCAAAAATGACTAGAAGCAGTGCAATGTAGTCCAGAACGTGAAGCAGTTACGTTATTACGTGCCACCTCACATTCAAATTCGCGCGACAGTGTGGTTAACCAAAGCCAGGATTTTGTACAGGCATCGTCACAACATACACTACGTTATCCATCCACGTCCGTATTGACGACCACACCAACCAACACACCAACACTTCCGCTGTGAATTTAACAAAACAAAACAAAAAACAACAACAACAACCAGACAACAACAAAAAAAAATACTTTCTAAAAACACTTGAAATATTTCTGTTGTTTTTTTCCTAGCCAAGGAAAAACTGCGGCTGTATTTAAGTGAACAAAAAAAAATTAAAAAATAAACACAGACTTTCAAAAAAAAAAAAATGTCACAAAAAAAGCGAAAAATGATGTATTTAAAAAAAAATCAATTGAACTTCTAAATAAGAGCCACACTCATTCAAGTGATTGGCCAAAGAAAAAAATTAAACATTAAGAAAAATGATGAAAAGAGCGGGAAATACAATAGCAAAAAGAACAATATTGTACCATACAAAAAAACAAACAAACAAACAAAAAAACAAACAAATAAATTAGTTGTATTGAGAGAAATAAAAAAAAGTGTAAACGCAACTGTATTTGTTCAACATGCAGGATAAAAAACTAAAGTCGTGAGAAAAAGAGAGAGAAAATAATTGAAATTTTTCAAACTAAATGAAAACACGTTACACACTTACTACATATTACATAATTTAAATTAATTGAAAGCGATGAAGGAGAACAATACGATGAAAAAAAAAATGAAGTGAAAAAAATTGAAGAAAACATAAATGATTAATTTGTTTTTATTATGGAACTAAGTGTTTATATCTATTCTATATCTAATTATTGATGTAAAATTTATTAATTATCAGCCGATTTATTATTATTCTAATTGTCAGTTTTTGTTCTTTTTTTTTACCTATTTCTTTTTTGTTCATTGAAAAATTTGATTAGCAAAATTATGAGTGGAAAAACAAAATCTAATGCGAAATAAACAAAAGAATGATGCTTTTTTAAAAATGAAGAAAAAAAAAACACAAATAAGAAAAATTAAATAAAACGAAACCAAGCAAAATGACACAAAATAAACATTCATGTAGTTTATAGCCGACTAGTAAATTTCTCGTTGAATAATTCCAGCTAAAACAAAAAAGTATTTCGATCCATGCGCACTTGACATTCGGAATTTAATTTAAACCACCACAAAAGAAAAGTATTTATTCAATCTCCAGTTCCCTTTTATCCTCAATTCGATTTATTTTAAAATGATAACAAAATCCCAGCGTTTATACTATTTGATCGGATGATAAAAACATAATGGTAGTCAAATTTTAAAATTGTATTAAAAAAAAAAACAGAAACGGCGATCGTTCAATCGATTTTTTCGTGTGAAACATTGTGAAATGCCAAAAGGAAATATTTGTGCAGTGAAAAATTAAATTTAAAATTTAAATGTAGAGAGATTTTTGACACATAAAGTACACATACACAAACTTCAATTGTGATTTTTTCGATGTTTTTTTTTTTTTTTTTTTGTTTTTTAAACATGCACAATATAAATATAGCTTTCGTCCAATTTCACACCGTCAATGAATTTGAGTGTGTTTTTCCATAAAAAAAAACTTTTTTTTAAATTTATATCGAAATCATAGAGCGTTTCGAACATTTCTCATCAAAATGTAGTCAAATAGTTGAACATTTAATCTGTCATAATTTTTTTTTTTTGCTTAGAAATAAATCGTCATGTCACAATTTCATTGAAGATTTCTGAATTTATTCGTTTTAATTCACCATTTTTCTCAGAGAGAAATTGTTTTTTTTTTTTTGGTTCAAAGTATGATACGGAAATGAATATTTCCAAAATCTGTTTGGTGCTAACGAATTAAGTCGAGTTTAGAATGATCTCGATCATTTGTTCTATTTGTGTATGTTGAATTGTAGCGAACATGTGAAGAGTGTTTAAATCAGTTTTGATGTATACTTCCAACAAATCATTTTATACATCCATGAATAGAAAACTGAAATATAAATTTTGGAATTTAAACCATGGGCTCCCACATTATATCAAATCACACACGGATTTTCAACAATCTGATTTAATGTTTAACACATGATGGCTTCATGAAGGACAACGGAAATGCAATCATTATTTCAATCGCCAATTTTATTCATGTGTCGTTTGCTTTTAGTTAGATGTTAATTTTTCATATTAAAAAGAAAAAAAAAAAAAAAAAAACAAACAAAATATCACCACGAAACATCGAGAAAATCTATATGAACATTCCCAAAAGTCATTTTCTATGCATGCATTTTATCATAGCGCAGTAAGTCAGCGAATACAACAAAATAAAAAAATAAAATAACAAAAAAAAAAACACAAAAAAAAGGAATCATACGCAAATTCAATTGACCGATAGAGAAGAGATGAGCAAATTTAAACAGCAACACACAACATAATCGAATGTTCCAATTTTTCATGTGTCTACCATCATCACCTAAGCAGTAGTGTCTCGTTTTTTTTTTTTATATAAAATACAAAGAAGTGAAATGAATGAAATAAGAACAAATTACAAAGAAAATAAAACATACTTACAATTATAGCGTAGTGAAAACACATCAACCACACAATCTCTCGGGTGATGACAAACATAACAAATAGATAATGTAAAACAATTATAATGCCCATTTATGTGTATATACAAAAACCAAATTTACTATCCTTGAACAAAAACGAAAGAAAAAAAACATAAAGAAAAGTTTTGATTTCACTTAGAATGCTGATAACATAACGTAAACACACACTCAACAACAATAAAACAAATGAAACAATTTACTGTGTACATTAATCGGAGATCATAAGCGATTTTTTCTTTCTCTTCTAAGTTCATGTTCAAGTGACAATTTAAATTGATTCACTTTGAACTTTGTTCACTTTTTGAAATTTTTGTCCCAAATCATCATCAATTTGTTTATGCTTGACAGATAGGCATCAGGCACAATGCATAAACTGTTAGAATATCAGAGCCACAATGTTTGTTCATGTCAATCAACAATTTTATTGAAAAGATGCAAAAACAAGTCAAAAAAAAAAAAAAAAAAAATTATGTGAATTTCTATTAGACAAAGAATTGCTTTACTTTCTTTGACTGTTATATGGAAATTCCAGTTTTAAGAGCTTTTTTAAATAAGATTTTAATCAAAAATTAGTTAATTTTCATTTTGATTTTTTTTTTCTTGATTCATAATGAAATTTTGTACATTTTGCCGATTTGTTTGCTAAAACAAATTTAAATGAAACATTTAATATAAATCAACATTTGTTTATTGAATGGGACAACACACAGTGAGAAAAGTTTGAATCACAAAATGCGCTCGTATACAAACAAAAATAAAAATCGCTGAAATAATTTAAAAAGTGAATGAATTGAAGAAAAAGGAAAAAAAAGGTATCGTTGTGTTTTTTTGCAAGTTTTAGTCTAAATCAAATAAAATTATACAAAAGAAAATGGAAAAAAAAAAAATGGAGAATGGGCCCGGAAAATAAAATTGGGCATCAAAAGTAAATAAAACAATTTAACTTAATCTATAAAGTAAAAATTTTATCTATTGAATAAAAAGCAAATGGAAGTAATTTAAATTTAAACGATTATCAAAAAAGACAAATAAACATGAAAAATGTCAACACAGAAAAATACACACAGACACATACATACATCGGTCAATCATTGTTCATCGTTGCACGAAGAGAGTGGCTTGATCTCTTCCAGCACTTGAATTGATGGCCACATAACTTATTAATATTAACAAGAAAAAAAAAACAAGGCTAAAAAAAAGCTACTGCAATTTAGATTTCATGCAAAAACAAAAATGGCCAATGCATTGAAAATATTAATAATAAAATTCAAATTGTACAAAATATTGTTTTCGAAAACAGAAAATTGCAGCATAATTGAATGATTTAATGTTGAAACAGTGAATATGAGAGAAAAAAAAATGAAGAAAAGAAATGAAAAACAAAAAACAGTCAGATGACAAGAAAAATTATGATACAAAACGATGATAATTTAAATAAATAAAAAATTAATATCAAATAAATGAAAAATAAAAAAAAAATCTATCGTGTTGGAATTTATTTGAGTCTCGGTACATCAAATCGGGATTCATTTTTTTTTATACGTGTGTATATTTCGAATTGAAAAATGTTCGAAATTTATTTTGACAAATGTTCAAGATTGCTCATTCCATTACGAACCATGGCATGGCCACTTCCACATACAGTAGACACTAAATCAATACGAATCGCAGCATCACAACCTGTCTGATTTGCTATATTATTGACGATATACATCAAAGTGGTCACATCCTTACGTAATGTATTAATTGTATTTAGCTTGATCAGCGGCAATCATTGTGGCCATTCATCGTTACGAAGAATGGTGAATTGTTCAGCCTGATCATCAACCCTATCGGTTAATGTTACTACATCAGTACGATGTGCAGATAAAAATCTGTATTCTTTGCTCACAAGATATATCAACTTGATATTTAATAATTCCTTTATCTGTTAAGAACAAACCATTCAAATCAATCATCAGCGCCATAATGTTTAAAAATAATGTTAATGTTTTGATTGAAAAATAAGGCTTGAAAATAAGACGAAATTGTTGCCTCAATTTTCTCTTATGTGTAAAATGCTTTTTAGATTGCAGCTTTTAGATAGAACTACAATGGTGTTAAAAATGGAAAGGTAATAAAGGTAAGCGTTTTTAACGTCTCGATGGGACATTAACATACTGAATCATCATGTCCATATAGCCTTTCGCAGTAATTCTCACATCCAAAAGCATCTAAATATATGACTAAATACGCACAACAGTGGATTGGGTAGTGGCTGCTGATATAAATGGTATAAAATCATATGATTTTATTGCTAACCATTTGAATATCGCCGCCGCATCGACCGTCATACGCATTTGTGCATGATGCGTATGTTAGTGCGTATGCAATTGATACACTGTTAAATGGTCACGCGATTGTTCGCATGTCTGCCTTTTTTTGTATATACACATTTTTAGTACACAATGAATGTTGAGGTTATGTGAACAGTTTATGTCAATGTGCATTGCGTCTCATTCCCACAACAAATCTTTGTATCAGTTGTCAAAACCAGAACAAAAATTCAACATTGAATATATGAATAATTGAATAATTGTTAATTATAATTTATTTTGTATTAATTTTAGTATAAAATTCAAACCGTCAAAATTCATCAAAAATCTAAACAAATTACAATTGTTTTCTTCTCGAAATATGCATAGAATATATTTTTTTTTTTTTCGTAATAAACGGCTGGTATTCAAACTAATTTCTTGAATTCACAGTGTACACCGACCACAATTTTAGTAAATGATTTAAATGTCATTTGCCGTCTTAGTCATATTATGTATATCACATAAAAGAAGACGAAAAAAAGGAATTTTTTTTTTTTACTACGAAGTGCATAAGGATCGGCTTTTGTTATCGAGAGATAAAAATAAAATTAATGAATTGAACTATAAAAATACATAAACAAATATTTTAATATTGCGTTGTGAGAGGAGGGAAGAATTTTCATTCGAAATAAATTGTTTTGAGTGTTTGTATTTTGTGTTTATGGTTTGATCGAAAACGACAAATTATAAAGAAAAATAACAAAGAAAGATAAAAGAGCAAAATCAACTCTGTCATTCATTTTAGTTCAATTTTCCAAATAAATTTTCAACGAAATTCCAAAGAATCGCATTGCGCGTATACTGCATAGAAAAATCAAGCAATAAACCATGGCGAAAAAAACTTATGATTTATTATTTAAATTGCTGTTGATTGGAGATTCAGGTGTTGGCAAAACCTGTATACTCTTTCGATTTTCCGACGATGCATTCACATCAACCTTCATTTCAACGATAGGCATCGATTTTAAAATCAAAACAGTTGAATTGCGTGGAAAAAAAATTAAATTGCAAATTTGGTATGTATTTGGTTGGAATTTTACTAAAAAAAAAAAAAAAATAAAAAAAATAAAAATAAAGCAACTTTCTTCAATTTATTTATTTATTCTGCTTAATTGATAGCAAAGAAATAAGCAAAACAAAATTTCATTCAAGATTTTTTTCTCTTTTTGTTCAAACAGGGATACAGCTGGGCAAGAAAGGCAAGAGAAACATTCATTTGAAATTTACTACAAATTTTTACATTTATTGCAACATAATTTCATACATTTTTTCTTAAATTTTCGTTTTCTTTCTATATACAGATTTCATACAATTACAACGTCTTATTATCGCGGTGCAATGGGCATAATGCTGGTGTATGATATAACAAATGAAAAGAGCTTCGAGAATATAGTTAAATGGTTACGAAATATAGACGAGCATGCAAATGAAGATGTGGAAAAGATGATATTGGGCAATAAATGCGATATGCAAGATAAACGTATTGTAACCAAAGATCGAGGTGAAGCCATTGCACGTGAGCATGGAATTCGATTTATGGAAACGTCAGCCAAAGCAAATATAAATATTGAACGAGCATTTTCGGAACTAGCCGAAGCCATTTTGGATGCAACATCTGGCAAAGAAAACACGGAAGAGAGGGCTGGAAACGTTATTGTCGATCGTAGAGGGCAAGAAAAACCGCCGGCATATAAAAACTGTTGCGCTTAGATTTTTGTCTTTCATTTTGTTTATTATTTCTTCTTTTTTTTTTTTTTGTATATCAAAAAGGAAATCATTTTTTTTTTTTTTTTAAATGTTAGTAATAAAATATTATGCAATTGCACAAGATGCAATTAGAATGTGGTCGACGAAAAGGTAGAAGAAAAAAAAAATTATGGAAAAGATACAATTCGAATGATAATCATATGTGAAAAATTGTAAACCACACAACCGATTCAAAGTAGTCATAAATGCATTAAAATAAATTGCATTTTCCAAGCAACAACACAAGTTATATACTTAATAATAACATTTCGACATCAGACTAAGATTTTTTTATATAACGTAACATCTTTATACTGAAAAATGAATGCAAAAAAAAGTTAATAAACACTCAAATGTTATGTGTGCATCGCTTCTTTTCATTGATAGTCCAATTCAAAGTGACATTGAAAATCGCTTTTAGTAAAAAAAAAAAAAAAAAACAAAACAAATTAATAACAATTAGATAAGACACACAAAAAATGGCCCTTATGTATATGTTACAAATGACGATTAAATTCAACTTTTTTTTCACACAACAATGTGTAGAAATTCCAAAATTCAAACTTACATGTAAAGTAAACGAAAAAAAAAAATGCTTAATATACACTATCGGAACATGTCAAGAGGCAACGTGTCGAGAGACACAAACAAAACTTTATTAGTGTAGGTCAGAAAATCATAAATTTGTTAACAAGAATAGATGTGATTTTATTTCATTTAGTAATTTCAACTATTTTACTATGTTTTTTTCTTGTAAAATTAGTCGAATATTAATTTGCGAAATAAAAAAAAAAGAAAATACAATGAAAATTATCAACAATATAATTCTTCAGATATCTACTGCATATTCCATGAAAAAGAAAAAGAAACAATTTAGTTACTCATGTTGTTGTTTTATTTTATTTTATTTTATCCATCTGAAATGGAATTGGTATAATAAAGGGAAAATCTGAACTTGAACTGATTAATCCGTGTTTTATTTATATTTTTATCATTTTGCGAATGATTTGTTTTAAGTTGTAAATTAATTAATTAATCACTTTGAACTTTTCACACTGCAGCCAATTTACTCATGTTTCCTTGTCTACGATTGACGTCTCACCGATATAAATGTTTTGCGCTTCTTTTCTTTCAATGTCGCATTCGATATTACAATCGCATCATTTTCAATTTAATATCATCTTGCTTCCCACTCATTTCTTTGATTTCACGCTTCATCACAATGCAGATCAGTCATATGCAAATTCAATTTGCGGTATTAAATCATAAAATATTGTAACTCCTACACGAGTTGAGAAGTCGCATCCATTTGTATCATTTCATGTTCGATTGATTTTTGATGCTTTTGGCTATTTAAAGCTGTCTTACAATTTCATTTTTTCATTCAGATTAAAGTACTTCTTCCTCAAATTACTCAACATATCATTTATCTTACAATATTTTTGCTTTTTTTAGATCAAATCCTTTAACAAAATGGCTTTTTATAGATCAAATGAAAGAAAAATGTTAAATATATGAACATAATCATTCCGATTCGAATTTTTTCAAGTCTGCTTGAGAGGCTCTTCAAGAATTGAATATGTAGAATAAAACAGATCTTTTTTCTTATACATTTTCCTCCTTTTCATCTTTTTTATTTCTTATTTCTCAATGTCATTTATTGCTCTAGCAGAAACTTTGAAATGAAAAAACGGTAAAAGGTTTGAACCGAAGTATGTTTAGATTGTATGAAAAAAAAAACAATAAATCCATAATGGCATTATAAACCAATTGGCACGAAATTGTTCATTCTTCTACTCTTTTTCAAGTCAGGTATCTTCACTGTATGCATAATATATACAAAAATTGGAATTTCAAATTCCTTAAGACAAACCTTTGTTTTGGGAAGATGCTTTAGGAAAACTGAATATTTTTCATTAAAAAAGCAATTGTCCCATTTTGTAATTAAAAAAATTATGTTCAATTCGCACAATTGAAAAAGTTGATTGTACATTTAAATTTTGTGCATATTTAAAAATGAGTAGGAATTATAGGCTAAAAGTTAATTATCATTCTTCGCGTGCCACTCAAAAATGTTGGTTCCACTTGATAGCACTCCATATTTTTGCTACGCACCAACTTATCTACTCGTTTCTCGCCATTGATGTTATTTACTGACACAATAACATAGAGAACCCCACTATATGCTATAGATTATACAACATCGTTCCCCGTTATTCAGTTGTCTGCCGCACATTTGCATCAAAGTCCCGTCGTTTGAATTTATAATTCAACAGAATATACCGAAAAACGTTTTTGGAGAATCATAAATTTGAATTGGAGCATTGCAACAAATTATCATAAATTCATTATATTATTTTCGAATATTTATGCGGAAAACATTTAAATGACTATTTTATTGTATACATTCCGGATGGATATCGAACTTTTGCAAAGTTCAACAATAATAAATTTCGATAAAATAATTCGATACACATTTCCCACCAAAAAAAAAAAAAAAAAAGTAAAAAATTCGCGATGCAATCACGTAATAGCAACTCATTTTAAACATTTTATTGTGCAGGATAACATCCAATTAATTTAGATAAAGTGCCTACACACCTGCAGCAATAACCTGCCGGGCCGGCATTCATTTACAATCCCAAAAAATAAATTCCCAATTCATGTGTGTCGATGGTGTTAATTTCGTTGTCGAGTCTATTTAATTATTTACGTATATTTCTTGTCCATTATCCAATGTCCATGTACTTAAATTACCATACACTGTGACATGATTTCATGTACTGTAAATGAGGTGAATTTATTTTCATGTGAATATTTCTATAGATGGAAATTCCAATGTGAAATCTACTAAATAGATATTTACACAAATTAATCACACTGCGTGTGCGTGTTTACCCTGAAATGGTTGGAAAAAATATTCAATAGAAAATTACTGTATGTTTGATTGGTTTTGTTTTTTCACCAATGGAAATATACAGAATTAAGATATTGCCACAAAAATGTTTTTACTTTAATATTTTGACAACTATTGACACAATTCGAAACATTATTAAAACATCAATTTTCGAATGAAAATTTCGGTCGATCTAATGCTATTGGCATGTCTCCAATGACTGAGTATTGAAAAAAGTATCGAGAGGATTTAATGCATAATGAATGTGTAAATAAACAATCGATGTACAAACAGATTCACCATTTATTGTGACAAAGTTCAGACAAACCATATTTGTTGCCGACTGTAACATTTGAAATGTGTTTTTTTTTCTTTTCAAAACAAAACATTACATGAAACAAACAACATGCAAACATACCACAGAGAAGTATTTTATCTGACCATTGTCCACTAAAAAACGGTCACATATCAATTCCGGACATTTGCGAAAATGTTTGCATTATTTTGTAGGCGTATTCTATTGCTATCGAAACGACAATTCAACCACATTGAATATTCAATTTAATTTAGTGCTCTCGTTAAGCTGATATGTTGATATCAAATGACCTTGTCCCATGCAAAGTGCATCATTTATAGCGTCATTGATATAACTTACATAGAATTTCTGTATTCATTTTTAACTAATGTTGAGAAATTCCAATCATATTCAACATACGGACACAAGATACAACGGAGTTTTTAGAAGATTTCAACAAAGATTATGAAACATTTCAAATGTAATAATTTGTAAACTATTGTAAATTTCTGTAAACTACAGCAATTAATTAGCAAAGAATGCCTTTGGCATTGCTGCTTGTCAAAAGCATGAAATATGTAAATCTATTTTTGATTTATTTCATTTTCAATGTATTGAGAAAATAATCTCTTTAAAATTGATACAAAGATATTCTATTTATAAACTGAAATATCCCGGAGATGATATTATTTTGTGCACAATTTGTAGAGATTGTGATTTTTTTTCACATCGGAAATTGTGTCAAAAAGATCTTTGTTTGATTGCATTCAAAATGTATTAATGTTCCTACTTTTCAGAAAAAAAAAAAAAAAAGAAAGTACATTGTGAGCGGGCAAAATATTCCAGGAACCAAGTAGAATATGAAAATTTCAATTAAATTGATTGAATCAATGTCTATCAATATAAAACGTTCACAACGATTATTCTTTTTTTCTTTCATCTTCTTGATAATTCTCTGTTAAATATGAGGTTTGCTACAGCAAATATCAATTTTTGTTTATTCCATTGAAATGTTCATCTATGTCATCGTATTTCTTTTGCAAATATTCATCTAATGTCTATCCTATGCTATTCTGGGAAATATTGCCGTTGGCATCATAACCAATTTGGGTGCGACAAATTAAAATACTTTATGAAATTTTCACGAGCATAAATAAGACAATCTTCTCCACATGTATTTATATGAGTCAAAATGATGTGTTTTTTTTCTTCTCTTTCGCATAGCACATATTTATTATTCATATTATTTTTATATCGTAAGTAACTCTCATTTGCATATGCTTATATTTCGCACATTATTTGCCTCGTGGGATAATAGCATTTCTTTCTTTTTTTTTATTTTTTTATTTTTTTTTTTTAATAAAATAAAAAATATTGACGGCTCATTCTTTTTATATAAACTGATGAAGACAGAAGCATTTAGCAAAAAAAAAATTTCAGACAATTGCCATTTCCAATATTATTTTGTTGTTCTTGTTTTATGTGGCTGTCTACGGTCGGAAGAATTTTCAATCGAAATTACGCCATCCATAAAATCAACTTTTGGGAAACTTCACGAAGTATTCTCATTTTGAATAACGATATCAGTGACCCCGCGTATTTCCTTCTGCACGACTTTATGTATTTTTCAATGAACGTCAGATACGCCCCAATACATTGACGCACATTTCCAGACAGAAGTTCTGACAAACCAATTTGCAATTTATATAAAAAAAAAAAAAAAATTAAAACACCGTGAAAAAAACAATTTATTGATTTCTATCGGCCAGCATACAGTTATTTTTTTCACATTCTCTCTATAAAGTTTTTAACGATGTTTTGTTTTTTCATTTTTCCCATTGCATTCATTAACCGTTTCATTATTGTCGGTTTTTCGATTCACTGAGAAAAAGCACATGGTGAAAATGAATATGTTCAAAGAATCAAAAGTAACCACATGAAAAGCACACGACCAAACATTATAACCAAAAACTGTAAAGAAATTTCGATAACATGATATCAATTGGAATTTTATACGGTTCATATGTACACTACTGTTACATTGTGCAAACAAATTAGCTTTTGCTATAACATTCAAAAGGAGTTTTTGTTATGGAGTCGAATGTATTGTAATACTTTCTGTAAATTTGATTATGATTTTACATATACTTTTTCCCTCACACACACACAGTAAACTTTCTTTATTTTCCGATTTGATATTCGGTTTACGTGATAAGAAAAAAAATCATTGAATCGTTCATTTACATAATGGATAACGAGTTGAAAAACTAGAAATGTCGCTTTTATGATTATGATTATAGTTCTGCACTTTTTCTACCAAACATAAAGTGGTAGTAATAATTGATTTGCACTTCTCAAAACGATAACATAAAACGAAAGCACATTTAACTTTATCAACTATTTATATTTGTAGCATTTGAGTTACTTTAAATATGTATTCATTTCTCAAGAGGGACACATAATGTGCATTTGTTTATTTCAAAGATCCAAGTTAACTGAATAACGGATGTTATAATTTGATGGCCTTTTTCCTACAATGTGCTGAAGAGAATCTTTTTCCGACCGCTTCATTACCAATGAAATGACTGTTAGAAAACACCTCAGTTATACTAATTGATACAACCTAATTGCTCATAACACAGAAGGTTTAGAATGTTTCATTTCAGTTTTTAGTAGTTTTGTATTATGCAATTTGGTGCTTTGAGTCGAACGAATTACATTCAAATTACATTTTTCTATATGTTTCCGATAAGCATTTCGTCACTGTTTGAAACATTATATTTCAACACATTTATCAACTATGAGTCATAGTTTATGACTACATTTATGAAAATTAATTACTTCAAACTGTCACAGCATTCTGGTAATTATAGTTTTATGACATAAAATTTGAATATTTTTACAAAGCAGTTAAATGAAATTCGCAGAACAAAAAATAATGAAATATATCAGGATAATTTCATGTGGGAATTCATGTGATGAATCAAACAATAATTATACATAGGTTTCGAACAAAAACAATTTTTAGTTTGTAATATATTAGAGGGTGTCAACGGACACATTTTCGGATAAAAAAAAATTTGCTGAAAATGGTTTTCGATACATTTCAAACAATTTCAAAAAATGTGGGACAAAAATTGAGTTTAGACGGAAAAAGTCTTCGTTGTCACCTCTATGTATGTTTTAATTAAAATACTGTAAATGGTTAAAAAAATCGTTTATTTTTGGTCAAATATATTATATCAAATTTTGTTTTGACTCTCTGACAAATATATTCATCTGAAAAAATTCATGTGAAAAAACTGCGTTTCCGAATTCGTGAAAAGAAATAATATTCAATCAATCTGTGTAGATTCTCAAAATCATTTTACCAATGTACATTTTATCAAATATAAATAGATCAACATAACCTTTCGAAATATTTTCGTCCAATGTATTTGCGTAATTGAATTTTGAAAACTATTGAATTTTGAACTTGTATATATACAATATATGCACATATGCATGAGCATGAACATGTTTAGTTTATGTAATTAACATTATCGTGGAATTAGAGAGAAAAATGAGAAATTACTCTAATGAATATTGGGAAACACATTATTATTTTCAAATAATTTCATAAAGTGAGCATGGCCACGATATCAAATACGCATAAACTCATTTGCATACTGTGTAAATGGAAAGACAAATTGAACTATTTCAAAATCTCATAAAGTACCAAAATTTCATTTTATAAAAGCAGAGAATTTAATTTTCAGCGTTGAATTTGGTTGAAAGTAAATAATTGAATAATGTTTACAAAATGCACATATCATATAGTGCATTTCAATTATTGCAATAAAAGTCTCTTCACATCAAATGCTTTGATTAAAATGTATTTAAAAATTCACCGAATAATGATCCACTTTCAAGACTCAATCTTCATAAATAATTGAATCTTTATGAATGACTTTTTCATTGACAAATTTGTATCAATTTGCTAGCAACTATTTAATTAGTCCACGCAGAACGGTGGTTGACTTCAAATCAAATCAAGTGAAAATAAGATTTTATTAATTTTCAATCAAGTTTTTAATTAGCGTGTTATAATTACATTAACTGTATAAATGTTTGAGCCTATAATTGAAAGAAATTGTAAGAAAACATTTTATAACCTCATAAATGTCACGCCTTTACCAATGAAATTGTTATGGGAGTTTAAGAAAAATAATCTTGGTACAAATTTCATGCACAATATACCTGTCAAATGCATTTTCCAAAGATTATGAACATTGATGTGGCATAAAAATAGCTCCACGCGAAGAATGATTGAATTGAATTGCTATAAATACTGTTGAATGTTAGCATTGTTGTTCGACCCAGATGAATGTTGACACGATTTGTGTTACATAATCTGGGCGCTTTTGTGCAATTTTGGTTGCCCGCAAGCAAACAAATTGTATTAAACATAGGCAAATCGGATTTAGTCACGAAAACCCCGACGATATGACAGTTGTTGAAATTTTACTTTTGTCTGCCTCATTGCTTTGTTTGAGCATTGTGGAATTTACCAAAAGACGTAAATAATAAAAGTGCACTGCTACTATATGTTACCTTGAATTGAGTTTTCAACTAAATTACCTCGTGCCAAACGTTCTGAACAGAAATAGGAAAAAATGCAGTGGTTTTTTAAACATTTATTGTCGAGTGTACGTTATAAGGACTAAATGCATGACTTTGAAATTTGGTTTTCACTTTCAAATAAAAACAATGTCAATATTCGATTTGAATTGTAACAAGTTTTATTGTTAAAGTGAACAGCGCATTAAATCGATAACCAAACAAAAAGAAAAACTTTATTTGAGCTTTTCACATGCAGTTTGATGAATCGATTTCGAATAGGAACAGTTTTAAACAAAATGGTTCGAAAAATAAAATTACTTTGAATTCGCCAAAACGAAGACAATACACACAGTTTTGGACTAAATAGAAAATAGAGAAAATCAAAAATGAAACTATTCACAGTTAGTTTGCTTTGAGATGTCATTGTAAAGGATCATTTATTGCTTTTTTTGATCAAAAGCAAGCATTTATTTGGATTCTTTGAATTTTAAGTTGAAAGCAATGCTTTGTGGGTACAGTAACAACGATTGCTCTTTTAAAATAAACGATATATATCAACGGAAATTGGCAACACATACAAAAATGGATTTGAATTATGTATTTTTTTTTTTTTGTCTTCTCTTTTCTTATTCTTTGAGATCTCAAAGCTGCCAATTGCTATATCTTTACTTGATAAAAATAGAGAAAAATATAAAAGCGCTCTGTATCGAAGATAGAACATTGTTCGATTGCTCTAAATTTATTCGGCAAAATGAAATTCGACAGACTACATTGTAAAATTCTTCTCGATTTGCCTCCTTTTTTTTGGCTGTAGACAATTCAACTATTGTTGAAAAGTTGAAAATTAGATGAATTTTTTTTTGTTGTTGTCGTTCGTATACACATTTGATTGTTATTTTGTTTGCATTGGTCGAAGAAAATATCAAAAAAAAAAAGATGCAATGACTCAGTCATCCAACTGTTATTGCTTATTGAAACAGAAGTAAATAACGATACGCCCACATCACGATTCGATATCAATGTGTGAAGCATAAACAACGAGGATTTTTAATGAGATTTTCACGTCAAATAAAAGGATCGATAACTGTCAAGAATTATTTTCTCTATTCGGAAAATTCCATTTCGAATGAATATACGATTCACAGAACATTATTGGAAGACTTTTTGTTTTTCTTTCGTATTTATGGTAAACGATCTGTTGGCTTTTTTCCACTATTTTTCCACCTTGGCTCATTGTCTAACAATTACTTTTTCCATGTCAGAGTTATCATATCGTTTAGATGACACCTCAAATGACATATCTATTTACATTGTGCATTCAATGCACCGATTTGCTACGTGATATTGGGAATATTTTGGTAATTTCGGCTATTTTCGGTTGCACGTTGTTTTTAACATGGATTGTTGACTTTTGACCCAAGTCAAAAACTCTATTACTTTCGATTTAGTTTTGAGTATGTTTTACACAATATTCGACATTAGATTGATTTGATATACTGTAAATTTTGATTCAAAGTTAAACCACAATTCACAATTCAAACAACTACATGTAAATTGAAGATTCATTTGAACTATATTTAGTCATATATTTCATTCTCATTCGAGGAATTTATAGATATTACTCTTGGTTGTCTCAGATACAACCACATTTGAATTGAATTATCATTTTCAATCCAAATTTCTGCTTAAGTAATCTGCATATTAAGCCAATTTAAATTATCTGAATCCACAAAACCATAACGGACAACAAGAGTGAGAATTTAATTGGGGTTTTGCAATGAACGCATTTAAACAAATCATTGGATTTGGATATGAAAAAAAAATGCCTCGAAAAACATTTACAGATTTCATAATGTTATCATATTGCATTATGGTACACATGAATGAAGCCCTTTCAATGAAATGAAATAAATTCTGGTTTGTGTTCTATGGAGTTCCCAATGAAATAACCACATAGCATGTTTGCATGATGTGTTTGTTAAGCCAAACATTTCACTAATTAAAAACTGACGTAAAAGTTAAAATCCATGCGGTATATGCAAAGACAAACAACGTCCAAAGTCCATTTGATTTTCATTTGTTTATAAATGAAATGCGTGCAATAGTTTTGAATATTTGATATCAATTTTGTAGAGTGAATATCAATAATCTCTATGTTATTGAAAGTTTTGCTAAAAATGCATAAACAAAGTTTCTTGAAACTAGTAAACAAAACCTCTTGCCAATTGAAATGGAAGAAAAACATGAAACCGAATATAAAACGATTTATAACGATTTGTTTGAATTGCTTTCCATATGAAATTTGAATTCGCAGGAAGCCTATTTCATGGTTTATGTATTAAAAAACTTATAATGTTCCAGTTTAATGGATGAACGTAAATTCCAATGTTAATGCATTTCTCTGCTATCATCCATTTCACTCTGTGGAAATAGTATTTTATTAGTCGTCATTCACATGCGTATACAATAAATCAATCTGCCTGCAGATATTTATATTTTGCATAGATGGCGCCATCATAATCAACAATACATTACATTACATTCATTGTGTATGAATTTTGCAATACAAATGAACAACAACAATGAAAGACGCAACTAGTTTTCAATGTGTGTGTGTGTGTGTGAACTAACTTTTAAACACGTGTTGATTCATATGTTTTTGCTAAAACCGTCTGGTATTGTTAATATCACATCACAAACCTGTATTATATCAAACCACAACCATACAATGCATTTGTGTTTTATATGTTTTGCCGGTAAATAAATGTACAATGCCATGTTCACAACTTGTGTAGAACAATTTATTGTATGAGCATATAAAACTGCAATCCAACAGGAATGTATGGTCGATTTAATATTATGTGTATTGTGAACACATCATGCACGAAACCAAACGTCACATTTTATCCAAGGGATTTATTGACATTGTGCTAAATCGTGACTTTTACCACGTTTCTGTAAGCAATCCATGTAAAGTGTTCTCGAGCGAAAATCAAAATTTTTCGGGGTAAATTTCCGTTTTATTCCGATTTTTGTTTGTGTATTTTTTCTTCTCCTATTTTCGTCCGTTTCGTTTTTAACAATCATACGGAAAAGATTGTCTGCACCACATAAAATCAAACAGTATGCTTCACAAAGCATTCGTATAAATAATTGATAACCTTTGTGCGCATTGACCTCATACTAATGCCAATTTTTATCACCGTACCAGTAGCAGGCTGAAATTGATTTGAAAACAAGTAGTTTATTTGTGGGTACCATTAATAATCGTCAATTATCATCAGATTCGGTCAATTTTTATTCGATTAACGTATTTAACATTTTTGTGGATTTAATCGTTAAGTTTGTTGTTGTTGTTTGCATGTTTTCTTATAACTAAATAATTGTTGCATAAACAAAATTAAATAAGTCAAGTAAGCAACAAATGTTCACAACACAAATCAGAGCCAAAGTAAATTTACAAACAAATTTATTTCTAAGAAACTTTATCTGTCTTTTTTTTCCACATTGGTCCTGTTTCATCGTTTGGGGTCTTGCGTAGACACAAAACAAGAATAAGCATTAAAGCAAAATACGTTGATAACATGGACGACATAAACATACTGTTGTTTGGATTTGTTGTTTGTATTGGAAAAATAAGTGCTGAAATGGACATAAGCGTATGAAATTCATTGACAAAACAAAATTGATATGAAATTCATGTGTATTTATGTGAGAATGTATTGAAAAGAGAGAATTAAAAACAACGCAACGGCTTAAGTGTGTTTGATGTAATACAAAAGTCTTGGAATGTGACGTTTTAGCTGACTATACACAATACACATGCTGCTTATAAATGTGACGAGCCTTTGGAATACTTTTGACTTTTAATTTAAATTTCTTTAGTCTTATTGATTTCGTTATTCTGATCGGTAGTGCGTACAATCGTTTTCTACATTTACAATCTTCATACTTAATCTATTTTCAATATTGTAAAAAAAAAACAAAAATTTCCTTCAATTTATAAATTCATTTAATTTATTCTGTAATATTTCAATTTATTTTGTGATAGAAATTAAATTAAACGGAAAATGACAAGCAAATCAATGTTGGTGATTGGTTCCGGCGGTCGTGAAGATGCTATTTGTTGGAAACTATCACAAAGTAACAAAATTGATAAATTGTTCGTATTGCCAGGCAGTTTTCATATTGGCAATCGACCAAAAGTTAAACTTGTTAAAGATATTTCGGTCAAAGATCATGCGGCAATTGTTAAATTTTGTCAAGATCATGGAATCAATTTGGTTTTTGTCGGGCCAGAAGATCCATTGGCCGATGGCATTGCTGATTCATTATTGGCAGCTAAGATCAAGTGCTTTGGCCCAACATTGGATGGTGCACGCATTGAATCCGATAAATCATGGTCAAAAGAGTTTATGATTGCTGCACAAATTCCAACCGCTCGCTATGAGAGTTTCGATGATGTTAATGCGGCCAAAGCGTTTATCAATAGGTACGTTTTATAATTAGGTAATTTGACACTTTAATGACAAAAAAAAAAAAAAAAAAAAAATTGTTGAAAGAGATTGAATTTGCTACTTAAGCTATTTTTGGTTATCAACTATGCTCGTAGGCAACAGCACAAACATGAATAATATTGATAATTACATGGTTATGTCAGCGCCGTTTTTCTATAATTACAAATCAGTTTTATTTTTTTATTTTAATCTTGCAACGCATTTTAATCTTGTTTTTAGATGACTTTTTGTTTTTATAATTTTCACTCTCATTATCTGTTTGTGTATTATTTTTTTCATATGTTATTTTTTCTACGTTCAGTGCTACATATGACGCACTTGTTGTTAAAGCAAGTGGTTTGGCGGCTGGAAAAGGTGTTGTTGTTGCCAATAATAAACAAGAGGCCTGTGAAGCAGTCGATGATATTTTAGGTGACAAAAAATATGGTTCAGCGGGTAGTAAAATTGTTGTTGAAGAAAAACTGAGCGGTGAAGAAGTTTCGGTGAGTTTATTGACTCTCAGTTATATAAATGAAATTATGCCTGAGACTTTTAATATTGATTTCGAATGTAATGAAAAATGATTTGTGAACATGCTCTGTTAATCAATCAGCTATTGGCCTTTGTTGATGGTGATACAGTGAAAATAATGATGCCGGCACAGGATCACAAACGCCTAAGTGATGGCGATAATGGACCAAATACCGGTGGTATGGGGGCTTATTGTCCATGTCCATTAATCAATGATGTTGACCTTGAATATGCCCGGAAGGAAATTATCGAAAGAGCATTGACCGAGTTCAAAAAACGAGGAATTAAATACTGTGGTGTTTTGTATGCTGGTCTCATGCTGACTGAGAATGGACCGCGTACACTTGAATTTAACTGTCGCTTTGGTGATCCAGAGACTCAAGTAATTTTACCGCTGCTTGAAACTGATTTGTATGATATTGTTGATGCCTGTTGTAATGGTCAATTGAACAGTATCAATTTGAAATGGAAATATGGAAAATCAGCTGTTGGTGTTGTCATGGCCAGTGAAGGATACCCTGATGCGCCAATCAATGGACGCAAAATTCTCGGTAATATATATTTATTCATGAACAAATGAAACTCAATATTATTTATATTTTCCTTCTTTCTTGTTTTTCTTTTATATATTTTGTAACAGGTTTACCGGCTAAAGATACGGAAAATCGCATTGTCTTCCATAGTGGAACAACAAATGATGCCGACGGTCAATACATAACGAAAGGTGGTCGTGTTTTGATTTATGTTGCTATTGAAGAAAATTTGTATAATGCTGCTGCCGAAGCCACAAAAGGTGTACAAGACATTCAATTCACCGGCCGTCAATTCCGTTCGGATATCGCTCACAAAGCATTTAAAAAGTGAGTCAATGTCAAAATCAATAATCATTGCTTGCATTCAAGAAAATTCAACATTCATTGAAAAAGCAAAGTAAAACCAAAACCACATTTGTTCAGCCATTTGAAAAATCAATAAAAGCGAGTTAAACTCAAAATCTAAATGATTTTTCTTTTGATTCATTTTCTATTCCATTTTCTTTGTTTAGGGATTCATTGTCGTATAAAGATAGTGGCGTTGATATTGTTGCTGGTGATGATTTAGTGCAGTTAATTAAGCCAATGTCTCGCGAAACACTTCGAAAAGGTGTTGTTGGTGGCATCGGTGGATTTGGTGGTCTATTTCGTATAAATGAATTACAATATCCAGTACTAAACGGTGAACAATTGTCATACAAAGATCCAGTGCTTGTTGAACGCACTTCAGGCGTTGGTGCTAAAATGGCAATGGCTATTGACTGTAATATTTTTAACACAATTGGTTATGATTTAGTGGCAACGTGTGCCAATCAAGTAGTGTGTACGGGTGCACAGCCGTTTGCTTTTCTCGATTATGTTGCGTGCGGTAAATTATTGGTGCCAGTTGTTGCTGGAATGGTGAAAGGTGTTTCGGAAGCATGTAAAGCGGCAAATTGCTCACTTTTGGGAGGTGAAACTGCTGAAATGCCATCACTTTTCAAAGTTGGCACTTATGATTTGGTTGGATATTCAATTGGATGTGTTGAATATGGCAAAGAATTGCCTCGATTAGATCTCATCAGTGAAGGTGATTCCATCATTGGTTTGAAATCAAATGGTTTGCATTGCAGTGGCATTGACATTGTTTATGATATTATGAAGGAGTTGCATATCGATTACTTTACAAAAGCACCGTTTTCAAGCGAAAATAAAACTTATGGTAAGGATTTTTTTTATTCTGATTTTTTTTTTTTTATTTAGATTTTTTTCCAAATTTCTTCTAATTTTCTCAATTTTCCTATCTATTGCATAGTGGAAATTCCATTATCAAATTACCTTGAATTGAAATTCAATTCATCATAGATTGATATAAATAAAGTTCATAAGACGCGACTAATTCGATCGAAAATATATTCTTTTTATTTATTTTTCCAGCTGAGGAGTTTTTGAAACCATCACGCGTCTATGTGCAACAAATGTTGCCATTGGTCACAAGTGGTATGATAAAATCTGCTTCTTACATTACAAACAGTGGATTGCAAGGAAGTTTAGAATCGATTCTACCAATTCAATTTGATGCCGAAATTAATGTAACATCATGGGGAATTCCATCAGTTTACGGATGGATACAAGCCAAAGCAAATAAAATCACCGACGAAGTGTTAACAAGTAAATTCAATTTGGGCATTGGTGTTGTTGCTATTGTGCCAAAAGGATGTACTGCATGGAAATCTATTGATGGAGCTGTTGAAATTGGTTGGTTTTAACAAACCGTATTTTAAAAATACACATTATATAAATATGCCTCCATAGAGAAAGAGAGAGAGAGAGAGAAGAGAAAGTGAAAAAAATAATCAATCAAATCTTTTTTATTTCTATTCATTTCTTAGGCAAAGTCATTAATTCCCACTTAAGTGGCAATCGTGTCAATTTCGCCGGCTTATCGGAGAGTCTTGAAAAAATATCATCAAAATTCATTGATTCCGCTCAGCAAGCACGCAATTTCAAATTGCAAGACGCACAAAATATCAAATTAAAAGAAAACTTTGAAAAACTTTTGAGCGGAACGAATACCGGTCATATTTATGAGCGTTTTGGGCAAAAATTCGTACGCCTCAATGCGGATGGCAAAAAGTTATATAATGATCCAATTTTGGTCATTGGAGCTGATGGTGTTGGAACTAAATTGAAAATTGCCCAAACAATTGATAAACATGATACCGTTGGCATTGATTTAGTTGCAATGAGTGTAAATGATATTTTATGCAATGGTGCTAAACCGTTGACATTCCTTGATTATTATGCTTGCGATCGTTTCAATAATGAAAAATCCGTGGACATTGTGAAAGGAATCGCTGATGGTTGTTTGTTAAGTGAATGTGCGTTGGTTGGTGGCGATCCAATTGAATTACCACAAGTGTACACAAAAGATGAATATGATTTAGCTGGTTTTGCCATGGGCGTTGTGGAAAATGGGAAATTGTTGCCGCGTGTCAATGAGATTGCCGATGGTGACTATGTTATCGCATTGCCATCAAGTGGAGTGCATAGCAATGGTTTTAGTTTGGTTCACAAAGTATTGGCCAAAGCAAATGTCACATACACAGATCCGGCGCCATTTAGTTCCAATGGTAAAACATTTGGTGAGGAATTTTTAACGCCCACAAAAATTTATGTTGCTCCAATTGTGCCATTGCTACTTGAAGGAAAAATCAAAGCAATTGCTCACATTACTGGCGGTGGATTGCTTGAAAATATTCCAAGAGTTTTGCCAGATCATTTAACCGTTCATCTGGATGCGGATAAAATGTTTATTCCGCCAATTTTTGCATGGCTTGCCAACGAAGGAAATATTGAAAATGCTGAACTTCAACGTACATACAATTGTGGCATTGGTTTAATTTTGATTGTGAGTAAACAGCATGCACTTG
Organism: Resseliella maxima; assembly: GCA_029041755.1. NCBI lineage: Eukaryota > Metazoa > Arthropoda > Insecta > Diptera > Cecidomyiidae > Resseliella > Resseliella maxima. The sequence continues at coordinate 148,614 of JAQOWM010000753.1, forward strand.
AACTTGAAAATCGTTTGAAGTTTGTTCTCAATGCGAATATTGTTGGTGTTGTGAAGCAACGTAAAACCAATGAACCGCATGTTGTTATTGATGAACAAAAATTTACTGCCACTTTACAAAGGACTAAAGACATTTTAATGAAACCAAAGAAACGCGTTGGCATTTTGATATCGGGTAATGGTAGCAATTTACAAGCATTAATCGATGCAACACAAAATACAAATTTCGGTATAAATGCTGAAATTGTTTGTGTTTTATCAAATAAATCGGAAGCATTTGGTTTGAAACGAGCTGAAAAAGTGAAAATACCAACCAAAACCATTTCGCATTTGAGTTATCGTTCGTGTGCCAAACCAAGAGAAGAATTTGACCGAGCATTAACTGCTGAATTGGAAAAATACAAAGTTGATATTGTGTGTTTGGCTGGTTTTATGAGAATTTTATCCGAAGAATTTGTTCGCCATTGGAAAGGTCGATTAATCAATATTCATCCGTCATTATTGCCAAAATATCCGGGATTAGATGGTCCAAAGCAAGCATTTGAAGATAATCCACGCGATACAGTTACCGGATGTACGGTTCATTTTGTTGATGAAGGTGTCGATACCGGTGCGATAATTGTTCAAGAAACCGTTCCAATCCTTGATAATGACACACTTGATACGCTCACCCAACGCATTCACACAGCTGAACATCATGCATTTCCACACGCACTTCGATTGCTTGCCAATGAATTAATTAAATTCTAAAATTGAAATAAAAATTTAATTCAAAAAATGTTTAATTTTATTTCATGTTAATTTTCCACTTTTGAAAAATGACACAAAAATCTTTTAAAAAATGTTCTCTTTTCCTAATTAAATAAAATCAATGTTTAACCAAATTGACGCACCAATGTGTTAAATGTGTATTCTCATTGAAAACATCAACAGAAAAAAAAAAAACAAATATTTCTCACATCGCAACAACCAAAATAAAAACATTGTTCCTCTTCTAGCGCTCTAAATAGATTAAATACGGATCAGTAGCTGCAATGCATTTAAATGCAATCAAAAAAGACCCTCGTTTTATTTTGTGGTTTATAGTTTATACACGATACCGTTCCCACACACAGTATCGCACACTCATTGTGTTTAACATTCACACAGAACACGAAGCAGAGCACACAGCACATACGACAGAGCGTACTGATTCACTTAACCGCTACATGCAAACCACACTAGACACATTTGTATTCATTTAATTTCGTATGACATCAATTTCACTTTTTCTTTTTTTTCATCGATGAAATCAAAACGATGAAACCTGACTGTTTTTGGGTACTATGGATTAATGCGTCTATATTTTTTGTTATTCAATTTTAGGAAATTTTGCGTTGCGTTTTCTTTTACTTTCAATAAATATTCTACGATAAGTTCTTTAGCGTTCAATGAATTTTTTGTTGCAGAAAATTCAGTAAATTTTTTGTTCTTTAGAATTTTAAAGTTCAAAGATATTTGATTTGTATGGAATAAAAAGTTTTGAATGAAAAAAAAGATTTTCATCTATTTTTGGTATGAAAAACATATAAATCACTGAAAAGATGACAACTTCGAAGTTTTATTGAATTTTGCACCGGTTTTACAGTTCTGAATTCTCACACAAAAATATTATTCTCATGTAATTGAACGAGTTTTCACAGGAGAAAAATAAAGTTCTGCGTCAAGTTGATTTTGCGAATCCCACGCTATTTCAACCGGTTCATTATTATTCTTTTTCTAAGTAATAATATGATAATCACTTCATTCACCAAACAAAGTCTATAGAAAAAGGTTGGTGATTTGAAATATAAAAAAAAAAAAACACCAAAATCATTGTGAGAGCGGGGTGAAAAAGTGTATAGTTGCGTGGTCGTTCTGTACAACGAATAACGTCAATTAACCAAAGCGCTGTAATATAAAGCGACAATAAATCGAAAGGGAATTGGTTCTGCCTCTTTGAAAAAGTTCAGATTCATTTTATCGTTTGCTCTTTTTCGTCCAATAAATATTGTATGCAGACGAGTAAGAGAGCATAGACAAGGCTGAGTTACAATTTTACTTGAACTGCATTTAAAAATACACATAAAATACGCTAGTAGTGCTATCTTCGTATGAACACTGAACACTCTTACTTATATGTCAAACTCACCCTCCCAATAAATGCGCGTGTCATTCGTGTGTATGTGAACAGCGGCAAAATTTCGTTCCCACGTTGCGAAGAGTATCATTGCTGCGCCCCTATTTTTAGTGCATGGTAAATGTATGTTTTGTTTACAAGTCAATATGCTTGCGATTACGAAGGGCATTTATGTGCTCATTCAGTTTTCGATTGCATAGAGACTATTTTATATGGATAGTTGATTTTTACTAATTCAAACATAGTACATTTTGAGTAGTATTGCTCGGTGTAGTTTAGTCTCTAGCTAAATACCCATTTGCTATTGATGGTCCTGTAAAACTATTCATTCGTCGATTTTAACGCGATTTTAGGTAATTAAACATTCTTCCGTTTCTTTATTTCTCTTTCTTTCTCTCTCTTTCTTTCTCTCTCTCTCTCTCTCTCTCTCTCTCTCTCTCTCTCTCTCTCTCTCTCTTTCATTCTCTTGCTCAACAAAAAAACTAATTTCAAAATTTATATTGACATTGCTATGAATAATGGGTGTGTATATTTCGATGCTTATACATGGGAATGACTTAGAAACATTGCGGCTCGATCACAGATTAACCCTCCTATATATTATTTGTTTGAATTTTTCCCACGAATATTCCTGTGAACACTTAGCCAACGAACTGAGAAAGTAGCTCGGTGTGCGCTTTCGATTATTTGATAAAATAATATTTGTTATTGTTGAATCGGCGCGTGCGAAATAAATGAATACTTGTTTCATCAAGCAAAAGCAATTTTCTTCAGCTTGACGTTCTTTTTTTTTCTCTTTTTTTTTCGATTGATGGACAAGTTTCTTTCAATTTGTTGTTGTTGCATCTATTTTAATTTTTATTGCAGCGCATGCAGCCGTCCGCTCTTAACATGATTGTGATAACAATAAAATAGAATCTTGATGTAAACATGTACATTGCGGCAAATTTATTAAGAATTCACTTGATGCTCTTTCATCGATCGGTCGATAATTATATCGATAATTGTATCTTGATACTTGCAGACAAATCTCAAGCGATAAAATGGTTTTTAATATTAAGATTCAATTTCAGGGATGATTATTTTCTTTATTATGCTGTTTCAAATTCTACTTGAGACATTGAAATATTGTTTTTCATCTTAAATCGAGAAAAACAATTGAAAATTCCTACTTCCTATCAAAAAATTTATATTTCAATGGAATTGATAAAATGAAACGATGTAATCTATTTGCTGTAAACATGATTTGTTCATGCAAAAATCTTCTGCTTTTATTTACGCTGAATATTCCGATATATCTTTGATATGTTGCCAATTTTTTTCTGTATAACGAAAGGAATCAATGAAAATTCTTCAAAGAGCCAAAAATTCATTGAAATTGTCTTTGTATGAGATGGCTTTGAATGTGATAAAAAAAATCAAAAGAATTTTTATTTACAATTTATATTTCTAATCAAAATATTCAATGTTTTTCAAGAGACAACTTTCATTTTACTAATATTTTCTTCTTTTTTTTTTAGAAATTTCGATTTTTTTACAAGGAAAATCCTCTTTTCATCAAAATTTAACTCAAATAATGATTTTTATTAAAATCAACATGAAAGTATTTTCTTTAATAAACAGAAAATTCAGAAGAACTTCGAGTTTTGAATACGAAACTGTTTATTGACGGTTCATATACTCTGATTTTCATTTTAATTCCCCAGATTTGAATTGATGAATAGATCTTTTGATTCAAAATATTTGCAAAGATTCAAAAAATTATGAATTATTAAAAGAAAATATGAAAAAAAGTCGCCAAAAAAAAAAAATGTTTTGCTGTGGCGCAAAGTATTACACGTGACTCAAACAATGGCAAAAATACAATACATTCAAGCAATAAAAAAATTACATGCAGCGAAAACACCACAAAAATCAACTGAAATAGTCGTATAGTTAGTCAAAGATCAGAACGGAATAGACACTTCCTTAATGTTGATGTTGTGCCATTCGTTTATGGCCATTGTAGGCATTCAAGAGCCAAGTAAACAATTAATACGAACAAATAGATGAATAGGTGTTGCTTGTATTGGTTTATGCATGTGCCTCAATACATGTATATATGTATTGCATTTGATCGGCAAAGATATGATTTCGATAGTTTTTTTTTTAAACGGTGCTAGACGGCAGTGGTAGGGATGACGTCACGCACTGCATGCGTTTGGCATCCTCACCCATTGCAGCCGAACGTCGTTCACACACGTGTATCAGTTCCTTTTCAGCATTTGTACTCGTAACACACATTTTTTGGTGCACTCCGTAAACTAGCCGCACAAATAAAGACTTAGAAAATTTAATTTTCTGAAAATTTGTTTCAATTTCATTGATAGACAAATATTTTCGAAATTCAACCAAGAAAAGTGAAGAAAAACTGAAAAAAATTCATTTAATTCATCGATTTTTAATAGTGAAAATATATTCGAAATATAACGATTTTTTGTGATAATTTTTTGAAAAATTTCCGCAAATTTTTTTCAATAATTTCGAAAGAATCCTTAAAAGTGTTAAGATTTAAGATAAAAACGGAAGTTATTTGCATATTAAAAACGGAAATTCAATAAAAGACAAAAATGGAACATCATCGTATTTACAATAATCCGCCTTTGCACTGGGGCTATTCGTCGACATCGCATGCAATGCATAATACTTGGGTTCCACCTCCAAGTCGTGCCACAAAGCGATCAATCTCGGAGAGTGATTGTGATGATAACTACTCAGAAACGTCGTCCAAAGAGTATGTATCCATTGTGTTAATGATTTTTATCTGTTATAAAGATTAGTGTGAATCAAAATTCATTAAGACTTTTCTACGTGATTGATTGATTTACTTCAAATTTGTTTCGTTTTTCGGTGTTCTTTTTGTTTACTTGATTGCTATATATGTGCAATTTGCTTCGTCAAGACAAAATATGATTCATATTTTCATTTGATTCTATCAATGTTGCTTTTATTATTGAAATAATAGCTGAATATTAGAAAAAAAAAAATCATAAAAGAAAGAAAAAAAAAATGGTCTCAAAGTTCAAGAAAGTGAAACTTACAGATAATTTTTTTTTACCATTTACAGTACATCACCAAAAGGAAATGATGCTGACAGTTGCCAACAGTTGACACGGAAAAAAAGACGTGGTGTGATTGAAAAAAAGCGTCGTGATCGAATCAATTCATCATTGTCTGAGCTAAAACGCTTGGTGCCGTCGGCGTATGAAAAACAAGGCTCATCAAAATTGGAAAAAGCTGAAATCTTGCAATTGACTGTTGATCATTTGAAAAACCTACATGCAAAAGGTAATTGACAGTTGAAAATACTTATTTAAAAAAAAAAAAAAACAAAAAAAGAAATTCGAAATTCAAACGAAATTGTTCTTCGCATTGTTAAATTCCAAGAAAAATATTTCGCTTATTTCTGTGAAAAATTGAAAATTAAACTTCATGTTTTTTCTTTAACTTTTTTTCATTCGTCATCAGGTATTGATTCCATGACATTTGATCCACAACGATATGCAATGGATTATCATGTGATTGGATTTCAAGAATGCGTATCTGAGGTAGCACGTTATTTGATTGCACATGAAGGTATGGATATTCAAAATCCATTACGAATGCGTTTATTGTCACATCTACGATGTTTTGCTGCTCAACGCGAGCTATCGATGAAATCAGCGACACCGTCTGCCAATCAAAATTGGACACCGACAACGCCAACATATCCATTGACACAAAACAATTACACTTCAAGCACATTGGCACCGCCACCACCACCTCCACTTTTAACTCCACGATCATTGCAAACACCTACAACATCAACCGTTACCTCATCAATCTTACCAACATCGGTGCCATCAAGCCCAGCAACAGCAATGTATTCAAGCACATACACAACATCACCTCATGTATCCAATTATCCATACGTTCCAAATTTAGCACCAACCGGATCAAGTGATATTTTTGCCGAACCAAATACACCAACAAGCACAGCTGGTGCAATTACAACAAATGAATCACTTTCACATCCGCAAATGCAATCACATCAACAGCAACAACAGCAGCAGCAACAACAACAGTATGTACAACATCAGGATCAAAATGGTTCAACATACACAGACTTATCGTCAACACAACGAAATGCTGTCGTTAGTATCGGCTATAGCAATCAGTACAATCCAATGGCTGGTTTTGGACACACAAATGATAATGATCCACTGTCCGCAGCATATAATGCTAATAATAAACCATACCGACCATGGGGAGGACCAGAAATGGCCTATTAACGAAACCAATGAATTTTTTTAAATCAACATTTCAGATTTGATCTCTATTTTTGTAAAAATATATAAAGTATTTTTGTAATGAAACTTTATTTTAAGAAGAAACATCGCACAAGGAACTCCAAATATTTAACGAAAACAATTATTTATTGATATTTCTACAACGAAATTTTTGTAACGAAAACATTTTAATATATTTTTTCTTTTCAATGAGACGATGCCATTGCCTAGTCATAGCCATATAAGAATTGTATATAAATACATTTTGTGAATGGAATTTTATATATTTATGATAAAATATTTTCGCTGAATATAATTTACATTGGAATTTTTGTAATTCAGCTTTAACCAAGTCTAAGTCAATTTATCCAACAATAAGAACGCTAAGCTTTAACGAATGTAAACATGACATATGAATGAAATTTCCACATATTTAATTATAATCGATTTTTTTGATAAATGTTTATACAAACTCTATTTATTTTTCGAATTAAAACTTTAAGAAGTAAAACAAAGACAACAATAAAAAGTTTTCACATTCAACAAATGATTTTTGTTTATGAATGGTGGGATTTTAGTCAATTAGAGAAGAATAGACGAACTCAACGCACGTTGAGATCTTTATTTAAATCATTTTTCTTTTTCAAATTACATATTTCTTCTGCGAACAATGTTATTGAATTATCCGAAATTAATGAAATTTAATTTTACCAAACACTATTTCGAATAAATTATCAAATGCTCGTCTAAATGACCATTAATCTGACATTAATTCAATTTTTTAGTCATTTTGAATTCTATACACTTCAAAATTGATTGAAAACTATGCAGTAGCATATATTTTAAACAAAAATGCTATTAATCACGATGTAATAAATAATAAGGATTTGTCCTTAAGCAGTATTTATTTATTCAACAGAGTTTTTGCTTGTGTAATTCATCTTTTGCTTTGTTAAAGCTAATTTTCTCTCGCGTGAATTTTGATTGGAATTTACCACAAAACAAATTAAAGTATGGTGAGCATTTTCACGAAGTGTCGACTGTGATTGCCACAAGTATTTATTTATATGTGATTTAACAAGCAGACTGGCAAAATTTATAATACTTTTCCGAATAGAATAGAATCAACTGGCAGTAGAAATCATATGAAATTACTCGTTCGTTCTCGTTTGTATATTGCATTTTATGGTTATTTGCTTCGCTGAATTGCGTACTAAAATTTATGTGTAATTATCATTTGAATCACGTTGAAAGGTAAGCCGACTAAAGTATATCACATAAGAAATCACGATGAAGTGTATCACATAAGTAGCAACATTGCCATGTATCACATAAGTATTTAACGATTGTTCGAATTGAAATAAAAAAAAAGTCAGTCGTACGTTCACATAACTTTTACTCGAACAAATAAGAAATGTAAATTCGCATTTTGATGGAATTTTCTTTCGGTTGGTAAAACCGAGTATTATGATTATAATCATTTAAAACGCTTTATGATTTTCCTTTCCTTTTTTTCCGTTTTTCTTCTCTTTTTTGGTATTTCTTATCTGTTAAACTTTTCACATTTTCACGTTTGGGAATTACAATGGACGACCTTCAACTTCGACATTGTGCTTTTGAATATGCAAAATGAATTTCAATGCACCTTCGTTAACTGTCGAAAAATTGTTAAATAATTAATGAATGGAATATTATTTTAGCATTTCAAGTGATCACAATTGTGAATGATTTTATTCTAGGCTAATACTGACAATAATAGACATTTCTTTTTGCAAATTGATAGCAATCTAAATGAGAATGAAAATGAAATGGATATTTTGAAGATGCGCCACACGCAATGGCTGACACATCATCTAAACAATATAGCATCAAAGTGCGCTTGAACACTGAACACTGAAAAGAAACCAAAGAACCCTCACATCATGAACGCATGTTGTGTGCATCGAATGAACAATCTTTGTAAATATTATAGAAGGAACCACCATGTTCGTCTAGACCGTTTGCCTTGCTAATGTTTACATTACGTTCAAATGCAATACAAAACATATTGCTAGCATTCACGTTCAATTCAACCATCATTGTTTGCTGTCGTCACCATTTTTATCAAGTAGTGAAATGGCTGCACGTTTTTCCATTGCTAGGTCAACATTCAAAGGCAATGGAAAGTTTGTCCTTTTTCCTCTACGTTGGTTGGGGGGTAATGTTGCATTGGACTCTTTGTCGGATTGATAGTGGAAATTTGTTTTTGTCACCGCAAAATATTTGCCCCGGTTCATTGGTGGAAAAGTTTAATCAAACCAAAAACGTCGATAAAAAATAACAAAGAAAATATGGAAAAAACACATCTCAGTGCGATTGAATTTATTGCTAATTTTACGTATTTGTTGTATACATTTTTCTCATTGTCGTTTGTTCGTTCGTACGTATTCTGTCATTCTTTTGTTGGTTGCAATATCTGATGCAGTCTACGTAAGGAAAAATTTCATGATATTTTTCATTGAGCTCTTGGTTTAGCCAAACAGTGAAAGGACGATAGTAATAAAGGCAAAGAAAGTATTAAAAGAAGAAAACAAAAACAAAAGAAAAACTGCAAATGAGAAAACCCCTTTCTGTCATTTGGCATCGTTTCAGACCAGTGAAAGGATGACATAAATTCATAAAGTTGAAATCTTGATTTGTAATTTAATACTGAAAATGTGACGACAGCTTGAATGCATTCATTCATTATGTCTATCTTTTGAATGCCTCCGAACATTTATTTTTCCTCATTTTTTTTCGCTGTTCGTTCAATCAATGTGTCAAACTCAAATGACGCATTGAAACAAAAGGAATTTCTCAGACAATTTGATGTTCGAAAAAGATTTGAAACATCTTACAAAGAAAAACCTACTTAATAAAGTTATTTCCATAATTCTTTTGGTTATCGTTCAATTTGTCAGAAAATAATAGACAATTGTAAGTTGAATACCCTGTGGTTAGAGATTTGGAATGCAAATTTCACATTAAAATGGTCAGTTGTGTTGAATAATAAAATGAATGTTTTACCGTAAGAATTTAACAATGAATCCATCTATGCATACAGTTTTCATATCACGCAGTCCATTTGAATAACACCACAAATCCAGTTTGGTCAGCACATCGTCGAATAAATTTTCGGAAAAGTCATTTAAATTTTGTGGGTAAGAAAAACAATTTTAAATGTGGTCAAATCAATACTGATGCGGTTAAATGTCATGACACTGTAGACGAAACAGTGTTATACTGACAAATTGAAGTGACCGAAAAGTTCATTCTATCCAACTTTGGATTTTAACGTAAAATTTGTGTGGTGTTTCATTATTACAAAAAAATCCGTTTGAAAAATATCTTCCATTTAAAATCCTAGCATTAATTCGAGTGGGAGAATTTGCGTGTTGAATTCTCATCGGTGATTGGCGTGAAAATGCATTTCGATTTGGTCGATTTTGTATTCATGAGCAGCAAGCGTATAAACATAATAGCATTCCAAACAAATTGCTGACCGAAATGAAATGATATTGTAAGGAGAATTGAGGCAAACCATGATCAAAACTACTTCAAATATGACAAAATAAACAAAATGTTCGATGTCTTTTTTTTTCTCTATCTCTCTCTCTCCCCTCATCGCACAGACTTAATGAAAATGAAATGCGTTGTAATAAAGGAATCCAGTGCCAAGCATTTCGTGAGATTGAAGCATGCATTTCAATTTTCAATAAGAGTTTTTCGTATTTCTTTCATTTATTTTTCATCTTGTCATTTCAAGCATACTTGTCTCGTACATCACTGAATAAAGTGTCATCTAAGTGTTTGCTGTTTTTGTTGGAAGTTATCACTTTTTTTCCTTTTCAACACAAAGGCACGAGATAGACAATTCAATTCAACTCTGCTCTCTATATATTATTCTTTATATAGCAATTGCAATTTGTTTGGTAAAGAAAAACCAACCGACCACTGAGCGTAAGTAATTTTTTCTCATTATTTGAGATTCGACTCATTTGGGAGATAATCCATATTGTTATCATTTCTGTTGAATTTCAGTTTTCAGAAGCAAAGCAGACGCACGTACTCGTTTCTTATTACCGGTTAAATCAGTTTAATATTACGTTATTGCGATGTTCTATCTTTGCAAGAGAGCGAACGAAAGAGAGAGGGAAAGTGAGAGAGAGAAGGAGAGAGATAAAGGGAGAGATAGATAGAGAGAGAGAGAGAGAGAGAGAGAGAGAGAGAGAAAGAGAGAACAAAAAAGTTGTTTATACAAAAACTGTGATTTCACGTGGGCAACGAATTTTGTTAAGGAAAATTGGTGCTTGTTGATTCCGATGGTCATTTCGAAACCAAAATAAACATTCCATTGACGTTATCTTAGAATTCATCATTTAATCATTAAACTTCCTGATTCAAAGTAAATACTTCCGCAATCATTAAGATTAAGTATACACATAGCAGATAGCCATGATGCTATGCAATGTTGATTATATAAAATCATTGGTCGGTTTTGCTCTTTTAATCCGCAATCAGGCATTTTCAAAGATATTTGTTGACCGATAAAAGCGATATACTCAATCAGATTTATAGTTAAGCGATAAGAAAATACATTGGTGAAACATGATGATCTGGATAGAAAAGAGCCAATATTGTTTGCTATTGAATCTTCAAATTATTGAGCATATTTAACAAAAAAACTAGCTTGAAATGTCACATTGATTGTTTCTTCCTATTGATAAACATTTTCCAAAGATGTTTTACCATCAATGAGCAGTGTTGAAAACAACCGGAAAACGGAATTTTCAAGACGAACAGCCGGACAAACTGAACAGAAATCATATAGTTTAGGTGTTGTTTGTGTGTCAGTTTTGTACCCTACATATCACAGACGAGTGTCATCTCCATTCAGAAAAACGGAACAAAAAATTTAAGGCGGAAAAGTAGCGACTGATTTATTGGGTCAAACGGAAAATTCGGCCAAACAAAAATGTTGTTCTTTTGGGCATCGTTTCCCTTATTTAACTTCTTATCAAAACTTTTGGTCTTTTGATTGCATTCACGCTTTCCGGAGAAAATGCTTCACGATGTGATAATAGATTTGTCGCATAAAAGCCCTCTGATTTATTGGCAAATTCGTGGTTGATTTAAACGAAGACGATTTTGTATGCGAAATCATTAAGACACAGTTTTGGTAATGTTGTGCTTTTTTTTCTCTTCATCCTATTGTGTTCACTTGAACACCCACAAAGTGCTTTCGTTAAAATCCTGGAATGTTGCATATATTCGAAATAGCATCAGGAACAAATGTTTATTTCGTTTTTTCTTTCTTTTTGAGGTTCATTTATTGGAATAAGTGGCTTGTCTGCTACTTTAACTTGATGTTTAACATTTTCTGGATCTAATTGTGTCACGTGCTCACTATATCGCAAAAGGAGGGATTTCATTTGAAAAGCTTATCGTTTTGTTTTTACTGTTGCTGCTGTTGTTGTTGTGTCTGTGTGTGCGTTAGACATTGTAAGCGCTCGTTTGCCATTTATTCCGACAGATTTAGGTCAATGAAAGCATTGAATCAGCCAGCATATTTTCAGACCAAAGTTATAATTAAATGATAAAATACATACGCATTCCATTCGACTCGATATTCTTCTGTTTCAAACGCATCACTTCATCTCGTTATATTCGCATCGTTATCGACCACGAATCGAAATATAGGGATGTGCGTGAAGGAATTTTATTTCGAAAATGTAATCGGATAGAATTCTGTTTTCTTAACCCAATGTGCCAAAAAACTTCTCAAGTCCATTATGTATTGTTTTTACAAAACTCAAATAACCAACATTTTCAATGAATAGCATTAATCGCTTTAAAATGCGTTTTCATGCTGAAAATTGATTCAGCTTAGAAGATGTATATTGAATGAGATTTTTACGTTAAAATCCATGGTAATTTTTTGGTAACTATTTTGCAGCAGCCAATTACATCAGCTTAATATCATTAAATATTTCATCGAAATTTCCCGTTGGTTATTTGGATGCGCATCGTTTATCTTATGGCTGAAATAATTTGGAAAATGCTAATATACTTTGTAAATATATTCGCTCAGTTATGTGAATTAGTCAAATGTACTTCATTATTATTCCATTCGATTTTAATTTTTCAGCTTGGAAATGTTTCCTATATAAAAGAATTCCATTGTAATTTACAAAACAAAATATTATTGTCACCAATTGTCAATTTGCGTATTGTGCGTAAGCAATCCATTTTGCCAACATTTCAAACAAACACTGAATGTGTGTAGTAACAATTCAAACAAAATAAAACAAAGCCTCCATTTCTTCGAAGCATCAAAATAAATTAATATTACAGTGGATTCATTTCACATTTTGCTTTGGCAAATGTTTTATATTCAAAATGAAATTGCTATTGCGTCTTAATATTTACAAAGCAATTTGATCAACTTTTAAAACAAATGAGTTGAATATTAGGATTCATGTACATTTTAAATGTGATGATTTATACGAAACAAAAACTGCATCAATTAATATGGATTTCAAAACAATTATTTTATAACAAAAACACTTGGCAATAACTGTCAATATCCTCCATTGTAATTAGTTAAAGACTTTTTCAATTAGAACAAACGAATTTATAATGATGATGATCTGTTGACAACTTTTCAAATGAAATTATATTAAAAGAGAGCGAACTTGAAACTTTTCCGATTAAAGTTTCAACGCGAGCAAAAATGAATCCATTTGGATCGATGGTAAAACATACGTTCAAGTGTGTTTGTTGGAAGACAATTAACAACAAAAAAGTTTAAAACTGGTCGGTGTTCGGATTTTTTCTTGTTTTTACTTCAAAGGTGAACTTGTATTTGAAGTGTGTATAAAATCTAACATGAATGCTTTATATTATGTTGACTTTGTCTGCCCACACAATGGCATCTCTCAACGGTTTATTTGAGAAAAAAAAAACCGACAATTTTTCTCCAATTTTGGGTCTGTTATGGAATGAATATTTCAAGTGAAATGTTTCGCGTTTTTTTCGTTCTACCTTAAAAATGTATGAAGTCCCGAGACTAGATAAATTCATTATTTGGATTTTTTTTCTCCCTTTTTATTTCAGGGTTTGGGTTGCAATTATGTTATACATTCGTTGTTCTATATATAGAACATCGTAAGTTTCTCAGTTAAGGATTTCATTAAAAGAACAAACGAAACTGTCTCACTATAATATTTATAAATACATCTACCTCATGGGTTGTGCATATTTTTCAAATTAATTGGAAGTCCAGAATTAATTTTTTTTTTCAATTGAACTCACTTGACAACGAAAAAGAACAATGAAAACGTCGGCGGTCGTATGCACTAGCGTAACCCTTCATTTTTGAAATTATTCTCAAATTTGAGGAAATAATTTCAGAAAATCGGAAATGCCAAGAAGCCAAGAATTTCGAATAACTGATTTCAGTACGCTGCTCATTTCGGTCAACTATGATAGGAAACTAATTTTCTCAAATATGAGATTAATTTCAAAAATAGAGGGTTACTCTAGTGCATTTCAATAGAAGGTTACTCTAGACGTTTTCATTTCATTTTTTCACTTGCTGACATCGATAACTATAAGATGAATTCATATGTTGTCCCTAGATTATTCCATATGATAAAAACATGATTGATACGGAAATATTCAAAATAAATTCTGCAGGACGAAAGAGAAGTACTTCAGTCAATTTCGAGAGCTATCTACTGTTACAGCACTTCTTAAAAATTATCACATATTAACAAAGCAATATGGCACTACCCCGTAGCGTCTTCTTATTTACTTTTGTTGTTTTAGTTACTGCAAATCTGTAAGCACATTTTGATCAGAACTAATTGTTTTTAACACTTATTTCAAAGAATTTTTTTTTATTCTTTTTTTTTAAATTAATAGGTTTATTGAAGTCTCGTCGAGGTAAGTTAATTATTTTTTATATATTTTTTTAGATAGATTACACATGTGAATTTTCTCAATTTCACCGTAATAACTGACAATAATAATAACCTAAGCAAAAAATTATACTTCGATAGAAATAACAATAAGTAAAATTATTTAATAAAATATACTTTTGGCACAATAACTTAAAGAAAATATTTAAATTTAATTCTGAAGCAAACCTGAAAATATTGCTACTGCAACCCAACCTGTCAAGTAAGCATTTGAACTTATTTTAAAGAAGTGAACTGATCATTTTAAATACAAATCTTTTTCAATATAGGAAGATTAAGATTGTTTTTGGAAAATCGAAACCAAATGCGAATATTAGTAATTTAAAACTTCTTGCAAATGTTGCTGAGGATGAATATGAAGATAATCTGACTCTAAAGAAACGCTTGGATAGAATCAATCAAAACAAATAAGATTTGGGCAGTTTGTTCAGTAAAATTATTCTTATTCCTTAGATTATTTTTGTATTTTTCATTCAATATGCCATCTTCTTATGAAAAATACAAGATTAACTGATGAAAAAAAATAAATTATTTTAATGAGAAATGTTCAAATTGTTTCATTTTCAACTTTGATTTATCATATTGCTATTTGCATTTACCTATACAATTTGTTATTAAATATAATCAATTGACACAGTTATATTTTGTTAACTTTAAACTTCCCAGAAGTCGAAAATATTTTTACAATTACTAATTAAGACAATCACTTCATTTTGATGCAGATTTGTTGATGCAAGTTTAAAATATTTTCTTTCATAAATGCAATCCTTATGCAAACGATTGCCAAAGAGGAAATAATTAAAACATGAATCACCGGATCAAACATTGATCGGAAAAATAATTTTTGCAGAATTATCTGATATGATTTGAAGAAAAAATATATCGACGAAACGACAATAATACAATATACATTAATGCATTTCAAAAGTTATTTAAAATATTTCGTAATATTTCAGTGCGCGTCACTACCAGTTCTCATTATATTTCGAAAAGTTGGTGAGAAAACTTTAAGTTTGAAATTTTCTGAACCGAATCACGAAGAGATTCTCATCAAAATATTTATAAAGTTTCTTATGTGTTAAATCCATAATCTGTGTGAAACTAAGTTCGGCATTGAAAGAAAATTTTTTTTTTTTCTTCAATTTTATTTACTACAAGAAATGCAACTTCAATTAATCAGTTGGGAGAAAAATGTTTTTGCATATATTCAAAATGTGAAACTGCGTCGTCATTGTTGACTAATGTGTTCCATTATTGTTGTTTCAGTGTTCGGTGTATGGATAATACAGTGAAAATGTTTTGGGCGTTTGTGTCAAAAATGCACAAAATCACAATGTGTAAAGGAAGCAATTTTAAGCATATTAGTGTTCATATTTCGTGTTTGATGAAATATTCGAAACTAAATTTGATGTTGGTATTCTCAGTTAAATGAAAAACTTTTGAAAACAAAAATAATTAAAAAAGTAAAAGAACAATATAACACGGATAACTTTGGCGGTATTATAAACGTAAAGTCTCATTGTAGTCAATTTTCTCTTACAATAAATTTTATAAACTCAATTCGATTTGCAAGAAAATACAAGATACCAAGATACAAGTTTCACATGCAATTGAGGACTATGTTTGTAAATAATTAAAGTGATTTGTCGACAAGAAAAGGAAATAAATACGACAGAAACTTACAATCAGTTGGATTACGATTTAATATATTAGTCAAACTGAGAAGTGGAATGTTTTTATTCTTTTCTACATTATTAAATGTTATTTATCTATGTTTATCTGAAAAGTCGATCTTCGAGTTTACTTGCATTTCTTAAACCAAATACTCCAATATAGTCATGAATTCACTGAACCAAGAAAGTGTATGTGCACTTCGATAAAATGCATAAATTGTTTTTGCATGTTTTATGTTTGTACCACATCAAAATAAAGTAATTTCAAACAAAATGAGCAATCATTTCTTGGAAAATAAGCACATGAATACGGGAATCTAATGTAAACGTTTGCATGGATAATTGATGAAATACTGTTTGATTGTCAGCATCATGAATAGATTTCCAATGTTGATTGTGCATCGTGCACTTCAATGGATTGTTGCATATCATCACAGATGAACACACACAGCACTACACCACTACACCACTACACCACTACACCACAATCATCTGGAGGAAAATTCTTGTTAAATTCAAATAAATCATTCAAAAGCTTCTAGTCAGATCGGCAAAAAATGATAACGAACGAATGTTAAAAACACAAAATGTTAGCAAAAACACTTGTTACTTTGAATGTGATGATTTTTTTTTTTAGAGTAGTGACAGAGATAATGATAAGAGAGACTTACAAAAGACAACAAAACATTTCTTTTGTGTTCTTTGTGAAAATTGAAAGAAAAAAAAAACATATCGTGAAGCTGACAGAATTTCAATGAATAGAAAATCTCTTGAGCAAATCTAAAATCTACCACATAAATTTGATTGCAATTCTGTTTTTGTTCTTTGTTCCGATTCGAATAAAACAACGACATAAATGACGAGAAACTGCACTGAATCAAGCATATCAGCAATAAATTTGATTTGTTTGTGAGTGAGTTTACTGTCATATTTGGTTACATGAAACGGAACACATGTTTAGCTTTTCCGCTTTTGAATGCAACAAATGTATACAAATTGCAACTATCATTATTTTCTGTAAATTGTACCACAAACAATTGAATACATCGTTTGCACACGATCGATCTGTTTTCATTTCGTTCGTTTGTTTGGTTAGGATTGTATCGTAATTTAAATTGGAATTTACAGTTGGCCTGTTATATTTATGTTCATTTTATCAATGGAATTATTTCGAGATTGCAATTCATGGCACATTGACTGAGTCTATTTGAATAAGAAATTGGAAAAAATGTCATACTTGCAATCTACATGATTCTCTTCTTGCTTCAATTCGTTTCATGGAATTTTTTGTTTTTTTTTTTTTGTCTTTATGCTTGTTCTTTTCCATCGAATGAATTTTTTTTTTCTTTTTTTTTCAGACAGAATTATTTTTTTTCCGAAGAAATTTTGCGGTGAGGCTTTTTTTTTCAGCAACCGAAACCATATAAAATGACTATCAATCATATCTGAAATATCATTCGAGTGAATCGATTTCATTTATACACATGAGTTGCATCAATATTTGCATGCATACATTTTGAATGTGCACATGCTTATCAAATGTATGCACATTTTCTTGGTTTCTATCATCAAACGAGTGTTGAATTGATGATAAGGACTTTTGAAAATATTTGTTCACTCCATCGACAAGACATGCATCACAATCTTCTGAATAACTCAGTCTAGACATTATATCATATTAGATTTTGTGAAATATTGTCTATCTAGTTCGTAGAAGAGACAAGAAAATGTTGCCCGATGTGTTGAAATGAACATGTTTCGATTTTTATTTATGTGGCCTCAATCTAGAATTCAATTCAGTTGCATAAGCCAATGTCATTGAGATTTGAACACCTTATTTGACTTCAACTTCGGCTTCTTATCCTCCTTATTCTCTCCTTTTCTTGTCTTCCTCTTCTACTCCCCACTTCTCCCTCTGTTTCCCTTTTTCGTTCTGTTCCTCTTCTCTGTTTCTCCCCCTTATCCTGTTTTTTTCCTTTTCCCACTTTTTTCGATGAAAAAACTACTGTTCAAGCGAAAAAGATTTCAACTTAAACAAGAAAATAACTTTTTGAATGATATACAAGAACTATTAGTAGTTTTTCTCTATTTATGTAAAACCATATTATTTTTGTACAAGCACAAACTGTTTGAATTCTTTTCATTTTTTTTTTTTTTTTTTTTTTTGTAAATTTGTAATGCTTTGTGTCGGTTATGCACGCAAGAAAATTTATCTGTCATGGGTGCATTTAGAGCCATATGTTTGTAAAGTTTCTGCAACGTTGCTGATGCACAGTTAAGCCGAGTTTATATTGTAATTAGTGAATCTATGATAAACGAACACAATTCTCCACTTTTTACCATTTCCTTTTAACATCATGAATGTCATTTATATCGCATATTCCATACGGGCAATAAAAAATCGCTTTAAGTAAACACAAATGTTTTTGCACGAAAATGCAGAAAAGCTTTCATGCTAAACAAGTTCAACCACACAGAAACTTGCAAATCAAAGTTGTATTTTTGCTGTTGTTGTTTACATTAGTGAAAAATTTCGTTTAAACTATTCTGTACATTTCTCAATGGAATTGAATTTATTCCCTGTTATCTGAATTAAAAAATGATGGAGCTCATCTTTCACATTCACAACATGCTTTCGAACATCAATTTGTGCTCACGGTTGAATATCTTAAATATCACTGCCTTTTTTTTTTTGCTGTGGTTGATGATGATGGTTTCTCTTTTTGCTCCCTGAAAAGAGAATTAAATTTGATTCCCGTTATGAATGTCTTGGTACTAGTTTTTTTTTCAGTGGATGAACAGTAAAACAGATTGAATTGCTTTTAGTGGATGTGCGCATTGCGCAGTGGATTGAAAATGACTTTTCATTTTTCAGTGAAGAAAAAACAAAACAAATTCAGACAAGAACTGTGATCTACAAAGAACAAATCGGGAAATTTACAAGATTTCTACATACAATTGTAGTAAAATTCAAGTTAAGTTTTGGCAAACGTCAGCTTAAGGGCGTAAAACTACGTTTGAACAAAGTGTTATGACTAAGCAAAATACCATCAACCGAGTATTTCAATTGTCTTTGAACATTATTCCAGAATAAAAAGTTAAAGATGAAACGGTTTGTCTTGAATCATTTTGACAAAATTCCAAAAATAAATGATATTCAAAAACGACGCATTGCATTTTAAAGCAGGAAAAAGAAAATTGAGAAAGAATAAGAAAATAATAATCTCTTTTTCAATTTGCATCTCGCTGAGTGCTTATTGAGCGATAAACATTGTCGCCACAACTTTAGCAAATTATTTTTGGATTTTACAAATGGCAATATGAAAGTATAAAACATACATGAAAGTAAAACTTAGACCACTGAAACTGGCAAACATGATAAAAATGGAATAAAATGTATTTATTTTGTGCCAGATTATGGTGAAAGTGATGATAATAATGCACACACATACAACGAGCAAAGTTCTTGAACGAAAGAACAAAAAATTTGGGTTTCTCCATGTCACGTATGAGTATGAGTATGAGCATTGAACAATGAGCATATAGAATGGCATTTTCACGGCATTTAGTGAACTGATTTATATTTGAACATTTGCACGACAATGCAATTTTGCCTTCTGCCAAAGACACAAATAGAGAGTAAGAAAGGGGGAGAGAGAGAGAGAGAGAGAGAGAGAGAGAGAGAGAGAGAGAAGACGTAAAAAGGATGTATGTTACATTCAACAAACAGAAGCGTCGAATGAGTTTCAACTTTCTCTTCTATCATTTCTATTTTCTGTAGAATGATTTTCAATTACATGCATCGCCAGAGGAGAATTTCGATTAGCATACTGCTGCATTGAACCTATCGTGTGAAGGACTGCATTTGGCTGCATGATTTTGCGAGAATGAAAGAAAAAATGATTGAAATTGCTTTTAATATTGTTTCATATAGTATAAATAGGAAAAGAATTCTTATTCTTAGATATTTTTCCACTTAGAAAACAGACACCAAATACAGCTGCCAACGCACACACACGAGAGAGAGAGAGAATGTAGGATACTGGAAGTGATAGAGAAAAAAGAAAATTTGATTACAAATTTTCAATAACTGATATTGATATCCGAAACGTGAACTCCTTTTTTCACAACCACTAGAATCATACATATTTTTTTTTCACAAGCTCTGTTGCAGTCATGTGAGAAGTGACTGTACAATATAAATAATCATTTATTCAAAACATCATCTTATTGCAAAATGTCACAATGTGTATCATAGAACAAGTTTGCCAGCAGTCGACACAAAGCTAATAAAATCACAAAATATAGATATTTTCATGCGATGCCAATCCATTGGTTTCCGAAATTTGGTGAGAGAGAATGAAAAGGGATCGCTTTTATGACAACTGCGCGTATAAAAAAATCGCACAGCATGAACTCGAAAAAATGGGAGAAAAAAAAATTGTTGCGTGATTTCTCAGTGGAAAATATCAAGTGCAAGTGATAATGGTGATGGTGATGATGAAACCATAGCGCTAACAGAATGCAATTGTGCGTCATTGTTGATGGCAGGATACAATATCCATTCTGAATTTCTGTTTTGACTTTTTCTTTGGTTGAGATCATGCAATTCTACTGTCTTTTGCCAAAAGAATCCGTCTCATAAACGAAAGATTCTTCTATCAACTCAGATTATTTACACGGAAAAGAAAATTTCTTCATGCAGTTTCAATATTCATTGAAACACGAGAGAATGCTCATTTCTGAATGTTATCTAACGCACTCACACAAAAGATTCATTCCTTTTTACCCGCAAAAATGAAACGTTTTACGGTTATCGTCAAACAGAGACTCACCCGCGCCATTTTCTTACGGTTTATTTGATTTCCATCAAAATATTTGGTTGGGTCTTTTTTCTATTTTTTTTTTTTTTTTATTCTTTGTTTCCATCACATTTTTTTCCTTCTCTCTATAAAAGTTTCGATACCAACCACCATGGAAACTTATGTGAATTGCGACACAAAAAAAAAAAAGACAGAAAGCGAAGTGAATGACATTAACTGAATTAGCTTATCTGAATAGAGCTTATATTTATAAAGATTTATATTTGTGCAAAGTAAAATCCCGTCGAGACTGTGTAAAAAATCACAACTCAAAATCTGCTTAGTTGAAGGATTTACAACAATAATGCGTTCCTCATGTGATGAGGATTATCGCAAAATCACTGCAACTTGATAATTTTTCATTGTGCGGAATAAAAGAATTTATTTTATTTTTCACTCTTTTGGACATCAGCAGAATCAGATGAATTTGGTCGATTCAATCTAAATGAATACAATTAGATGAATCGTAAATCCGAGTTCATATAAATTGTGTATAGTTAAATTCGCATCAGTATCGTTTTTGTCTGGGTCTTTGTCCATCAGAACATTCAATTACATCACATTTAAATGCATTGAACGAAATTGAATAAAAATTTACTTTTCTACTTTTGCTAGTTCATTCATGCAAATGTTCATCAACTAAACACCATAAATCCCTTTCATAGTTTTTGCATAAAACTCAAAAAGCACTTGAAATTCCATATTTTTTGGGGTCGGCGGTGGGTATGAGTTTGGTAAACTGCAAATTACTTCATATTCAACTCATCAGTTCAGTTCGTCAAAATTTATGGATGCATCAAATTCATTTTGGACTCTTTTTTTTCCTTATTGTTTTCACCATAAATTAACATCTTTCATTCAATGTCAGTTTTCTTAAGCAATTTTTATTTTAACTGAAAAGAAAACGCATTTGATTAAGATTTCAATTTGCTATCGCAATGGAAAAGTGAAAAGCTCCTAACTGATTATAGAATAATCGTTGATGACTGTATATCTCTCGGCTGCTTCCAGTTAAACATAATTCTCTATATCTATGCTTTATCGAGATAAGTGCCTTGTAAATCCGATGGCATGAGCTTAACAAATGTGTTGAAATGATGGTGCATAATTCTTGAACCCCATCGTAAACCATTGAAAAACATGCACCGACTAAAATCTTGTATGCGTCATGCAACTGCAATAAATCCATCGTGTTTAATTAACTTTTTCTTGGATGAACGCTGCATGCATAAATATAGAGTTGATCATAAAACAAATTTATGTGAATGGCCCGTTTCTCTCTCTCTCTTCTCTCTCTCTCTCTCTCTCTCTCTCTCTCTCTCTCTCTCTCTCTCTCTCTCTCTCTCTCTCTCTCTCTCTCTCTCTCTCTCTCTCTCTCTCTCTCTCTCTCTCTCTCTCTCTCTCTCTCTCTCTCTCGCATAAACTGTTTTCATTTCGAAACACAGAAAAAAAAGTACTTTTGAATCGTCCCACTCATGAAACATTTCCAAAGTGCACCAAATGATGTGTTGTGTGTTGTTTTTTTTTTTCATCATTTGTTGCAGGTGGTTCTGTGATTGCACATTTTCTAGCATTATCTTTAGTGCCACTTGAACTTAACATTATATTATTATTATAAACTGCGAATGAGATGCGAGTTCACTTGATTTTCATAAAGAGTCTGCCACTGATGAAAACAAAAACCTTGTCATCTTCATGCATGTAAATAAATGTTCATATAATGGAAGAATATATGATGCATGCAATAGAGCGGATACAACAAACATATCACATTCAAAACTGTTTGATTCATCCCACGTGCTCTACCTATCTCAAAGAGATGCAGTTGTGATGACGATGATGGTTTCCTATTATGAATCATTATCATTCAATGGCAAAATCTATTCGCTGCTATGCATTCTACGTGCAACACACAAACTAGGTTTTTGGTTCATTCACATAAATGTCTTTTATGTGAAAAGACTTCCATATTTCGCTATGAAAATGATCACAATCGTTCAATCATGCACATTATACTGCATAATGTGCACATTATAAGCTTCCTTCAATGGTTTGGGATAGGATCAAAGTAAATTTCTCTTATCAATGATTTGATTTTAAAATTTACACTACAAAACGGACGTATAAATTCGCTATTTGTGCGTATAAATCGTGTGAATAAAATCGTATGATGTGCTTTCCAAGCGCTTTTCTTCTTTGAAAATCGGTTTTCATTTACACTTATACATTATTTACGATACATTTGAAAAAAGAAAAAAAGCAAATATATTTAGTTGAAACTGCTACAGTTTGGAAGTGATGGTATTTTATTGAGTCTATCACAAGGGAGTTGAAGCGCAAAATGCAGTCGCCACCATAAAATGTGATGCAAATAATAGATAAAAGCCGTATAAAAATAAACATGCCAAGTTAGATGGAGCAATATAGATAGAATGTTGGATAAAAATAGAACATACAAACATACGAATATGTAAATGAAGCAACGCTCCACGACGCATATTTTTCTGGGCTAAAAACAAACAAGACACGTTGCCAAATAATTCATCCCGAAGCAATCTCCGTTTTTTTTTTTTGTTTTATTTTTGCTTTTGTTCCGTCAACATTAATTCGTTTCGCATGTTCTAAGACCTTATTGTATTTGCCGGTGGTAAATAGTATTCATTCAAACGGTGTCTTTTTTGCTTTTTTTTTTAGCTTGCAACATATCACCCAAAAATAAAGCCTCCTGTGGTTATCTGCTATGTCAAGCTCGAATGAAATATCATATTTAAATTATAAAACGCACACAAATAAAAACGTGTTCAAAGCAAATCTCTTTTACTAAGTATTTGATGTAAAATGCAGTAACCGGGCCAACGCGTTAACGATGTGTTCTGGCATTTTAATACTCAACATCACTTGAACGAACTGAAAATCATCGTTGTTAAATCCAAATTATTCAATCCAGCTTTAGATTAAAATGAAGAAATTATCACCACAAACAGATTGCGGAGAATGAAAAATCCAACAACAATGTTCATATATATTCGTTTGGGGGAGGTTTTTCGCAAACCAACAGCAGAAAAAAAAAATACTAAAATACTTGGCGAATGCATTGCCGTAAAAGACAATCGCTTGATTTACGAGACGTAAATTTTAAGTCATCAAGCATATCGAAATGTGCGGTCATGCAATATGTATGCGTTAAAATTTCGTAGCAATATTCTAAATTTGAAGCGCCGTTAAATAGACTTCGTGCAGTAAATTTTCGACTTGTGAGTGAGCACAGAGAGTGCTAAATTACACTGCATAATACAGTGAACCATTTCATTTCTTGTTCATTCTTTTTTTTTTTGCATAATTCGATTCTGTTGAAAAGTCATTCATATAAATTTCCGTGCATCACTTCACGCGACGCGAACACATCACATACGAACATTTATTTTTTAAAAAAAGAAAGCATTAAAAAATGGATATTTGTTCCCGTGCTTCCGCTCAAAATTTATCTCACTGCAAATGCACACCACTTCCATAAATATGTACGGCACGTCTTCATTCAAACAAGTGATTTATAGTTTCAGTATTTTCGCTTGCTCCCTAAAGCAAATCCACGTTGATATTGTATGTTTTGGCGAACACAATTCAGGATAAAAGATGTGGATTATTCTAACACCATATTTTTGAATGCGCCACATACATATTTCCTTCATCAGTGTTTTTTTCGTCACATTGTTGTTTTTTTTTTCTCTGTGTTCAACTAAGTAATATTAAAGTAATATGTCTTGGATGTTGTCAAATGTAATAAAGAAACCAGAAATAAAAACTACGTCATTTGCACAATCAAGATGATGGAATATTATTCCAAATTAGACGAAATAATACTTATTTGATTGCAAATAATTGTCATTCTCGACGAAATGATTTCAACCGATTCTTGGGTGTGCGTTGTTGTTTTTTTTTTCCTCATTTTTTGACGTTTCAGTTTAGGCGTATGTATTCTGTTGAATAATTCATTAGCTCAAGAGCTTCCATCAATAATGAGAAGAACTTTACCGTGTACGAAAGACTTCATGATGATGTGAAATCTTTACAAATCAATTGGATGTCTGCGAATCATGTTTTGTTTTTACTTTTCCAATACAAGTGTATGTGCTTCACATGGGACTTATTGATCAATCAATAAGATTCAGGCCCTTATCTTTTGCTCACTGACAACTTTTCATCGTGTATAATTAGTTTCTGGAAATGAAATGCTACAACTGATTGAACACTTAATTTTCGAATAAAGTCTTAATGTCAACGGAAATTTGTTAAAAACTTTCCAACTTTGGATTGTGTGTGTGTGTATGTGTGTATGTGTGCAAACAAGAATTGAATACATTCATTACGATGTAAAACAGAAAAAAATCTGAGCTTCAAACGGAATAAGAATTTTGCGGATAAGAATTTTCATTTAATTAAATGGAATCAATTTGATTATTAGTTTTCTGGAACATATTTGTTCAATTTGACCTAAATTCTCTTGCAAAATCTGCAAGACAATGTTTTTAACTCAGCTTTATAAATAAACGTTATATTTGTGCATGTGTATATGTGTGTGAACATTGCATGACAACCCTTAGAATTACTTGCCAAAAAATTGCAGATGAAAAGAAAAATACAGACATTGAAAAGTTCTTACATTCATAAATCTCATAAGTTCTTGAAATACGCGTACGTGAATACCCATGTCTTCAGTTGCAGTCTAGAAGTATTGAAGTCTTTTATATGGAAAGGCTTTTGCGGTCAAATAACTTGAATGAATATGCTGGAAATAAAAGAGCCTTGAAAATGCACCACCTGTGTTCAAAATCATTTTCTGTCACCGCACAGCTTAACAATAGAAAAAAGAAAATCTCTCCCTTAGAAATAATTTTTAAAACGACAAAAGAACTCATGTATTCAACTGAATAAGTTTTTATCACAAATGGAACAATGTCGCTTTTTAATGTTCCAATTGAAACACATCTTTCTTTCATTTTATATTTAAAAAGTTGTTTCAAACAGTGTGACTTGTTTACCATTGTACTTTGACTTGAGTTTTAAACTTTAACTTCATCTCATTTTTTAATATAATCTAGCCATCCGTATTGATTGTTTTGCATCCTTAGGAACAAATCGATGTTTTTCACCTGAATTATTTAAGCAGAGATATATGCGACAAAATCAAGAAGTGATCAACCTCAATTTGTAACCATTTTGTGAAAAAAAAAAAAAAATGGAATACATCTGGAAGCAATACCCAGATTTGTGTGGAATTTTATTACGGAAATTTGATTTTCCACTAATTTAACAGAAATATTGTCAAAGAAATGTGTATATATCCAACGGAAATGAACCAATAAACTTTATCAACAAATCCGTCACATCGTCTGTTATTATTCAATATTTTTCCTACTGTGACATCAAATAGAACACATGATGTTGGGCAATTTCTTTGCTTGTTCATATTTACCATTCACTTCAATTTTAATATTCTATCAATCAATGTACTGTAGAATGTATTAGACGCTGCTAGGCAATAGAACATCATGTTTTAAGCAACAAAACCATATTAATACACACTGCCTTGAGCAATGAGCATAATATGATGACACGTTTTGGAATATCACGTTAGATTTTGTTAAGCATTCATGGGTAGCCAGAAAATACAGTTACATAGTTCAGTTTATATTCGCTTTTATTTCAATCATTCACATCATCATCAGCACCAGCATCACCACTGACATCATGAACTTAATAACTCTCATTCGATATTCGGGATGGAATGTGAATTGGCTGAGCGTGTAAATTGGCAAATAGCTGTGCTCATCATTTTATCATTAAACTGTGACACGTAGTACCTACTAACGCATGAATATGTGCGTCATTCACATGACAATCAAGCACGCGAAAAAATATATGAAATTCATAACACTGTTGTAGTTTTTGAAACTTTTTTTTCAAGGCAGAGCTAAAATAGGTTTTTTTTACCTAAGTTGGGTACGCTGAATTCAATGGTGATAACCATTTTTAAATCTGTCCAGATGACCTCGAACAAAATTTTCAAATCAAATATTCTTGGCTCAAGATGGTTTTTGCACCCTTTATGGCTGTGCATATCGTTGATTTTTCAACAAATTCTTATTGATTCGTACAGAAAACATATTTTAAAGCATAATATAATATATAACTGTCTTTTACAGCCCTTTACAGAGCAATTTAAACAATTATTTCTCTATTTTTTTGTATTTTTTTCGATTTCTTTCGAGTTTTTTTTATCTTTTTGGTTAAAATAGTTTATGATTTCACTATAATAACTTCTATTCAAAGCTCAAATGAGTGAATAAAACACGAATTATTATTTAATGCATGAGAATTAAGAATTTTAATGAATTTTTTTTTTTTTTTTTGCGAAATTTAACAATTTTGCCAAAAAATTAACATTTTCTTCATTCATCGCTATCATCATCATCAGCATCAACATTTGATTGTAAATTCCAGCATAAATCGGCCAATAGTGAATTTAATTTTTTCCCGCTGTACCAGTGCTCAAGCTGTGCAGCAACTTGATAAAAAATTAATAATTCATAGAATAAAACTAATAAAATCAACAAAAATATTCACCTTCTTTGATTTTTGCATCACTTAAACGAGGAAAAATGGCTTTCACTTGAGAATATGCGCGAATATTTTGTCGTTTAACTAATGCTTTGATGAAATTTTTCACCAAGCCTAATTTTATGTGTAACGGTGGTAACAATATTTTCGTTACATCTCTAATCAGTGCGACATTCTTAACGTTGCGACGACCGACTATAGGCGCTGCTCTGGCTGGCCAATCTCGTTTTTGATACTGACTTCCATCGTTATATCGCGAATTCCATTGACAAAGAAAACACATATACGTTGTGTAGCCGGTTTGAAGACCCCGAAGTATTGAAATCACTTTCAAATCGGCACATATTTTCCATGAATGTTCTTCGTATTTAATGGAATGGATAATTCTCTTCAACGATTCATAGTTCTCGATTGTCTCAGTACTAAGTGCAATTGGTACAGAGCTTCGTGTGTTATTCGTAAACTTTTCTTTGATGAATCTATGAATAATCGCCAATCATTTGGATCATATTGATATTCAACAAACATTGCAAGCATCAGTCCAAGAATGTCTTTGCAATATGCAAATGTATTTGCCTCATTTCGTTCGAAAAATTTCATAAACTCACGTTGACGGCCACGAACATGGTATATTTTAACATCAGGCGCCAAAATATTCAAGGCTTTGAGGTGTTGAGTAAGCATAATTTCACGAACTTGAGATAATCTCAGATCGCGTGAAATTATATTCAAACGATTTTGGGAAATTTCAATGTGATTACATGTTGGCGTTACGTTAGATGGCTGGTATAGCGAGTGGGATGACTCAGGAGCAGATTCAAATGTTGGGGGAATGTACTGTTCAGTTGGGCTCGGGCTTTTCGGAATTGGAATATTTTCTGAGTGTGGTAATGGTAGTTGTGCTGATGGTACACCAATGTATGCACGATTTCGTGATGGAATTCTATTCGGACCAGATAATTTGTTCATACACAAATAACAATTGGAAGGGTCGTGGATTGCAGGATCCGACCATAGCATAGGCACACCAAAAGACATGCATTGACGCTTTCCGGTTTTCCAATCTTGTGATGCATTCATGCATGTTGTGCATGTAATCGATGGTGCCCATTTTACATTTCGAATCACCGGGAAATTAAAATACTGTTCGTAAATTATAGCTAGCGATTCAGTAATTTATAATCTTAATATAGTTATATATATAGTTATATAATTATAATCTTAATATAGTGGAATCATAAACTATTTTAACCAAAAAGATAAAAAAAACTCGAAAGAAAACGAAAAAAATACAAAAAAATAGAGAAATAATTGTTTAAATTGCTCTGTAAAGGGCTGTAAAAGACCGTTATATATTATATTATGCTTTAAAATATGTTTTCTGTACGAATCAATAAGAATTTGTTGAAAAATCAACGATATGCACAGCCATAAAGGGTGCAAAAACCATCTTGAGCCAAGAATATTTGATTTGAAAATTTTGTTCGAGGTCATCTGGACAGATTTAAAAATGGTTATCACCATTGAATTCAGCGTACCCAAATTAGGTAAAAAAAACCTATTTTAGCTCTGCCTAGTTTTCAAACTACAACAGTGAATTTTATAAATTTGATATCATTTAATTTGACTATGACTATGACTGTGACTATAGCAACAGAATTTTTTATTTTGATTTTTATTTTTATTTTACTTTTACTCGCTACGTCTTATCATCGTGCATTTTTTCCTTCTTATCAATCTTATTAACATACTTATTTTAAATCTAAAACTTTTCTTCATTGATTTTCCCTAGATCAATATAAGAAAACCAAGTTTTTTTTTGTAACTTCTTCTTTTTCGATGCCATTCATCCAAATTGATCGTCTGACGTCAATGAACTTTGATTTGCAAAGAAATCACATAGCTTAAATTATATTTACAGATTCAATATTATGATACTTTTTTTACTTTCTTTTTAGCTTTATTTTTTCTTCTGTGATATCGTTCAATCTATTTCTTTCCAAGTTGAATGATAACCTAAGCACATACGATATATATGTGTGGTTATTTGAGATTTCCTCGGTTGAATAGCCGAAGATGAATGAATATAAAGTGAATAAACTAAACTGTATGAATGAGAAGTGGTTACAAAAACTTGTATGAATGAAAAGTGATGATCGGAGTTATATGAATGGAGTGGAATGGAATGCGTATGTTGACATGTTACAGGGGATGAACTTTAATGATATTAGTAATGAAATTTAAGACAATTTATCTGATTTCCTTATCAATTTTCTGTAGAAAAGTTTGGGAATCATGAAAAGAACAGATTGAATTATTAAAATATTACCACATTGAAATTTATCGTTTTTGGCGCTGAATTTTTTTTATTCAACACTTAATTATACCAAAATCTAGGCCATTAATATCGAAATCTTTATTTCCTCTTTTGAGACATTCGCACATAAGGCGGATTCAAAGCTTTATGTTGAAATAATCGCGATTACATTATCAGTGATTATAGAATTTGGGATTCTACCTTTCCTAAGGCAATAAATAAACGTTCATTCCCTGTAATATGTTAAATACATTTGATCAATAAATTTGTCTAATCAATAAGGGTATTTAACGATTCGAATGATTGTGCCTATTGGTGATGTCACCCTCCACCATCGTCGTCGTCGTCGTCGCCTTCAGTAGCTTTCATTTATTATTGGCATTTTCATTTGATATACATAATTCGTACACAGCAGTTGAACAAACAAATTTAAGAGCGCCTTAGAAAAAGTTTCACCATTCAATTCGATGCTTTTCGATTAAACCAATTTTCCAAATTATTTCGAATGAATGTTAAATACTGGAAATTAGAACGAACCAATTTCAAACTAATTGAGCTATTTATAACATTTATCGAAATTATATTACGTTAATCCAGAAGTGCGTATTTATTCCGCTATTACGTTGTAAACTCGATGGTGAAGGTCATTTCGGCCGAACTGACCTAACCTTTTAGCAAACAATTTTCTTGATATTTTTCAACAATGTTAAAAACTTGAAGCCCAACACAATTTATCGCCAGTCATTTATCATAATTTTTTATTAATGACATGAGATATTTTCCATTTTATATATACTTTTGTCCATGGGGACAATTCGATCTCATCTTCTTTCCGACTTTTGTGATTGTTTGATGTATCAAAATATACATTTACTGTCCAACATCTATTTGAAAATAAATGAGCATACTACCTGGAAAATGCACACATAAACACAGACACAAAACACACACACACACACACACACACACACACACACACACACACACACACACACACACACACACACACACACACACACACACACACACACAAGATTAAAAAAGAAGACGAACAACGACGACGCAAATAAAAGAATTCCGATACGATGAGTTTTCCAGTTCAAATATTCAGAGAAAGAGGATTTGGCTAAATGAATTATTTCGAAAAATCTTCAGACTATATTGTTGTAGCATCTGAGGGAATCTTTAAATAGTCTCACATTTCGTAAAAGACATCAAGTGGATTATAATTAAGTGTCATTGTTTCAATAAGGATGCTTGTTAGTGTGAAGATAAACGCAAAATGTCGAAAATGCCTGAGTAAAAGATTTTTCTGCAAAAGACAAATTCATTTATCAACACAACTATTTTTAGTTGCATTGATTGAACAACATATTTACCATCTTAACAATTTCTTTGTATAATTATTTGTATGAAATGTTGAAAGCTCATTCTGCTGTTCAACACATTTTCAAAATTGACTAAATCTACCATCAAATATTTTGCTACATTGTTCAACATATGCTACAGGATAATTGCACAAGATGACTAATTTTATGAATGAAAAAATGATGTGATAATAGCTTCATTCATTTACATAATTTAAAATTGTTTTTTTCTCAAGCATACAAAATTTCCTCAAGCTACTTGAAATAATATGAAAAGTTTGAATAAACTGACAAGTTAAGCTCAAGTCCACTTGGCTACTTACCTCTTGTTGAAAAACAGTTTTAATGTAGTCACCTTTTTGTATTGGTTCATTCAAGCCAAGTGGCAACACGTCAGAAGTTTGTTTCATTCTTTAACATTTTGCGTAAAAGAAAGGAAAAATCAACTATTTCATAAGTATACTTACTTGGGATATATTCAAAAAGAGCTACACTCATTCTCCACAAAAATTCCATATATAAAATATAATTACGATGAAAGTATAAAGTATAAAGATAAATGAATTTAATTAACTGCTTTCGTTAGTTTCGTGAAAAAAAGGTAAAAATGCGCATATAATTTCATAATAGAATTATGAAAATAAGCGCATCACAAAAAGCTCACTTGCAACTTATGTCAATTGGCTAGAAGTTTCTTCAAATAAACCCACAGCAAATAAAAGTAACAAGTCTTGTTTGTATTTGTCTTTTGTCGGGTGGCATTTTTGAGATTTAAAAAGAGAAAAAAATACATGTTCCGTCTGTGCATTTACTTACGCTTTCCTTTGGACGTCATTTTCAATATATAGATCGTATCTTTACAATGTAAAAATAAGGCCATAGAGACGTCATCATAGTGACCACACTCGCAAGCAATAACGACAAGCAAAAGTGGTTATTGATGAATGGCGCAAATGTAAAACGTGCATAAAGAAAAAACTGAAACGTTTTTTTTTTTTCATGATTTAAACGGCAACGCTTGCGTGGGTTTACAATGCTTCTTTTGTGTTCGAGCGTTGGAATCGCAGCTTGCGAAAAGGAAGCAGATGAAATGTCCCGGACAGTCAATTAATCTGAATAAAAAAGTATTTCCATTTTGTTGTTGTTGTGCGTTCACATTCTTTTTTCAGTGCAGCTGTCTTCTTTTATACATTATCAGATACATTTTTTTTTTCATTTTTATGATAATAAGATGCTTGGATGAATTTTATTTTTCTGAATAACGTACATTCACAATATTTTCGTTTGAATTTATTTATATTCTCATTTCATCGTTTACAATTTTGTTCTGTTTTTTTTTTGTCGAGATTCTTTTTGAGATTACATTTGAAGTTGTTTTTCTCATTCTAAATTCCTCTTGTTGACTTCTTTCAAATTCAAATAAATTTCCTTGTGCAATGTCACTCTTTACACAACCACTTTGTTTGATCATTTATTTTTTAGTTGTTGATCGATACGGTTTGTTTGTTTGTTTGTTTTTTTTCTCTCACAAATAGTTATTATTTCTTTATTTATACAACATTTTGTTTGAGTAAAACATATATTTTTACTATTGTTTTAAAATGAATACAGCTAAAGATGAATTGAGTCTTTAAAATGTTTGATTCGTGATGACCTATAACATTTTACAATGAATACGAAATATATATATATATATTTTATCTAATTTTATTTTGTGATTTATTAGATGCTAACATTTATGATAAATTTATTCAGTGAATGCTCAAGAAATACACATTTATTCCATTCATGATAGAGACATGCAACTTTTGACGGAAATTCATTGAATTGAATAAAATTTGTTTTGTTTAGTATGCAGTTTTATGTATTCACATCACATAGAAAATTGTCGATGATCAATTTGTTTATTCATTTAAAATTCAATGATTTTATGTTCTTTTCTTTTGCTTGTTTTCAAATAGTTTTATGCATAGAAAATGTTTAGTTGTTCATTTAACATTTATGAGAATATTTCGAATTATTTTACCGAACGTTAAATGTCAAGTTTTGTGATGAAAGAAACAAACTTTAATTTTGTTCATTCTATGATTTGCTAATCTATCAGAGGTGGGATTGATATTTAAGAATGAACTATTTAAGCTAAAAACTTATTTATGAGAATTTGATTTGAAATTGAAATTATTTTTGTTATTCATTTGAAGGGGAAGGAATCTAGTTTTACTACTTGAAAAGACTTTATTTTGAAAGAAATTTTAAAAATTTTCCCCCCGATATATTTCCTTTTCATCCAAATTTGTTGTGCATTTTTCGCAATAGGTCGTGATTTTCTCTATAAAATGTAAGCCAAATGAATTTAAATTGAAAATGTAATCATTTTTGTCATGTCTAAATTGTGATAACATTACGCATTGCGCTCTCTTATACACATTAATAAAAACCTTCACAAAAAAAGGTCACCGAATATACTTACTTACACAGCATAAATTATCTTTGGTAAAATATGTGGATTGCGTTTAAAATCTCTATTCATTTCATAACATTTAAATATTAAAAAAGAGTAATTTATTTCTAGAAAAGCGTGAACTTATCAAAATGAATTCCTAATTAATCATTTTATCGGATCGTCCCTTGATCCATTTTTATCTTTGTTTTTCAAACACTTGATCGTGTTGAGTCATGATTTATCAATTAATTCTATATTTAAATATCTAGTAGTATAAATCCAATTTTTTTTTTTTTGTTTGTTCACTCTAATGTTCATATCGAAATGAAATTGAAGTCTTTGTTCGTATAGGATGTCATTAAATTGTATACCAATTAAATTGAGAGAGATAGAGAATGTTAAATATGTTGATGTAAGCTAACATTTAATACATATCCAAGTAACACATTGAATTGTTGCTATTTAATTATTTATGATTTTGTGCTATTTGTGTGTTTATCTTAATATGGCACATTTCCCATTCACATTCACATTCTTTTATTTTTTTTATTTTTTTCACTCTCGGAAAGAGTATTTTCGTTCTTAAATTGAATTGCCATAATAATTGATGTTTATAGTAAATCCGATGTGATGTCACCATTTTTGATTTCCCATTCGTTGAGCTTTGTTATTTCGGTAGCACGTGAGATATCACGTGCTGGATAATAAACGCATGGGCCAGGTGATGGAGCCCGTACCCGATTAATTCGTTTTATTTTTAAACTTGTTCCATTCCGTAGGCTTGTTCGTTGCGTACCGTGTCGCGATAGACGGCTGCTACTTCGATTGCCATCACCATTCGAAAATGAGCTGTCGTCTTGCATTAGACCATCTGGAGATTCGTGACCGATGCGTCCCTCGCAAAATAACTGCAGGAATATTCGTTTAAATTTCTCACCAAAGATCACATATATTATGAAATTAATGGAACTGTTTAATGTTACAAGCATATTTGATAAAGCTACCACTGACATTGGTAGATGATCATTTTCTGATTTAAAAAATTCATAAAAATTTAAATACAATGCTAATGAATTGCATACAATGAATGCAACAACAACGGCCAAAAGCATTGTAGCTAAACCAATTTCACGGCGCTCAGTTCGACTCCACATTTGTCGTTCACGATTTGCTTTTCGCACTTGTGCATAAATCATTGCATTAAATACCAATAAACCAGTAAATGGTATAATGTGATTTACGATGAATGAACTCCAATGAATAAAATATGTTACATATCGCTTATCTAATCGTAACGGTGCGGTTCGTACGCAATAAATATGGCCAATTTTTGGATTCGGATGTATGTCATCGCATAGTTCAGTTTCCATGAAACGAATTGCATTGTACATGATTGACAGTACTGTGCAAATAATGACGTACACTTTTGATCGGCCATATGTGCATAAAGCACGCTAGAATTGATGACAAAAAAAAAAAAAAAATAAAGAAATCAACATCAAACATTTATTCAAATGATGAAATAATCGAAGGAACAAATATTTATACTTACCGCTCGTAACGGATGACACACAGCAACATAACGTTCCAATGATACAAGCAATGTGAGATAGCAATTGGTTGTTTGTGCAATCATTGCTAATACAAAAAAGTATTTCAAAGTACTTGGATGAAATTGATAATGAAATCGAAACCAAAATGGGCTGTCAATTTCATAAAATTTTAAATATGGATAAAATGAATTGAAACCAAACAAAAACATTGAGGTAATGATTAAAATAATATCGCAACGAGCCAAACCAATCAATAAATAATTAATGCTAGACCGCATCTGAGGACGCGATAATATTATTAATGACAAACTGTTGCCCAGTATTCCAACAAGTCCAATTAGATTCAGTAAAATGCCATAAACCCAGAAATCAAAGGCAATTACAACTTCTGGTGTTGTTAATGTTTCATTGAATGATAAAAACCATGGATTGAAGCATGGATCAAAATCAAGTAATGCTGTTAAGTTGTGGTGACTTCCATTTGATCCACTGTATTTATCGAGAAATATATCCAAGTGCTCATACATTGCATGCTGACGTGCACATTGTTGTGAATCCGAAGATTGCACAATTGCAATGATATCTGAATTTGACAATCCTGTGACATTTAGAGCTGTTTCTTGCAACATTTTGTACGGTTTCAACTTAACACTTTTTAATAAAAACAAGTCCTTTTGCTTCCAAACTCGTTCTTATTTTTTCGAATTTTCAAATTTTTCATTGAAATTCAAGTTTTTTCACAATTTTTATCACAATCAATGGAAGCACTTTCTTTTAATTTCCTCATTGGCATTCTATAATTGTGCTAGTTACTGAATTCACTACAAATTGATTAGATTTTAATTAAATTTCACGGCTTTCAATTCTGGTATTTTATTCTGCTTTCTTATGCTGCCTCGAATTTCTGTAAAGATAAAATACGGTAAATACATTAATTTTCAGCATTTAAATAAGAGTATTAATGGATATGTTATGAAAAAAAAGGTCAAAAATATTTCTTCACCTTCAATGCACAAAAGGTTAAAAAGGAAAAGGAAAATACGAAGACAACTTGCACTTTATATGAATATTTAATTGATTAACTTTCTAAATAAAAATTATCGAAAAAGTTTGCCAATCATTTGTAATGGCCATTCCTTAAAGATTGTTCACAACATATTGCATCCGAGTCAAACAAAGTAATTAGAAAAGTTTTTGTTGGAGTTTGCAATGGAGACACACACAACACACACACACACACACACAAAGGAAGGGAGAGAGAAAGAGAGAGAGAGAGAGACTCTTCTTATTAATATGTGTATGGTATCATTTCGTTCATTGTGTTAACTTGGGAACCAGTGCCTGATGGGGTATTTTATAATACAATGCTTCTTTTCAACCATTGATCTTACATATGACATACATCAACGTTTGTCGCATTCTATTCAATTGTCAAATGGTTACAATCTCTTGTTTTTCACAATGTACACTATAGCGCATACAATTATAAAATAGCAAAATGAAAAATGCCCGTCATAACACATAAAAGAACATTTAATAAATGACCAAAAAAAGCGTAACTCAAGCGCTCATTTATTTCGAATCATACTACGTTGAAATGATCGCATTATATTCAACCCACGCGTCGTCAGCAATTGCTCACTCATGTGCTTCTAAATTAGGCAGACGCACGAATCATTGAAAGCGAACCGGTCTAAAATCTCAATTGCGGCAGCTACAAGCTTTTACATATAAAGCTGGCAATTGTTTGCATTTTTTCCCACTTTCTCTCCCTTTCTCTTTCTTTCTTACTTCCTCCCTTTCTCACTCTCTCATTCTCCGTTTTTAAATTATCTCACTCTTTGTGATCAATTTTCATCTCATCCCCTTACCACCCCCCCCCCCCCATTTGCCCACCAAAGGCCTTGAATTTGTTATCTGATAATATTAGCGTTTCATCAAATTTGTAAAATTTCCCACACAAATTACATTCCGTCAACCACTCCGTTTACAATCCGTCGAATAATTTGTAATATAAAATATGTAATCATTTTGTTTACAGTATGCATGAACAAATCGCAGAATAATGCTGTTCCTTTTTTTTACGCTTGAAAATTTTAGTCGCCATCACTATACAAAAATCTCATTTTCAATGGAATTTTTTTGCTCTTTATCATTTACTGTGGTATTTTGTAAATGCGCTTCGTATTTACGGCTATTTGGCTCTTTGATGACGTTCTTTTAACATTATTCTCATACAATTGTTCACATTTTCCCTCCGGCGACGATGCTTTTTTCACTTTCACTTGACGGCAAGTATTTGGTTCCGTTTCGCATTTAGTTCATTCTATGTAGCATTGGAACAGTTAGCAAAACTTTTAAGAATCATAACAACTTTGCTAAATGTGTATTGGCTAGACATTGATAAAATGGAATTTCCATTTTCATTTCAATCCATTCAAAGAGTAGTTAGAGAGAAGCCTCAAAGTATTTTTCATAATATTTATCGTTTTCCATTCTTTTTTTTTTTTTTTTTTGAAAGAATAATTTGATTGATTTTTTTTTTTTCTTTTCGCATAAAATGTCTATCATCCGGAGATATTTGAATCTAATGTATTGTCACATCAACCGACACTCCGCCTTCATCATTTCAATTTTTCATCCATTTGGGTGGTATTTTGACCTTTGGCTATCCATTTGTAGCATTGGTATATTTCATTTTCATTCATATATCTTTAATATGGAGACAATTGGAAAATTTTATCATAAGATGACTGACAACATCACTGAACCTTTTAATACGCATATTTTGCTTATCGAATTCTATTGCATTGAAATATAAATCGATTGAATTTCCCATCCACATCATTCACATTTGTACATTTTGGCCGAAAGGCAATTTTGACCTTCAATAATTAAATAAACAGCAATGGATTCTGCAATCAAAACATTCCACTTGATGAGAAAATTGCATTGTCTGTACCAATCTTTAAATGGAACGTTCATTTTCGACGCCCATTTCAATCGACCATTTATAACAAAATGAATTTGAAAGAAAGAAAGAAAGAAAAAGATGGAGAAGAGACCAGAATTAATATGAAGAAAATAAAGAGTATTGATGCAGAGACTGAAAACGTAATTATATCACTCACTCGAGTGAACAAATCACGCACAGTGATAGCAATTATACCATTGGACAGACAAGGACAGACAGTTAACGATGAATCTCAGCCACACAAATTATTTGCTTGACTGTGTATAACACATTTTTTTATATCCAAACAACCCCATCGTTCGTATTTACCCATTGATATTCACGGATGATATTCAATCGACATGAAATTATTTATAAATATTTACTTGAAATCATATAAACTCGATGAATATTGATTGGAACGCCCATTGTATTCTCTTTTTTTTTCTTTGCGTAAAAAAAATGTCAAATTTTTTCACTTCATAAACAAATTGAATTCTGTGTGCATTTGAATACAATTTTTTTTTTAATTAGATTATTTATTAAAAAATGTATTGTTTATATTCCATTGCACTCTGGGAAATATTGATATGGTCACATGAATCAATCATAAATCTGCTAATGAAATCGGTCCATGGGCAAAAAAAATATATCTTTGATTAATATTTGTCGGAAAAAAAAAATAAATTCAACGAATTCGAATACATGGTCTCATTGTATTGCAATCGTTAGTAATCATTCATACATATTAGAATCATTTCAAGAACTTGGATAAAATTCATTGACATTTCTTGACTGTAAATAGACAAAATAACTAAATCATTTAGATGAAAATTTTCCGATTGAAAATTTATTTTTATTATGAATTTACTCTGAAACTTGCAAATATATTGATTGATTGGCTTTCATTGAAAATTAATATGCTTACGTTTGATAAGCAAATAGAAGCATGTATACTATGCTAACAATCCCATTTTGATTAATCCGGTGCCGGTGTTAATGTAAAGAAAATCTTTGAATGTGAGCGAAACTAGAATGATATTGGTTGGCCTTATCCAGTAATCTACTTTTATCGATACAGATTCGGTAATTTTGTTTTTATTGTAATTGACTTCAGGGCCGTTTTAATTGCTATTACGAATTTGATACATAATTGGAAGCAATTAATAAAATTCGATTCGGTAATATAAGCACAAACTGTTTTCCAATCGATTACATTTTAACACATTTCGTAGACAACACAAGCTGACGGCACCTTTTAACATCCGAATTGAAATTCACTCTTTTTCAATAAGCCAATATAGATTTTGCATGCAATTTTCATATAAGGCATTGCGTGCTGGTAATGTTTTGTATACAAATGACTTCCCGCGTTGTAATTGTTTACATATTTTAGTCGATATCCATTTGCATTGTGAACAACGATTGGAATAACGGAAACCGATTATCATATTGATTCAAACTGTTTATTCTCATGCGAATTGTTAAGTCTCGTATCGTCTAGAATCGTTTTGTTATTGATTTTCTATGCTGAGAATTTTATGGCAAATAAAACAAATTGTCGACTTTTTTATTTTCGCGTTTTGTTTTCGCTCGAACATTGAGCAAATGTTTGAATATTGGTATTATTCGAATAAACACGATGTGCACTTATTGATTCTATCTTTTTTTTTTTCCTATTATTAGAATACAAATGAAAAGAAATTTTAACAATTGAATACGAAACGTCCAATCTCGATGGAAAATGATGGTGGACTAACTCATTTTTCCACGATTCCAGATATTTATACCTATTTTCTGGTGAGATTATATGATGCTCAATTTCGAAATTTGATAATTGGAAAACTTTTACGCATTTTGTTGATTTTAATTTGATTTACGGATATTATTAAGTTCATGTGAATAGATATCAAACAACGTTCTTGGAAATATTTATTGAGTTATGAAAATGTTTCTTTTGATTTTAATTGAAGATAAAATTATAATAGTTTGCAAACGCATAGATAAGCAGCATGTTGGCACTTCCTAATAGGAAAGCAAATCGACATATTGCAATCGCCATGTAAATAATTTGTATTTTTCGTAGTTGCATACTCATAACCAACGCGTACTCAGTTCAAAATCCAAAAATATAGCGTAAGCAATCTCAGTATGTTGATATGCTCCCAAAAGAAAAATTTAATAATTTTAATTATTTTTATTAAATAGGAAAAAATTTAAAAAAAGGGAATAGAAAAATAAAAAAGAATGGGAAAAAAAAAAGCCGGCCTATTAGGCAGTGACTACTAGCTGGATAAAAATGATTTTGCGAACATTTTTAGTTTCCTAAAATTGTTGAGCTCTATGGCACGTTAAAATATCAGAATAAAAGCAAGAAAATAATTTGAATTTGATTCATTATTCAATGTGCACCGTTTGATAGTAAATTCTTCAAAATGCTTGAAAACATTTTGTTGTTTACAAATTCGACCTAATTTCATCTTCCACAGAATGTATTTCGAACAAAAACAAAAAATATTTATACGTGAAATTGTGCGTAATTAGATTCAAAAAAAAGTTGAGCTTTTATTGTAAAATGGTATCAACTGATGCAGGTGGTTGCGTTCAATTATGCAACTAAAACTGTTAAACTCATTGTTTGCATTACAGGAAGTACATGTATAAGTTAACTAAGCAATCAAGTGAATCCCTTCGAATGAGCTTTAATTCAAATTGCATCGTACAAGTAGTGCTCAGATGTTGTTGATATTGATGTCGTTAAGAACAACACTATAAAATGTTTATCGATCGTTTGTTATTGGTTTGTGGAGTAGCGATCATACTATGTTGCATATTAGTCTTGCATAAACAATAACAAGTTGAAAGACATGAAGAGGAACAAAAAAAATTTGGCATTGTGTGCATGCCTAAAGCATGTTTATCACAGGCAGGCACGTAACACAATCACCATTTCAGAAATTAATCCATTTCCAGCATCCAGTTTGATAGCCACTCAAGGCATTCAATCTTCTTGTGTGTGTTAATCGACGCCATTTTTCCTAGTAATCTGAGATATTAAAGTTAAAAATATATGTTCCCTTCATTTCAGTCATTTTGAAAAATGTCTTTTGTTTTTACGAGAACGTGGAATTATGTTTGAATGAGTGAAATTGTATTACAATGTATAAAAAAAATGGACCATTTTAAATGGTGAATGTATTCATGATTATCTTCCCATTTTCTATTCATTGCATTTGGAATTTATGTGTTTCTTTTTTTTTTATTTCTTCAATTTAATTACATTTTTTTTTTTAAATCGTGAGTAAAATCGTTCACCTATATAAGTTCATTTGAAATCCGGAAGAATGAAGATGACAATTGATTAGCAACTTAATTGAAATTGTAATTTAAACGCTCATCATACACTGATAAATTCTATGAACCGTTACGAAGTGAATACGTGCATTTTTATATGTGACAATAATACGGCCATTGAAACGTGCATCAACAAACATATCACATGATGAATCTAAGCGAATATAAAAGTTATGTATTCTTAGCTGTTATCGGATCTGTCTGACTTGAATTCAATGTAAAAGAAAACTCAATAAAATGCTCCATCATAGAAAAAACGTATAAAATTGTGCTTGGAAACGATAGTGCAAATGATTGTAATAGAAAAAGATTAAAACATCCATTTAAAACATTCTTCAAGCAGTTTTGTTCGTCATTCAAACATCCGTATTGTTAGCAATTATCCCTTTCAACTAAGCTTAAATTCATATGAAAGTCGTTGAAAAATACAAATACCATGTGCAAACTGACAGAAGACTGTCTGAACTCAAGAACTTTATATATTTAGAAAATTTAACTTGATTCTGTCAACATATTTTACACTTTTACTCTTACTCATACTGGTAAATTTGTCGTTGAAAATTGCCCAAATGGTGTCAACTTACAAATGGCTTTCTCATGTAATGAGATGATTAGGCAATCACTTTTGTTATTATTTTGTTGAACTTGATGTTAGTCAGAAGTAAAGTCAGTCTAATTTACAAACACATTATGGGCCGGTTGATGTTTGCTGTTGATACAACAATGGATGTGAAACGATTAAGCTTGATAAACAAATATATTTAGAAAGTAAAGTTTTTGGCCTCCGTGACTGAATGACAAAGTAAAACATGAAGAGCAAAAATCGAAGTCAAATATTTGACTTTACATTCATTGGAATTTATTGTATATCAAAGCGGGAAGCAAAAAAGTTAAAGTAAAAATAAAGACGAAACAAATGGCTTCAACATATTCCAAAATGTTTTCACAATCAACAAAAATTATTGACAATTCATGCGAATGGATACAGTTTTGTATATATCTAGGTAATTTTTGCATCTCATTTTCTGATTTTTGTTTGAAATTTTTATTTTTGTACATGTTTAAAAAAAAACCGCCCGTTTCTGTTGTGAAGAAAAAAAAAACAACACGTTTTTGCGTGTGTGTATGAAAACAACAAACGTGCTTGTTTTTGAATATGAAAATTTTTCCTTCGAAGGCCATATGATGAAATGGAAAATGTTTCTATTTGACTTTGATTTTTTTTTTTTGTTTTTTTTTTTTTTGTTTATTCGTTCATCTTATCATTGTACGAAAAAATGGTTGTGGCATTTGCTTCGGGAAATATTAAATAAAATCATCGTACATATAGATTGGTTTTGTTGGTTGCGGTTTGAATTTTGGTAGGAAAAGTCATTGGTTCGAAATGAAATCTCTTTGATTTCTCAGGCGAAGTCTTTATAGAATGGTTTTGAGTAAATATTCCAACAAAATACACTCTGACAGCTATTTGGTTATGAGAAATGACATGAGTTAAACAGAATAATATCACACCAAATGCTTGCCTACACGGTACGTGCATGAATGAGTGGATTTTTTTTTATGCTCTCTACTTCTTACATTGATTATTTTATTATTATGGCGAATGTGTCGGAATTCATGCAACATGTTTCATACATGTATAAATACAGTGAATATATTTTGGCTAGTGCACTTTTTGCTTTTCTATTCGTGTCTCTGTCTCACTTTATTTTTATGTTTGGCACTGTTTACCGAAACCAATTTGAACGGGGCTAACAATTGACTTTCAAGAAAGCATACCAACTTATTTTCAAGAATACATGTATTCACGCTTTACTATGTACTGAGTACGTAACACAAATATTTGCTCGGTTGGAAACGAGTGTGTACGATCAAGTTTATATGGTGGTTTTACTACGTTCATTTGAATATTAGATTGTTGTTTATGTGTAAAACTAGTGCACAAATTGTCTCATACTTGCGTCACATTTCACACAACTAAAATTTGAACGTAATGTAGTTAGATGTAGTTAGTGGGTATTGGTATTTCAAGTGGCAACAAAAAAATATAAGCGTAAAGCTCAAATTTATGCGAAAACTTTGAATGGTACCGTTCAAAAAGAGAAGAGCCTATTGTGCATTTCTTTGCCATCAAACGACTGGTTGCGGGCATGTGGATAACATTCATGAGTCAAAGGAGGAATGCTTGAATGCGTGAGAAAGAGAGTGTGAAAGAGTGAAAGAGTGAGAGAGATGAAGTGAGGCATAGCAAGTAAATAAGTTATTGTGCGAATGAGTGGTTGAATGAATAAGTAAGCTGCACAGAGGGAGTCAAATTTAAAGTCAACTGAGTTAACGAACATCGTCTATCACCGAAAAATAATTGAATATTTTGCTGAAATATTATCGCTTAGCGAACAAATCGAGTTGATTTCCCGGTTTGTTGGCGTTTATTTTGCGAATGCATGTCCTTGTGGCAAATATGTGCACGTCACTCAATCACGTTGAAGTATTTTCTTCATTTTTCATATTCTCTTGTTTTATTTGAGCGTCAATTACCGAAAATTCAGTTGAAAATAATTATTTTTATGTCGCATTGTCACTAACATATAAAGTAATTCGATGTTCTCTATTTCGAATGATATGGTGCGAAACAAGAGACCACATTCTTCAAACGTTAGCTACTTGAAGTTC
This sequence comes from Resseliella maxima, assembly GCA_029041755.1. NCBI lineage: Eukaryota > Metazoa > Arthropoda > Insecta > Diptera > Cecidomyiidae > Resseliella > Resseliella maxima. The sequence continues at coordinate 192,891 of JAQOWM010000753.1, forward strand.
ACATATCAAATGTCAACACGATTTATTGAGCAAGTTGAATTTTGTTCACATTTCATAAGTGGTGAAATTAATTTAATTTCAGTTTTATGCCAATTATAATTAACCCTCTTGAATAAAACATTTGCTGATAAATTGTTAAAGTGTTCATTTTCATTTTCAATTTCATTTTATTGTAATTTTGCGGTATCACATAGTTCATCATCAGTGTGTATACTAAATGGCTATCGATAAAATGACGCGAATTGGAAAAGGTAACGCGCATTGGGCAAATTGGAATTAAGCGATAAATCAAAAACAACCGCGAAATAACACTTGACATTTACATTAAATCGCATTACGATGAAATCATGTCGAACAATTTGTTGCTATGACTTCAAAGCACGATAGCGTAAAAAGAAAAAAAAGCAATTCAAGCACAAGCTTTTAGATCAAATCATAAATATAAACATCGAGTCGTTTTGTGGGGAAAATAGTACCGACTGCAGCTGTTTCACATGATATTGTGTCGCTTGATTGCATCTCTGACTGGTGTTTGAGTGCTCTGTTTGCTTCGAGCCAAGAGAACCATTTTCGCGTGCATTGATTCGGAACGGTGGCATTTCTTTTTTCGCTCGCTCATTCGCTCGCTCATTGTTTGTTGATATTGTAATACAAATGCATAAATCGCCGGAAAATTTTTTGTGTATTTGCACATTAAGTGAACCGTAAACGGTCGTAGTCAAAGCAGATTCATCAAACGCAGACACTATTAGGTGTTTTTGTTTACAATGTGCCTTCTATTTTTGGCTACATATATTCATGATGCAAACATTCATCGTTTACAACTTTTGACATTATGAAACAACATCAATCTCATCTCTAATCACTCTATACTTAAACTTATATACATAAATATAATATTTGATCAACGAAAATACACAGCTCAATTTTAGTAACGATTTTTCACATTTTTTCTTTATTTTTGCTTTTCTCATCAATGGGGTGGACGTTTTTTTTATCTTAACGACTATAACTTCTGAAATTTCGCTTTTATTAACTTTAATAACGCAAATCATACATAGAGAGAAAATAAGTGTAAAAAGTAAGAGTGAAAAAAACCTCTTTGTGTACTGTGTACTGTGTACTGTGTACTGTGTAAAGGTCATCGCTGTGTCAACGACTGCTTCAATAAGCAAATATATTTATTTTATACAACAACAAAAAAACCACCGCATGAGCAACGATGAAACGGAATTTTTTTTTATCAAACCCGCTTAGTAGCTTTAATTAAACCAATATTGCTATCATCACGCTCATATTTCCACTGATTCAAATAACGTTCGATGACAAACTACAATAACTTTCATCTTAATCAAACACTAGGATAAACCTTCTAGTTTATTTCTTTTTTCTGTTATTTCACTCTTTTCTCTATCGTTTTCCGCAAGCTTTATTTTTGGATACATCGCAGCTTCACGCAGTGTTTGAATGTGATGTCACTGTGAGATATTCTCACTGAAAATGCGCTCATAAATAAAATAATTAACTCGAATAAAGAATCTCAATGTCAAACGCTAATATTCACATTGAAACATCTCATTTATGCGAAAATAAAAGAAAAAAACATCTTTCGATGATGAATTTTTTTCTGTTTTTTCTTTCAAAATAACAAAGCGTAAATAAACATTTTCTCTCACTTTATCAACGAAATAATCAAGTGTTAAGTTCAAATTTAAAGAGTACAGATGTTTAGCCTAATGTTTAACACAGGAATGCTTGAGATCTTGCTTGAAATTGTAATCGTTTGGGATGGCAGGATGCCCGTAATAATCGACCACTAAAGAAATATTACTATTTGAATTTTTGGCACAAGTCCAGCATTTCTCTATTTTAAGCAACATCTCCTAAAACTTATAAATTTCAATACAATAATAAAACTGATGTGATTAAATATAATTCCTTCGTTGATATAGTATTCGATGAGCCGCAGATTCACTATCTCTACCTAATATCTACACATAGTTACACAATCTTGAACATTGTACAGTGTACAGGTCTGAAAATAACATCTCAATAAGTTTATCAGTTTGGTAAACATAAAACGTGTCGTTTGCTTGTGTGTAAGTAACAACACGTTTTGAATGTACAACAAAAATAAACCATTCAAATGGCCAAGAATCTTAGTTTATTATCGAAAATTTCTCTTTCCTTCTCTCCCTCTCCTTTTCTCCCTCTCCCTCCCTCTCTCTCTCTCTCCCTCCCTCTCTCTCTCTCTCTCTCTCTCTCGCACACACACACAAATTCCTGAACGAATTCAAAACGTTGTAAATATTTATATTGTTTGTTTTATTCAAATATTCTACCTTATTCGTATCGGTCATGCTGTGAAAATTGTGCAAAGTTGAACGAAACTAAAAATCTCTCCGGTTGCGAAACAATGTTTGGAAGATGTTTTGCCAAAATGAAATTTATTTTATAAAATTGAAACGAAAAACTTTCATACACAATACAGGAGTGCGCATCATATGAATTGATTTCTTTTGTGAAAATATTGTTATAGAATCATTATTGGTACAGAGATTACTTGACCAAAGGGAAAAAGAAGATGCCAACAAAATTAAATGTTTTTTTTTTTTTTTTTTTTGGTTTTTGAAATGTTGCAAAACATAAAGACGAAAACCCTGAAAATTTGTTTACTAAAGTTGAGATTTGTGCACAGCATGTGTTACAGTTCAAAACTTCTATATGAACTATGTAACTAATTTCATTTCCATTGCAATGTCGATCACGAAGACCGACATTTTGAATTCAAAACAAAAACATGAAATTCAATTCAATTTATTGACCATCAAAATATGCCCATGTTTTGGACACACACGTTAAAATGTTTATAATTATTTTTGATGCGATGAAAATAATATGCTAAATTGTCGATGTGCAAAATAACATTTAAATGGACATTTTCATAATTACTAAAATTTAAGTATTTGATTCTATTAATTATGAGTTTAAAATTGAATTCTTGTAAAATTTCAACAATTAACTTGAATGGAAACAAGCAATTTGTTGTGGTAAAATGCAGTTGTACAGCATATTGCATGGGCGAAAATGCAGAATAGAATTTTTGATTGCAAATTGCTTGCCACTTGAAATATTGACCAAAAAACCCATCGACTGAATGTAACTGGTCGGTAAAATTTTCAAACTGTGTCACTTAGGATGAGTGCCAAATGGATGTGGTTTTTTGAAACAATAATTGTGTTGCAGTATTTATTGTTTTGTAAAAGCAAACTTTGTGTAATGAACACAAACTAAATGGATGAAATCAATTTGAAATAATGCCCAATTATGGTTTCAACCGCACAAAAATGGCACCATTGAATACTGCCAACCACTTGCATACATAACTTGTACTAGGCAAATGCGTATATTTATTTTTTTTTTTTTTGCGTTTTACTGAAATGTTTTCGATGACATAAATAAATTTTCGCTTTGAATTATGAATGGATGTCGATCGTGACATAGCGAAAACAAGTTCATCGGAATTTTTCCAACGAATAACGCACGATATATTTCAACACATGGATGATATTGTCAATTTATTAAACGACCAAACAAATATTATGTTTTTCATCGACACATATCAGTGTAATGTGTGTTGGAATGTTGTCATCAAATTAACCACATTTCGTCATCATCATCATCATTAGCTAGTACAATGAATCAATGAATTTGTAGTGGTTTTTACGGATTTTTACGGAATATCACAATGATTCAACCACAATAAAATAACGGAATTTCATTTATAAAGTATATAAACAAAGCGTTCAATATGAAAACATACAATTTATTGAATTCAGTCAATTTAATGAACGAATAAAAATCCAGCAAAATGAATGAATGAAAACGATTCATTTTCTCGGTTTTCCCAAATCCCATTTATTTGTAACTCACAATTAAACGCATTAATTTGATTTCTGGGGATTTTTTTTTCGATTTTCAGTGTAGTTGCCCAGAGTGACTAATACCTCGAGGGACTTTCTTCATAAAATATAAAAACCATCAGTTCCTATTTTGTTTTTTTATGAATATTTGAATTTGATCAAGTCTTTTAAGCCATCTGTGCCCTGCGACAAGTGCTTGGCAACAGTGAAAAAAAGTGACATGTCTTTCTCAATGACACAGGCACAATAAAAAAAAACGGAAATTATGTATTAATATTTCCATGCCAAAGAACACAGATCACCACTTTTCTCTTTCTCCCTCTCTCTCTCTCTCTCTCCTTCTCACCCTCTCTCCCTCCCTCTCTATCTCTCTCTCCCTCTCTTGCTGTTTACAGATGAGATGGATTAATGGGGTTTGCAATAAAAATTGGCCTCATTCAGTATCTTTGATTGCCTTAGATTGTGATTCACAGTTTTTGTAGCGATTTTCAGATTAATATCTTATGGCCAACGCAATTTCAATTCAAAATTTATGTAAAACATATGTATGCTTTTCCGGAAAAACGCTCAAATAAAACCAAAACTTTTATTGATTCAGTGAATAAATTTCATTGACTTTGATTTGGCGCCACATCACAATCAAAATCGGATTTAATTTTATTCAATTTGATTGGATTTCCAATGAAAAGTATCTTTGGAAATGGTCCAAATTGACAATCATTCGAAGAACAATTTACCAATCAATCGATGCTTTAACGATATTTGCATAAAATTTTCCACAACTCAATTTTATCAAATGGAACATTTTAAATTCAAATGTAGTCAACGCGAAAATTCAAGACGTGGTCCAGTGATTCTGGGAATGCGGAGGATGTGCAAATGCGGTACTGAATTATGATCACATAAAAATAGCACAAAATGGTTTTGTCGTTTGGAAATTGCGACAAAATGAGTATATTTCTCAAGGCAAAAACAAGTCAAATATTTGAGCAAATCATAGAAAAACCAAACCATAATGAAACGAAAAGTTTATGAAAGGATTAAGTGCGACAATATTTGCTGCTTCCTCATTTGATGGCTATGTGTCGCATGTCGTATGTCAACACAATCATCAAGTGGATGGGATGCTAGTCGCTTCAAGCGAATTGACATTTTACAAATGAATCGACTTCATTGTCAGAATCGATTTATCGTTTGCTTTGCGCCTTTCTTTTCTCTTTTTCTTGTTCATTTTTCTTACAATCTTTGAGAATTCTTAAAGCAAATGTTTATGTTCATACTATGAACTTCATAAAAGTAAAAAAACAATGATGCAACAAAGGGAGCAAAGTCATCGAAACATCAGACATTTGGCCAAATCATTGAGCAGTATTGTCAATCGAATGAATAATGGTTTATGGACGTGAACAAGCATTTGAAAAAGCCAACACACAATACTTTTTATTACACCGTTTATTAAACAAAATTGAAGGGAAAACATCATACATTTTGTCTGACAAAATGTTCAAACATAATTTTTCATTATTCATTTTGTTTGCCAGACAAGCAAGCATATCAACTTTTGCTTTGCTCTATTAATTTCATATATCTTATAACACATATGCCAAATTCACTGAAAAACTTCTGTTAAATTGACATATCAACAACAAAAACGATTTGTCATACGATTAAAATGATTGCTTTTTCAATACAGATGCCGAAAAACTAACCTAGTAGTTTGAAAAAATGCTTTTTTAAACTAGCAACCCCCGAGGGCAACCCTATTTTGGCCCCAAACTAACAAACGCATTTCAAAAAAAAAAAGGCGAATGATTCAAACAATGGGCAATGAGTAATGTTCGTTTTTGAAGATCAACGCACCAATTTGGCCACGCCAATTCAATGCTTTTAGCAAAAGTTTTTAAGGATGAATGTATTTGAATAATGAGTAAGCGTTCCTTTTATCCATCATTGAAATATGTCATCAACTCACTTGTCGGCGTGTGTGTATGTGTGTGTGTGTGTGTGCCATCAAGTGAAATATAATGAAAAAAGCATTTGACGTATTTTTAGTGAGAAAGTCGTTATTGCTTGAAATGATAGAAATCAAGGAAAATGTTTCAAATTCATTTTTATTTTAGCAGCGCACACATTCAATTTCATATGGGTGGGATTATCCGCTTTGATTTTACTTAAATCAAGCGATAAAAATGGGTCCAACTCATGCAATAAAATATGTTAAAAAAAATATACAATATATATGTATAATATCAGTGAAAACTGTCAACCATAAGATGTGTTTACATTTGTTTTCGAAAAATGCGTCACAGAACAAATGCTCTGTTGTTTGGGAGTTTTTTTTTCGTATCTTCTTTCCCCACTTCAATAGTGTTGTGAGTCGTATCATAAATTTTGAATTTTTGTCATAGTGACATATGCTTTTCATGCTATCTGGCGTCATGATTGTTGTTTTTTTTCCTCGTCCCCTCGCAAATATGCATGATTTTTAGTCGCAAATTCATATCAATGCCATCATATTTGGTGATTTGTATGAAATTTATATAGGCAACGGCAATTGTGCGACTTATATATTTGCACATTAAGTATGCACATTCTTTATATGTCTTTCGTATGGCGGCCAATATCATCAATTCCCCTATCATTGTCTCAAATTCTCTGATCTTAAGCCATTGTTGAAGTGACATATTCAAGAATCAACCCACAATATGAAATCTCTCCTCTAAGGAGAAATAAAATGAATATTTACGATCCGAATGTAATGGAACATTTTCGGGAATAAATCACATTTGCATGATAAGAAAAGATCGAAAAGATAATAAGGAATTCAACCGACTTCACCAAAAAAAAAGGAAAAACAAATCCGTCAAATAATGAAGAAAACATTGAAAAATCTGATTGTAATCATGTCATAAGTTGTAGATTATAGACATCAATCGATACATTTGTTGATTGACAGAATGAATATATGTTTGAAACATTGAATCGATTGCGTTGAATGACTGACTCATAATAGCGCTAATCCGAACTCCTTGTGACTTTTGTGCAATAGCTTTCATATTGATCTAGGTAACGGATTTGTGTTAAAGTCAAAACTTTCTCATTCAATGAATTGACTTTATGATTCCATTGTATCAGGTGCACAATGGGCCTCGTCTAAATCCGGATTTATACCGTAGTCGATTCATTTAATGCCAATTGTTAAAGTGAAAAAAATTCAATGTCCTCCGTACATTTGTTTTGTATTATGTTGTTTCGTGTAAACGATTCACCATCGCATGCTATCAATGTTAAATTGAGTGGTGTTAAAACTTGCCTATCGTTTTTACCATACACACACACAAAGTAAATTGAGTAAAAATGAAATCGAAACGAGCATTTTAATCGAGTCATTATTATGTGGTCGCACGTGATCTTCAAGTCATCCGGTGTCGTTTTTTGCACACAAAAAAATGTATAACGATATGATAAAGGAGAAGAAGAGGAAGAAGGAGCAAAAAAAATTGTTCATTCTTTCTTTGCAATGCGTCTCGGCTGTTATCGACATTTCACGTTTCAAACAGCCGAAAAAGTTGCTCGCTCTCGTTTTTACTCTGACTGTCATTTCTTCGAACGTTTTTCTTGCCATTTTTGTTGGCCTTTGCAAGTTTAACGTAAAAGTTTTTTCATTGCAATGCATTTAGTAAATGCTAAGCGTATATAGAGAATTTATGTGGAAGTAATGTGTGTGTGTGTGTGTGTGTGGTTTGGTTGTGTTAGGCCAGTTCATTAAGCCAATTCCATTGTTGCCATAATGCAGCAATTTATACATAATTTTACAAGAAAAAAACTTTTCCATCGCAACGCACTTGTTGATTATGCAATCAATTTTCAAAGAAATCGGCTCTTTATCCTCAAAATTGATAAAACACATTTTGAAAAATATCGCTTACCATTTCGACATAAATTCATTTCAACAAAAATGAGGAAAATTTTGATGAAATTTCGGCAAAATGAACGAAAAAACAAGCAAAACGAATTTATCATAGGTCGAACTCATTATCGTGAACTGTTGAGGTTATTGCCTCGAGAGATAGAGAGATGGAGGGCATTCGAGCCGAAACTCGAATTTCAAAACCATTAATTTTGATATATGACAGAAGTATCTTCGTTCCTCTCTCTTTCTCTGCTCTCTCCTTCAAATTTCCTTTGAAATCTAAATATTTCCTTGGAAATTTAGCATGGACCGTCTGTTTTCACGCATTTCATCTTTTACAATATCATATAGAAACAAATCAAATGTGCTGAATCTAATCTGAAAGCACTTGATTTAAATAACATGAAAAATTATTAAGTATTTAGATGTAAAAATCGGAGAGCACGTATGTAGCAACACAAAAGTGATGCTTAAAATGTTATCACTGATGTATTTTCCCGGAAATATTGCGTTTGCGATGTAATTTCATCAATAAATTGCTACCAATAGACAACCATTTTGAAAGCACGTAATGTAATCTTATGTTAGCTATGTGTATGTACACACTTCCGATTAGACTATCACTTCGATTTACATGATTGAATGCTTAGCAAGTTGAATAGAAGCGAGAAAATTTTTTTTTTTTTCACAACTTATTTACACTCATAGCACATGAAACAAATTTATGTTGCATGTATGCTTACGATCGCTATAATGGATTTTTTCTCACACAAAGAATGAAATAAAATCATAAATCGAATTTGTTCAAGCAATTTCACGTTATTTCGTGTGTTTTTGCCTTTCTAGCCGTTTCTAGCACAAAATTGACAAGAGCAATTTGGTTTGGCATGTTTCTTACAATCGAAAAATTAAAAACAGACAATCAAATGGATCGAAGAAAATTCCAACGAAATTGAGGAAAAGAGGCCAAACATTAACTCTATTTAAAGGGTTCAAATTATTACTATTTCTCTGTCTATGTATTTTCCACATCCCATTTTCACTCAATAATGTGGCGGTTGTTATTTGAAGCAATTTCACTTAACTCAACGGAAACACCAAATGAAAAAGAAAGAGAGATATGTATATATATAGAAGGGGGAGGAATGAGGGAGATGAAAGAAGAAGAGAGAGAGAAAATAATAAAAAGAGAAAAAAAAAAGCAAATTGAAAGTCATTTTTTTCTGCGCAATTTATTCAATTATGTATGTGGCGAATTGGTTCTGTAGAAGATGATGTTGCTTGCCTGAAAACCTCTTTTTGTGCTTTGCTCGAAGCACCATTTACACTGTTTACGATTCGACAAACAAATGTTGAAAATACACATATTTGTTTAGCATGCCGATTCTTTTGAGGCATGAGTAGTGAAATGCTGTTATTTTATGTGGATGTGGAATGCTTGAAAGACAAGAAAATAAAAGCAGCAGCACAATCAACAACAGGAACAATAACAATGCCAACAAAGCGCACATACGTTCCATTCTATCTTTTTCAGCATTTTTTTTTCTTTTTTTTTTTTGGATTCACGCTGACTAAAAATAAGACCGAGTTATAGTCGAAGCACATATATAATATATTATCGCGACTAGCTAAACCCCGTAATATATTATCATCGCCTCTCGGCGCGTTCTATCTATTTGGTAATTGTTTATGCTCATGCAGCAAAACTTTCATTGTGGTAACCATCCAAAATGCTTTTCATTTAAATAACAATAATACTAGTTTAAATTGGCTGTAAAGCAAGTGAAAAGGAAAAGATTTAAAATTGGAACGCGTTCGAATTTGTTGGGTGGATAAACGACCCACAAACATATTCGTTTGGCCCAAATTCCATAGAATATACATAAACAAGTTTCAACACGAAACAAGAATTTAACTTGCATCGATACGATGCTTGAAGAAAGAAAACCGACGAAAGAATACATTCCAACATCATTTCATTACAAATGACTTGAAAGGAATACGCCAACGTGCTTTGGCCAACAAATGAATGATTTTTTTTTTTCTTTTGCTTCTTACTAACTAGAAACCAGAACTATATATAATTTACAACAGCCAGATTTCCTTAATATATTTCATTCTTCTAGAATTCATTTTATCATATAATTTACAATGACAATGAGCAAAAACTTTGTAAAAATAACAAGCAAAAAGTCTGAACTTGGCTCAAAATTCAATTCAATTCAGAAAAGTGTAAAGTTAGGAGCATCAATTTTGGAACTTGGATAGGAAATTGCTTGTTAGTTGAATTTCATGCATATCTTTTTAAATGAAAAGGAAACTCACGGAAATCTATGAAGACTACCTAATAAATAAATTTTTTTTCTTCATTGTTCATTCAATTGTTATTCAAAGATTTGTTTTTTGCCTTGACATTGAACTTATTTATTATATTTTTCTATTGAAATGCAGCCAAATCTACTAAAAATGTAGAAATGTTCATTTTTCTTTTATTCTTGTTTTTTAATATGCTTGAACTGTAGGTGGGTAAAATAAATTCAAAAATCCCACTAACGGTGGTATTCTATTAAAACTTATACACATTCCCATGACAAAGAAGAACATTTCTTAGAATGCTCTTTAATCAACAATAATAAAGTAATAAGAGTGCTTTCATAACTATATTGAAATGCAATAAAAAAAAAACATGTATTTCAATTTAGGTAGAATTAAAATACAACATCCTATGAGATCCATTATATGGGATTTTTGCACAAAAAATTGAAAAGCATTCAATTACTGTTAAATACTGAACTGCAGGTGTTCCAACTCCATTGAATTCAGTGAAAATCACGTTTATCCTACACACCAAAATTACCGTTTCATTTGTAGTGGAAAAAAAAAACATTTCACAGGAATTCATGTGATAAAGCAGGATCGAAATAAAATCAAAGCATGAACTCAATTGAATTCATTTGAGTTACGTGATGCAAAAGCTTTAATCAAAATGAATATCTAGACATTGAACGTTATGTAAATTTGATGAATGTGCAGATTAAGATGCATGGAATTTTTTGTATTTTAATGGATTTAAAATGGCTATGAGCTTTCTGATAAGGGATTTGAACATTAAGAATTTTTGTTTAAAGGCGTTGTTTTGAAAAGAATTCTTGTGCGAAATTTCAAGACAATTACTTGTTACAAAAAATTTCGAAAAACAAATTCTAAGGAAAGTTCTAAAGCTTGTTTGCCCATTTTTCTTGCTTAAGGAAAACGGTCACCGGGATATCTTTGTGAAGAATTGTAAGGTAGAAATCCAGTGTATGATTTTTCAGACAGAAATACACTTGAAAATGCCGAATCAATGGTCCTCAATTCAGAGTTGAATATTCTGTTCATAAATAAAACCTATTCAACTGTGTATAGTTTAATCAATCTGTTAACACAATTGATGTTTTTATTGCTTTAATTCAATAAAATTGAAGATGGAAACTAAAAAGTTGAGAGGAGTAATCGAAATAGAAGAGATCCGTAAATTTATGTGTAGGCATCAGTACGCTCGCAATTTTGCGTTTATCAAATGCAAACGAATGTTAGTTGTTGATGGAATGAATGCACAAACGATGATATATATACCATGAGGAATAACAATAACCGTAACGATAACAGAAGCATAAAATAATTTATAGCTGTTTCGGTGAAACAAAAAAACGCTGACTTTAACAAACCGGATAGAATTTGCATGTAAAAACTAAACGCGAAAATCTGTAGTTTTATTGTTATAGAGAGGATTGATGCCAGCAGGAATGAGCCCCACAAACAATCATATGAAATATTTATCGCTGTAAATATTGCAGGAATAAAATTCAATTGAACAGCATTGATTCACTAAACCAAAATTCTTTTCGAAACAAATACACTGGGGTGAAATGAATTTTTTTTTTTCTCGCTTCATCCAAACACGAGTGTAAGTATGACAGAATGAAGTATACAAGCTAAATTCTAACATTCAGCATTTTTATGTATGGTTTTATTTCACTAGATAGACTTTTGTTGTTACTGGCTTTGTGGGCTCATAAATTTGTGTACCGATAAAGCAGCTTTTGCTGATTTTTATCCATTTTTCTTGAGATTTTATTTATTTAACAAATAGAATCTTTCGTATTCTGGGTATTGACGTGCAATTTCCTGAATATTACGGAAATGTCTCTTGAATTCTAAGAAAAATTAAGCATTCTTTCTGAAATTAGAAATACACCACATATACAAATTCTCTACCAAAAATAGGAAGTTGAATTTTTGATGATTCCTCTTCCATAATTTGTTAGAAAAATTGTTTGTTGAATTTAATAATGAAGACTTTGAACATTCTTAGAATTATTCATGCTGTCTTCCATGAAGAAAAATATCAAAATGTCACGTGCAATTTTTTTTCCACACAATAATCTATTTTCATTTTGTATTACAAAAAATGTATCATTACTGCATGTTGATTTCTTCGTTGCTTTTTTCTTTAAATACAATTAAAATCATAACTTTGCTAAAGTGAATCAAAAGTCTTCAGAGAGAAATTTATGTGTGATGTGGTTATAATGTTACTTCCTAAAAAACCCATTAGCCAATGAAATTAGATAAAGTATGACATTTAATTGATGTAATGAATTTATTTCATATAACGCCAGCATTCACATACATGAATGTTTCGTTTAGTTTCCAGGAAGAAAATTTGTAAAAATAAGCATGCTTTATATATAATTTCAATGTCAGCTTGAGATAATGGCAGTGGAAAGACAATAAGAACTTATAATGCAAAAGATGATCTGTTAAAATGTTTGTTCCTCTACAAAAGAAAATCACATTTTTAACGATTTATTTCTTTCACTGAAATTATGATTTGAAGATTTTGCTTTATACTTTCTAGAAAAACCGAATTATGTTCGAATTCGAAAATGTAAAACTATTCCCTCAATTGAATTTTCCAAATTTTGTTCAGAAAATGTGGAAAGCATGAACGGTTTTTAATCGGTGACTTTTCGAGAACCCAAATCAAGTGAAGTAAAGTACTACGTGCCAACTTGTGCCTTTGAAAACATATTTTTGTGATTACCGGAAACACATTGGTACGGGTAGCACTACTTGCACCGTGCTTTGCCACTTTGCGTACACCACACGTGTGAATAAATATCGAAAAGTATAAAATCTGGGCCACCCATATTGGTTAGTTACAATATAACCATGAAAATTCTTCAATTAATTGAAGTGAGGGTTATAATACATATACTAAATTTGAAATGAAAAACTATTCAAAGAATCCTTTTTCCAGCTCTGAAACATTCTTCAAATGCTATCTTGATTGTTTTATTTTGATTGATTTTGTCTTGAATTTTCATTTGTTGAGGAATTTAATTTGACTACAACGATCAAGCCCACATCATTGTAAACAAATTAAATTCCTCAGCAAATGAAAATTCAGGACAAAATTAAACATCAATATTCAAATAGTTCCGCGGCAAAACTGACAAAGGTCTTTGCAAGTGCAATCATTTTCTGTTTACTGTGTTCAATGTACTCTATGTAAAGATCACCATTGATTTTAACCTAGCACTCAAGTTATGTCAAATGTAACTTTCAAATGAGTTAAATGACGTACTAAAGAAAGTTTCTATTTATTGTTGACTTGTAATATTTCGATTCGACTTTGTACTTTTACTTCATAAACTGGCGGATTTGAAAAATGGAAACTATGATTCTTGCCACAATGTGATTTAATTTTTGCTTTAACATTGAAAAATAGATCAAAAAAACTTTGGGATTGATTTGCATTGGTTTCACTAACAACTTCTTCAACTATAATTTTGTGAAATTATGTAATTTCACGTAATGTTCCGAAAAAATTTGAAATTCGCCCGAATTTTGTCGGATTTGGAGGAGAACCGCACGGATCAGTGAAAAAAAAACTGAAGTAAAAAAGCTTAGGCTACACGTTTTCTTATAACAATACAAAGCAATATGCAAACCTTATTTAAAGTAAAGCTTAGATACGACTCGTATCATACGAGTATAAAGTAAATAAACTAGAAAATTTTCCAGCAGTATTAACTCATGTTATCAAACAATATGTTTAAGGAAATGTTGAAGAAGCTACAAAAGGCCGATAAAATGTCGGTTGAGAAACTTGACCAATTGCATTTTACATTCAAACAAAGTTTGTTTGATAACTTTGTTAGCCGTGATTATTTATTTAAGTGAAGTGAAAACTAACTAAAAACGGCAGCCTGAAAGTACTGGTGAATATAGGAGAGAAAGAAGAAAAAAGGTCATTTGCCGACATAGCATAATTCCGGTTGAGTAAGTTTCATCATTGGTTGTTTTAAAAATAGGATATGATTTCTAGACTTTATTTTTTTTTTTGTGTTTTTTTTTGGTTTCCATGATCAGACAAACAACAAGAGTAAATAGCAATAAGAAAAATACGGATTTTTTGTATTATGTTTTTCTCTAGTGATGTTTTGTTTTTCTCGTTTATTTTTTGGTTCATTCTTTTGTCAATTTGTACTAAATGACCTGAGTGTGATTATTTCAACGCCATTGAACCAAATGTAATCTATGTTTGTTGCCACAAAATGGGTTGTTTCATTTCAAAGACAACACAGTTCGTATGTCAAACTTAACTAATAGAATTTGATTTGATTTGAGCATTGGGTGCTGTTTAATCACATTTAAAAGCTCAATATCACACATTTGATTGTGTTGTTTCTTTTTTTTTTCTGTTAACAATGAGAAAATTAGGTATAAAAAATTATGAGGGCCACCGGCATACAATCTATTTATGATAATATGTTTTAAGAAGAAAATTCAATGCAAACATATTTATCTTGTGTGGTCCACTGCCTAAGAACCGAATTGGATTAGAAAAGTTTAACAATTTCCTTGTGGTTTGCGTTTGTTCGCGTTCATTATCTCAAATTATTTTGTCAAGTCTCACATTGGTAATCTATAAGATGAATCAATAGCTCTTTATGTCAGACTGAACTTGAAAATTAATCACTAATGACCTCTTTCGTCATTGCTCCGCTTCTACTGCTGTCAATGTAAAAAAGCAGCTACTCGGCAGTAGTAGCGGATCAATTGTTGTTGATTGTAATATTTGGCATTGTTTTATATTTTGCATTAATTATTTTAATATAATTTTATAATAATAATAATAATAAAAAAAAATGTTTGTTCGTGAAAATAAAACAAGAACCACAAAGTGACAATGAATCAAAGAAACAAAAAAAGAAGAAAAAATCTAAGGATAATAGTAGATCGTCAACGAAAGCACCTAACACTTTGAAAAATTTTGAGACCGACGTTTGCCAATAAACAATAGCGTCTCCTTGGATATTTACATAGAAATAGTTCGTGTGACAGCAATAGCTATGTGTACCACACACACAAATACATTTCTTTCAATGACAATTGCCATAGAGGCGCTATTGCTTATTTCAGATGAATTGTCTGAAAATTAATACATTGATTACATATACACGCTTCATGTCATTGTTGGTAATATGATGACACAATTTTCGTTGTGAAAACAAATAAAATTGATATTACTTTAACTTCTGTTTTTCTTTCTATCTCACACAATCAGGTTATGCCTAACATTTTCGTAGATTCTATGAATGTCACGGTTTCGTATGCCAAACGCGTTGAATTTTGGATTTTTTTTTTTGTGTTTTTTATGGATTAAGTTTGAGTATCATGATTAATAGGCTTTAGTAGATAAAACCAAAATCCACATTGTCGTGTATCAGCATGGTCGCCTGTTGACACTGTCGCCAATGTTATTTTGGCTAAATGTTTTGCACATAAATTAATTTAATTACACAAAAACGTATAACGGATTTTGAAACCAAAAAGCGAACTTAAATTCCAATGAAAACGCTGATGGCCATAAAAGTATTTACTTCAGTTGTTGTTATTACATCCTTTGCGATTTTATTGTCAAATGTTTGCGAACGGTAGATTTTGGGTGACATTTCAAGATAGAGTTCTCTGAATTGAATTCGATTAAAATTAATTCGTTATTCGTATTCGCATTTCAATTTGCAATGCACCAGCTATTGGTATAAGGATATTAGGCTGCGCGATAATCTGTTTGAGTAAAATGTGTTATCCGACACACTTTGTAAATGTTTAATCACACAATACACACACCACACAACATGACAAGACACGACACAACTCAACACGGAAACCAAATTGAAGGAAGTTTCAAGCATGTTTTGCTTTACCGTACTTACTAAAATACATGTGTACGATTTGTTCAAAGATTTTATGTTTCAGAGAATGAAATAAATCGATTTCAAATGGAATGACACTGTCATTCATCAAAAAACAATAACATTTGTATAACATTAAATGGTTGGATTGAGTTGAAATTGCATTTCATCGCAAATCAGTCATGTTCAATCAATTTTCATGTATAAATTGCCATTGTGCAAGAAAGTGTTTTTGCGATAAATCTGTTTTGCGATGCGTTTACTACCCATCAGTTGATAACGTAATCGAATAAATGTATCAATTAACTGTACAATGTATTTTACTTCTCTGCATCAGCACAAAACAATCAATCAATGGTCAATTGCGACGCAATTTCTGTTTATTTTTATTCTCTTAAATCTTGATACATACCAAGCATGAATATGCGTCATATGACATAATGTATATTGATTAGCATTCATCTTTTGAATACTGCGTATTTGTATAGATGAGATTCCAAAACACATTTTTCACATTTTCTCAGACACATTATTTGTCACACAGTTGCATAAATGTTCACCACCCCCACATCCATTCCTCCTTTCCACCGGTCCACAAACAACTATGACCGTCATTTGCCGGATGGATTTATTGAATCGAATCATGAGTTATTGTGTGTCGACGGAAAAAAGGTGTTCGTTGGACCAGGTAAATTGTTCCATAAATTCCACCGTAATCTTGTCCCTTTTTTTTCCCTCCAAATTGCAATTTATCGCTTGTACATTCAACTAGATTTTACGATGCAAAATTGTGCACGCTCCGGATATTTTTCTTTTAGTTGTTTTTTTTTTTTTGTTCTATTCGTTGCATTGTTGTGTGGAGAATAACATCAAATAGAATGTTTAGTGCTCAGCAGGAATGAATGGGAATAGCCAATGGCACTAAAAAAAGAAAATACTGTTTTCATTTTACCTCTACTGAATTACGGCATGCCATTGTAACTCAATCGCTTAGCTCGTATTTTATATGCTAACATTGTTTTGCAAACAAAGTTTATATCCATGCTAAAACTATTTTGCTAAGCATGTTTCATATTACAATGGAAAAGTTCAGTTCACAGTGACATAAAATAGTCTCAATTTCGATGGTGTGTATTCAGTTTCAACATGCTTATTATTACATTTACGATAAATTTGATTGTATTCACAGCATGTATAAGATCCAGTAATTGTAATGAATATTCTGATATTTATTCTTGTTTTTCGATTCATTTCGTTATGATGTTTGATTAGATGAATATTTCATGTGCGCAATGACTCTTTGTGTTTTTGGTGAAAAATCTGCATGATTCAACTTCATTTCCCACATGCAAGCAAATTTAATTCCGATTTTCCTCTAGCAGAAATGCTAATAACACTAATAAAGCATATCATTTTCGATAGGTTTTTTTTTATCATCATTTTTATCTTCAATTCATCCTTCAATTGCAATGCAGATTTCTTATCATCAACAAATAAAATTGCCTTTCATATCACATCACATCACATCACATGGAATATCATATACTTTGCATTTATTCCTATTTGTTTGTTTATTTGATGTCCTTCGCTTGAATTACACAGTTACTGTTATTGCTTACAGCACAACAAACAGAAACCAAAAACCATACACACAACACAAAGTGCCACCATCATAAAAATATTCAATGATTTATTTGCAAATAAGGTGGATCCACATTTATTCTGCTTGCTCAGTGTGTAACATTTTGCAAACCAATCAACAATTCTGTTTGATTTGTGTTTGTAATGCAAATTTGTAATTTGATCTCCATTTTGTTTTTTTTTTTTTTTTTGGCTTTCATTTGTTACATTTCGTTCCGGGCCACAATGAAATACAATTTTATAAAATGTGCAACATTTTACCCGTCTATGCCAAACATTCAGTTCTATTTTTGTTAAACTGACAAACAAATTAACAGTTTTGTCACCAATTTTTATTATTTTTTCTCCTTCATTTTCATTTACACTTCTGTCAATGTTGTATTTTGTAAAAGCTTTTAGCATTAGAAATTAGTTAGCTTTTATTACAAATAAATATTTTATGCAATTTTGTATTTTAATCTGTTGTATTGCCATGTAAAAGGTTTTAAATCACGAAATGTTTCATATTCATTAGTAATGAAATTGCTGCAATAATGATGCGTTTAGTTTGATAAAATCCATCACGTCCGCCGAATAGGTAAAAATCTCATTTGTTTCAAAGATTCAACCTTGGATTCAACTGCAATACAACATTTTATTGGTAAACGTTATTCGGAAAGGAAAAAAAATCTCAAATCTAATTGGGGATCATTTATTTATGAAATCACTTTCGACTGAAAAGCGTATGTTTCATTTGTTGCATTTTATTGTAATTGCTCTCATCAAAAATAGATTTAAAAATATTTTACCCGTCAAATTCAAATTTAAAATTAAAATAAAGTTCAAACTATTGTTTTGATTCTATGGTAGCATTTGCAATTGAAATAATATCCTCTTAGTCAAGAGTTGTTATTTTTGCTACTCTGTTCCATCATTGAAAATGTCTTTTTTTTTTATCTTGAATGCATTTTGAGCTGCTTTGTGTAAGCCCTTGATACTTCGAATCAAAAAAAAAAAATATTACGTAGATTTATACCACAAACATCCATCAAAAAGCTATAAAGACGTGTGTTAGAAGTTGTTTTTATTTGATTTTACGTGGCAATTTCGTTAGTGAGTAATGGATTCAGACTACTCAATCATTTCGGCATCATGGTCAGTTTGAGTGGAACAATAATAATAAAAGCATGCATGCTGAATATTTCCCTACAATTGAGACTGAGAGATATGCTTATGTGGGATGAACATACAATCGTGCGAGCTACAAAAGTAAAATTCGTTACAATTTTTTCTTTTCTCATTGTATTGAAAAGCAGTTGTTCGCATCAAAAATGCGTGTGTTGAAGATAGTAAAAATGCTAAAATTTATTTTATGAGATGATTTTTATGATTGATATATATATATATATATATCAACGATGTGAACGCTTTCGTGGTCTTTTATGACTGTTTTTCAAAATAAAGTCAACTGCGATTGAACATCCATAAAACTACAAAGAATCTTTCGGAGCATAAAATGATTCCTTAAGATCACTGGTTCGTTGACTTCAATGGTGACCAAATACATTCAAAGATATATGATCAAAAATTAGACGAAAAAATTCATTGTCGAAAGTGATTAAATAGTAATCAAATCGACGCTTAATATTTGTATCAACCATAAATCACACACAAATCACACAAACACACAATTGCACTTGTCATGGTATTTAGTTTTCGTACAAATCCCAAAAATAGCCCGGAATTCCTTCTCACTTGTAAATTTACTTTATCGACGCAATCACATGGGATGAATGTGTTTGTATTATGAGTTTGACTTTCAACTTGAAGACACTATTAATCCATTTAAGTCAGTATTTATAGGATGAACAGACTTCGCGTTTCTTTATTGATTGATTTTAATCATCATATTCACCAGAATTTAATTTAATTTAATTCGGTGAATTCTCTTGCTGCCGGCTTTAGTCTGCCAGATATGAAGTGGGCGAGACTGGTTCAAGTAAATGCCAGATTTGTATCAAAATTGATTGTGTGTTGAACAAATATCAACTTCTGAATTGATTGGATGAACTGTAAGAAATCCATTAAATTTTCTAATTAGACTAATCTCAATGTGCGGCAAAATAAGCTGGCGATTTTTTTTTTTTTTTTTTTTTTTTGAATATCAAATTCCAACGCCAAGGTTATAATCTGACCTGTTCTTTTTCTTCGCAATTGGTTGGCGTCGATAATATTCACTTTCAATAATTTGATTATGATGCTCCAGATAGACGAAAAAAATGGGTCAATGTATCGAAAACAAATGCTGTCCAGTGTCCATTTTATTGAATTAGAAATTAATCGGCTATAAATTAAGCAATAAAAACAATGGGAAACGCACAATGCGAAAAATTCTCTGTCAAACAATAAATTCAAATCGGTTTGATTGTTTCTTCAATGC
The DNA here is from genome assembly GCA_029041755.1 of Resseliella maxima. Classification (NCBI taxonomy): domain Eukaryota; kingdom Metazoa; phylum Arthropoda; class Insecta; order Diptera; family Cecidomyiidae; genus Resseliella; species Resseliella maxima. The sequence goes on from JAQOWM010000753.1 coordinate 213,033, forward strand.
GACCGTTTGTGTGTGTGTGTGTGTGTGTGTGTGTGTGTGTGTGTGTGTATGTGTGTGTGTGTTTATTTGACGTTCGTGCTGCATGTTCAATAAATTTCGTTTTTGGCAATAAACATCGAGTGATTCATACTTTGCACAAAGATGATCTATAGGCAAACGAATGGTTGAATATAAATAAATCATATTCGTAGCTAATGTGATGTTGATGACGCAAGCTTACGAATTTCGATGTTTTGCATTACGATTTTTACCGCACAAACAACATTTTCTAACAGGGAATTGAAGAATCTCGAGAGGAAGAAGCTTTCAGACGGTAATCAGTCTGATTGAAATCCAGAACTTTAAATTTTCCTTTCATACTTAGCAATGTTGACGATGTGCCAAGCTACAGTAGCTTACGCATTTGAATAAATTGAATTTCAATGTGGCAACTGGTAAAAACATGATTTTCAATTCAACATTCTTGTTTTTTTCTTCGTTCGACAAGAATCAGAAACTTGGCGAATGTTTGCCAGATTTTACCATTCCATCAGCCAAAAAAAAAAGAGCCACTACATAAAACGGAAATGCAATTTCTGAGCAGCTAAAAAACGTGCCAAGTATTTTTTTTTTTTCTCTCACTTAAATTCTGCCTATTAATTACAGTTGCAAAAGTCGTTAAATGAATCGAGAACATGACGGGAATAAAGATTTTAAAATGTTGAATGAAAAAAACCAATGAAAAATGAATTTCAAAAATGAATAATGAAAAAGAAAAATTCCAATCGCACAAACCAAGTAGCGAACGTTCAATTTCATAAAACCATAGATGACAGATTGCAATCTACTTCGACTGGGGATTTAAATCGATTCTTCAACTGGGGATTAAACCCAATAAATGACATAAAATACATTCCCAAAGACTGTACCCATTGGCATGGAATAAACGTTGCTAAATCACGAGCAAAAAAAAAAAATTGAAAACATTCATTGTCGTCAACTATTCAAAGAATTGTCAACGTACGAAAAAAGAAAAAATGATGACGACAAAAAAGAAAATGAAACGGAAGAAAATTGATTTATGAAAAATTTGTTGTAAACTAATGATTGAATACGAACCTTTGATACCGAAGCTATGACCAAGATCATACCCCTTCACATCAAATTGTTATAGGTATGAAAATTTGCCAGGCCAAAAATAAAATGAGAAACGAAAAAACACGTAAACTTCATTAATCATCGTAATGATTGAAATGGTAATGTTGATACGACGCGAGTTTTTTTTTCCGTATGTCCGGTACTGTCGTTGTTAATGTCAAAAGTAATTTTCAACAACAGAATTTGGTATTGTTGTTTTACACAAAGCATATAAAGAAGAGACGGGTATCCGCTTTTGTTCCAAACTTTTCTTTTAATGGCGAAAAATGAGTTTATTCTTTTGCATGAATGTTGACGCTGCTACAATCAGTGAATTTATCAATTATTCGCGAAAAAAATAAAACAATGAAATTAAATTTCAAAACGAACAAAACCATTTAAAACAACAGCGTGAACGTAATTTTAATTAGTATTCTTTTTTTTTTTTTGGTGCTCGCTTTTGAAATATTCACATCGAGTTTTGTCTTGTTCAGTCAGAGAGATTCATAATGAATCTCAACATGATGTTGCACTTTTTATCACACCGAAAAAATAAAAGAAAGCACAACTTGCAAGCGACAACATTGACACTCTGCAAATGCTGTTCAAACTTCACGTACACCACAGAGAAAATTTCTTCTTGCTGTTCTATACTCAATCGTCCTTATCTATCTCTATCGTTTTTCTCTTTTTCTCTAACACTTTTTCCCTTTTTCGTTCTATCGTTTTCTATCTCTCACTTTATATTTCATTGTAAGTTTTAGTCTCGATGCGACACAACCATGGTCCATAATTTCACTTTAGTTTGATGTTAATAATGTTATTAATGAATGCAGTGCAATAGCCAGAGAAGAAGCCACAAACATGCGGAACACCAAAATCACAATTAATGCGACCAAGTGTTCATGGTGATTCGATGCATTGTCGTGCGAACGTCAGTTGGGCAGCATTGAAAATATGTTACACAATGGCTTTTAATAAAAACGACAACCGAAAAACTGAACCAGCACATTGGCAATCACTGTGCGATAACACACAACAGAATACGTTCGGTTACAAAAAACTTGTTTTATCTGACATTAATTTTTTTTTTTTTTTTGTTTCTTTCTCACTCGTTTTCTCTCGCCGATACAAAAAAAATTGTCCGCCAGCAATATTTAGTAACACGCATTTACACAGAGGAAAATAAGCACGCGCACGCTCGCGCTCCTCATTCAGTTTGTCCTTACGTTTGTTGTTTTATTTGATTTTTTTTACTGATTTTTGCCTCTTTCTTCCTCAGTTGTTCTCATTCCGAGTATATCGATTGTCAGTTCGATGCGAAATTTCTTTCTTTCACCGTTAAATGCAATACATGTTAGCGTATTATATTGCCCACTTTTGGTATGGTCAATCGTTGCCCGTTAAATAACTTAAAGAAATATCATGTTCGCAAAAAAATATGTGCTAATATCTACGTTTCAACGTGATGCTCTCTCTTGCTCTGTTTTACGTAAGCATTTCATTTACGTAGAATATGATATTCACAATGAAAGAATATCTGAGGTCAACAGTTTTTATTTGTCGATCACTATAATTTTTCTTATTTTCGCATTCCAATGTGTTCGTAGAATTTCGCATTAAATGCAATGATTGGTCTTAAATTGATGGAATCACAAGCAATTCTTTTCTTTCACAAACAAAAGCCTTTCTTTTTTTCACGCGCACAATTGTTTCATCAGTTATTTCATCTTTCTTTTTGTCTTCAATTTTTCCTTTGGTGACTATATTTGGCTCTTTTATTTCAATATCACAATGGTGATTAACTGTAAAATTTCGACCAAATCAAATATTCAGGCGAAATACTGGTTCCATTTTTTAGCTCTTTCTTTACTTTTTTCTTTTTTTTTCTCACTTTTTTTGTATTTTTTTATTTATAGCATTTTTTGTTGATTCTTATTTTCGTATTTTATTTTGTTTTTTGTTGTTGTTGTTGTTGTTGTTGTTTCAATTTGTAAATTTGTTTGTGCACTTGAGTTATAATTTAATGAGATTTGAATGTAAAGTTAAATTGTATGGTGATTCTATTGTTTTTTTTTTTCAAGGTTTTTTATCTTTGCTTGATGCTCACCATTCAGGAGCCAAATTTATATCATTTGTTTGTTCTTCCGTTTTCCTCTTTAACGTCACACACATTCAAAAAAAAAGGAAACTTTTTACGCACAACATGAAATACACTAATTTATTATTATATGAAAAAAATGTTCTGAAAATAATTTGCACGAGAAGATGATCAAGAAAACGTAACCAACTCACATCGAAGACAGTGACTATTAAAAAAAAAAAGTAGCAAACGGTATATTATTAAAAATGCAAAATATCGCGTTTCATTTTTCTCTCACTTGTGTAGCGCTATTTTCATATCACACTCTTCTAATAAAAAAAAAACAAACAAATAATATATAAATAAACATATACAACATCCGACAATATGTGACAAGGATATTTTTAAAGCCAATATACTTTGGTTTGGTGTGTGTATTATCTATTTGTTGAATAAATTTGATTTCTCTTTCATTTTTGTTGATTGACCGTGCAAGCTGAAACAATTCTAGCTTTATAGTGTGTATTTAGACCGGGAAAATGTTATTTGCAACTGTTTGGGTGTTTGTATCAATATTTATCAAAATCACAGTTTTGTTTATTTGTATTTTATGTCATTTAATGAATTTCCCCATGAACAACTCAACTCATCGAAAAACAAATGGCAACAAAAAAAAAAAAAATTGAAACAAAAATATCGGCTAATAACATATATTAAGCGATGAAAACAATGTTTCTCTCAATGAAATTCGTATGGACGCCAATAATCCAACGGCCATTCGTATTGTGTTAAGTGTTCGCATCGATTCAAGCAAATACACTATCATTTATTTTTGTATCGCGTTGTTCGTTTTTATTCGTTAGTTTATCGCGGCTTGCGCGCACTTCTGCTTCATCATACAAACTATATATATATATTTTTTGCGTCTATTTTTGCCATTTATTCATCAATTTCATCAAGTATACTTAAACCACACTGTCACAAAAGTCTTGATTCATGATTAATCAAACCTTTTACCTAAGTTGTATATAAAATATCTCGATGACCCAGAACTAATTAGTTACTTGTAATTTAATCTGATTTTGTATTTCTTCTTCTTCTTCTTCTTCGTTCTTTTTTTAGTTTTTTTTTTATCTGCTTTTGGTAATCTGATTTTTATTATGGATATTTTGTGTTTGACTTTTATAGATTAATTGGTTGTCTTTTGGTTTGTCGTAAAAATTTTATTATTTTTTTTTTTTCTTTTCTTTTCATTTCATTTCTTTTCATCATCAGATGATGATAATAATAAACACTTGAAAAACTTGTTAGTTTCCAACTGCCTATTGAAATCGGCAAACAAGTGTGAAATGTAAAACTCGAACAGCAACGATTAATATTGTTCCGTTCATTCGTAGAGTTTTTTGGTAACTGAATATAGTCGATTCATAATATTGGCGAACAACTCTATGAAATTCTGTATCCGTAACAGTAACATAACAGTGCATTTGGATTGACTTTAGTCAGTGTCGGCTGTGCGTTTTTCCCAATTCGTTGACTCGGTTGAAATTATCGAACATGGATAATTTCACTCAAGATTTTCTTCGTTGGAAAATTCACTCAAACGAAATTCTCTCTCTGCAAGAGAGCGAGAGAGTGTCAATATAAATGAGTATATTTTCTTGTCGAGTGTAAATGTATACGGCAAACTGAACTTGAAATTTTTTTCATTGAATCATTTGTACATAAAACACGTGGCGATTGTGTTTTACTCTCTGAGCATTGAGAGTTAATCGACTCAAAACCAACAACAGACCGGTTTTTACTCAACAACTGAGCTGTTCTACATTGAACCACTTTTGGTCACCTGCATAAAAGAATTTCAAAGGAAATGAACGACAATAGAATGGATTATTGAAATGGAATTTAAATTCATGTGAAAGTCATATTTGTGCGAGAAACTTAAGAATAAAATAGTAACAGATGGTTTTGATGCATTTCAGTTACTTTAAATTTCCCTAAATGTACCATGATTTTATCATTAACAAATTACCTGGCTTTATATTCATAAACATCTATTCAGAGAGAATTTTTTTTTTCTCTTCAGAGTTTTGTCCAGATGTTACAGAATGCAGTAGAAATATGGTAGAGTAAACATTAAAGCAAAAAATGGCGTTTCATTTCTCTATATGACATTCTCTAATTCAGTATAATGACATTCAACGAGATAAAATGTGTTTTGAAAAGACTGTAAAAAAGCACAAAAAAAAAAAAATAGAATTTAATGGCTTCTGAGTCCACTGAATTCGCTTCCGTGAGCAATTAGTAAGTGCAGACTAGCACATGAATACTCAGTAAAACACGATAATCTATGATAAAAAAAAAAGTCTTTAGTACGCGATACTTGTCACGATTTCAAGCAATAGTTAGAGAAACGTGATTTGACAGATAAAGAATGCAAAAAACGCACCTCCAATTCAGATCCAGTGTTTTTTTTTACTCCCATCGTCCTGTTGGTTCCTGTGCATTTTTGCTTCTAGTGATTATAGACATGCACACATGTACAATGCAAGCAAAATAACATCAGGTAAAACCATTATTTACTAAAACGATGAGCTCCATAGAAACTGAAAAAAAAATCCTCTTCACTGAGGATGAGGTATGTGTGAACTGAAGTTTTTATCAGAATTGGGTATGTGAAGTTTTTCAATCTTGTTTGGATAAGTGAAAATTCATCGTTCTAACACTCACAAAATGTTGTTTACATTATACGGTTGAACAAGCATGCATACGCAATCCCATAAATTGATGAAGCGAAGAACATTGCGTCGTAACATAAACATTATTTATATATTTTTTTTTTCTGTCTCGTTTGCACAACATTTTATGCATAACAGATTATATTGAGTTTGAGTTTTGTGAGAATTTAATTCGTTAGCATAACTGAAAATGTCTAGTTTAAAATGTGAAAAATCAATAGTTAAGTGTCTGTAATGATTCGACCTTCAAAGTTGCCTGACACTTTATTATTATTGAGAATGTCAGAAAAATAATCAACACAACTTTTCCGCTCACAATTTTTGTCGTCTTTGAAAATCACAATTTTAATTTGAAGTTCAGCCGCTTTTATTTATCACAAGATTCTTGTGACAAGAATATAAAAAAAAAAATGCAATTTCCTGTTTTCATCTGTATTACACATGAAATCCAAAACCACAATAATAAACAATTATGAATTGCTCCCAATGTTGGAATGCATTGTAAAGATAAGAAATTGACGGAATAAAAATTGAATATAGTCTTGAATTGGTTTTTGTGAATGTTTCAGTTTATTGGTTCATTGTGATAATATTTTATTTACTAAACGCCCACAAAATTTACGGTATGTCACCTTACAGGCCGCAAAATGAACAAGTTCACACAAATGGTGAAATGGCATCTTCCCCATAAATTGTCGAGATAATGTTACCAATAAATAAGAATGTGAATGCTGGATCCAAAATGCATTAGGTTGTGTGTGTGTGTGTGTGTGTGTGTGTGTGTATATGTATGTGTGTGGAGAGGATGCCTAACAATCAACTTTTGGATGAGAGCAAATCGATAAGATTGTGTCCAAAATAATTTGTTGGATTTTGTGTCTATCCCAATCGGTTCACTCAAGCTGAAACAAATATATCGAAGGAAAATTGAGACGATGATATGTGCATACGAATTTCTTGTGATACATGTGTCAAGGTAAAGACAACAAATTTCTAGGTATTTGCGTTTGGCTCATCGAATAAGTTGAATGGATCAACGAACATAAAAATGTCATCACAAAGTACAAAGACGTTACTTATCCATTTTGGATTTCGAATATATTCAGTTGAATAGAAATTCATTGATATCGGTTGTCATGTTCATTGTTATTGATGTTGTATACAAAACACATTGTTTTAATGTGCGTGTGTGTGTGTGTGTGTGTGTTTGAAATGTAGATGCTAAAACAGGTTACTTTGTTTGACCTATGACCATTTTCACTTAACAATCAGAAACAGACGCACTCGGATGAAACATTAATTTTGTACGATAATGCTCAACAAGCCACCAAATGACGTAACCGGCTCCTATAATCGCCATCTCATCAAAGTTCAGGTCCATGGGTCAAGTGGTGCTTAAAAACAATTAAGTTCTTGTTTACTTATTTGAATTCAAGTGCACAGCTATGCATTTCGTGAGCTAGATAAATTTTTTTTTAATCTAAAATCAGTATGATGTTTAATGAGATTTAAAGTGATCTGTTCTACCAGCGTAAACTGTTGAAATGTTTAACATTTGATTCACAGCTTCATGTGGTGTGTGTGTGTGTGTGCGTGTGGCTGTAGATTTAAACGTGATTTACATTTCAAACTATATTCGCACTGAGCAAGAAATGTGTTCTGTCAACTGAATATGTGTTCATTTGTTCAATTTTCTCGCCCGGCGTGTTAACATGTGCATATTACTGGTGGTACCACCAACGTTGGTAATTCATATTTTCAAATAGTGAATGTGCTCTCGTAATAATGTTTCGACTCATTAAATTTAATTTCTCTTCGTCGGTCGTGACTATGGCTACGCAGTACGCACCCAATCACATAACATCGAAACAATTCGCTTGAGACCTTTTCTATGTTGGTTAATATTTTTTTTTTTTTTTTTTTTTTTTTGCCACTTGCACAGGTGAATTTGAATTCAATATTACAGAATTTGGTTCATTCATGAGCATAACAGAAAATGTTTTGCATTAAATTAATTCTCATGACATTTCATTTTGACACGTCTGTGTACTTTTTTTTTAATATCCGTAATTCAATTCTGGTTGGCAAAATGAGAAGCACTTTTTCCACCCTTGTTGAATGTCGATTAATACGGCCGTTTTCCATAATTCGCTTAAATTACTCCAATATATGATAATTGATAAGGCAAGCAATTTTGATGAATTGTAATTAACATCAAGTTTACAGGAGCACAGAAATTTTTTTTTTTTTTTTCGAAATACTTCAATGCGAGTAACAGAAAAATCCCAAATATTTGTATATGAAAAAGAGGCAAATCATTCAGTGATTGATCTCATTGTGTATATATCTCTACCAATAGATGAGAAATAATCCAATAATCCTTCTCGCCCGGAATGATCTCATTACATTAGGCTCATTTTCAAAAAAAAAAAGAAAAAAATGATATTCCAATAAAAAACGAACGTCTAGAATGATTAGGAAATTTTCATGCTTTTATCCAAAAAGAAAGAAAAAAAAAAGAAAAAAGAAAAAAGAATGTTTTCTTTACATCACTTGATTGAATTCACAGCTGAATTTAAATCGCAAAATTCCCATTATTGGCACATATGAATTGTAAAGATGTTCAATTTGAATCGAAAAATATAGAAAATTGCCTAAAGCCTAATAATCTTTCAAATTATGCGAAAATCGTTTATAAAACTTTTCTATAATGATGCTTTCCGTTGCCAATCTACTAATTTGATTGGCGGAAGCAATTTTCAAATTAAATTCTATAAGCGATTAAATAAAATAACAGACTCGTTTCATGTACGCAACGGTTGTTTTGTATGGCAAGAAATTCAAAACCTGATATATGCAAACAACTTAAATTGGATAATCAAATTGTGAATGAAATTTCATATTATATTGTATGGACAGATGATGGTTCAAAACACTTGATGGTGATGGTTAAAGTGGTTATCATTAGCTGGATCTAGTAGCAAATGAAAAGTGGTGCATTTAGTGTTTACGTCAAAAGAATTTCTCTGCTATTTATCTACAAACTAGAGGTTGTAACGATGGTTGCGTTGCATTTTACATTTTAAATCTTCATTTATACTGTTGTGCATCAAGTTTGTCTGCATGAAAATACATTGAAAGCCAAAATATACATTCAACACCAGATAAAAAAAAAAGACACTTTCTCAATATAATGTTGAGTAAATGGTTTCGTGCACTTCAAAATCATACGTGAAAATCTGCCAGCGATTTGTGGGACACAATTTTGCACAGTTTATCTCTTGATTTTGGATGAGTACTTAAAAGATAGGTACCAAAACTCAATTTAAGCTTGTTTCATATCACAACTGCAATGTTATTCATTGTGTGTCAAAGTTTCCATTCCATAGCGAAAGCAGTGGAAATTTTTGCAACATCGCAAATTCGTTTGCATAGCTGAAAGGGGAATGTTGTTTTTATCATTATAACAAACTTAACTGAAAATGAATGGTTTATTTAAATAGAGATGCTTTTTCACCCTACTCTACATATTATTCAATCTTTGTGTCAGTTTGACATGCGTTTATTTTCTCTATTGCAATTTCAACTATTTTCAAATTGCAATATTAATTACAATGTTAACTTTCTCATACGCTTACAAATAAGTGGGCAAAAATACTTGATCATATGAATGTACTTATTTGTAATTCCACAGCGTACTAATTTTAAATGGATTAGAACATAATTATATCGCATGTGATGTCCCTTGTGTTTTACACTTTTCGTGTGTGTATATTTATCACTTATTCATTGAGCAAACTGTTGTGATGACATTTAGTAACGATCTGTATGTGTGTGTGTGCGATTATTATGGATCATTTCATCGTTTGTTGAAAAGCTCTTGGTTTTCGTTTCAAATTCCATACAACAATTACAAATAATGTTCTGTAATCGGTTAATCCATATTGAAAACCAAGCATTTTATTGGCGCGACAGTTACACTTACATATTATAATGTATTGAATCGACCATAAATTAATGTTAAATTGTTTGACGTTGTGGTCGCAATCAAATTAGTTTCGATTGTGTCATGTTTCAAAATTATTTTAATTAAAATGTGTTGGATTTCAATGAAACCTGTGTGTAGAGTTATATATTTTCAAGTTATAGAATTATTATGTTTATAGAGTCAGTTGCATCGTTTGTTATATGTCTGTCTGCCTGCCTAGGCAGCAACCATTGACATCACTAATCGTTTTATGATCTACTCATGCAAATCTGCTTTTTATTTCACATTAACTATGCACACCAACGCATTACACGCATTTATTATTCACATTCATTAAGATTAATTGATACTTCAGACCGTAAGTTTGATTCAAATTAATGACAATGGTTTTAAGTGCTTTTGTTGTATTTACTAAACTATTCAACTTTACACTTTGAATATCATTTCTATTAATAAATGACACCAAAACAAATGACTAAAAACATAGGTTCACCAATTTGTATATCTTGCATTCGCTTTATCAGACATTAATTCAACCATGCTAATCCGCTGATCTATATTTATAGGCATCAAAGTTATTCGTGTTGAAAATGTTCTATTTAATTAACGAACAAAAGACATTGGTGAAATTTTCAAAGTCTTAAAATTATTGAGAATTCACTATGCTCACTTTTAACTAGACTTTTAATTAGATGGATAAAATTAAACATACGTTGAGAATAAAGCCAAAGTAAAATGTGGCAAATTCCTTTTATTTAAGTTTTTTTTTAAATAATCAATTTCAGTTAATGAAGTATGTAGAATGTTTGCTCTTTATTAACAAATCGTATTTGTTCGAAATAATAAAAAGATTTGAATTTGCAATGAAACAATTTCAACAAATAATTTCGTACGTAATTTTATTTTTTATATAAAAATAAAAGTACAAAAATATCAAAATTTGCTCGGATTTTTGTGGCAATTGCATTTAGTCGCCGTTTTAAATGTGCAAATATTACATGGAAAATTAAATGGAACATTTGTATCATATCAGACTTCTCAGTCTCTCGTTCTGTCTCTCGTTCTGCCTCTTTCCCGCCGTCCTTCTCTTCCTCTTTCTCTCTCTCTCTCTCTCTCTCTCTCTTTCTCTCTTTCTCTCTATCTTTCTCTCTCTCTCTCTCTCTTTCTCTCTTTCTCTCTATCTTTCTCTCTCTCTCTCTCTTTCTCTCTTTCTCTCTATCTTTCTTTCTCTCTCTATCTCTATCTTTCTTTCTCTCTCTATCTGTCCCTCTTTCTACCTCCTTCACTCTCCATCTCTGCCTATCTTTTTTCTTTTATCATTTCCATTCTGTCTGTCTATCTATCTTTATAATTCATCTATCTTCCTCTCACACTTTCTCTCGAGGGCATCGCCGAGATGCAGTCATTGCAAAACGATGTGATTCAAATGCACAAGTATGTCTGAATCAATGACTCCCAAATGTTCAAAGCCAATTCCCCTTGCAGATATTGTATGTGTGATATCCGACAATTCGATATATATATATTAATACATAATGTATTCAAGTTGCGTAATGCATTTTTTGACACTGTGCATTGTGCATATAAAATGAGAGCACAAATAGCACAGCGAATGCGAATAAGTTCAACTCTGGATGAAAAACAAATAAATATAAATGTCGATTATTTCCATAGGAAAATGAAGTTTTTTTTTTGTATTTATTTTGAATGGTCGGTGGTAAGGAAAGTGGAAAAACAAACACATGATATTTTCTCATATGAAATGGATATGATCAGAGAGAACATTAAACATAAAATGTATATTCAGTTACACCATTCAGTTTTATGTTATGATACATAATTCCACAACAAATAGCTCAATTTAGCCTGTGTGCGTGTGTGTGTGTGTGAGTGTGTGTGAGTGTGTGAGTGTGTGTGGACAATATTGCCTTGGGCCAGCATCCAGCTCAATGAAATGATATAAAACCAATACGATGTGCAACTATTTGTTTTGAAAATAGCAAACGCAACATCTATTCAATAAATGGAATTAAATAATCTTTATGCCCAAAATCTTACCAAATTCTACTAACAAAAATGTCACACTTTTTCCCTCAATTTATCCAAAGAGGAAATTTGTGTAAGAAGATGTGGGCACGTTGCCAATTCATACATTTGATAAATATGAATCGTTTATTTTGGTTTTGGCCAACGGACTATTTCTTTTTATATTTCACAAATGTCATTCGATATATGAATTGTGACAAAGCAACCTAATGTTACTACCCCAAGCAAAATTATATCAAATATACTACACCACTGAAGACAATTTTCCCAAACTATATTTATATTGAATGCTTAATCATGGTTTCTATAACCGAACATTGTATGCGCAAAAGTTTTCAACATTGTATATATATTCAATGGCTAAATGCATATTATTTTATGAAATTTCCGATGCTGTATTATCCATGTAGTATTACTTTTGATAAAATATAAAAGCAAAGTAAAACAATGGTGAATAATCTATTTTACGTTAGCTAAACGTCTTTTTACTATTCAAATAATGGTCCCTTGTATCATCCAAGCAACTTTTAATAGCAACAAATCAAAAGGTCAATAAAGAACAAAGCCAACATGTCCGCAAAACTTATTTCACTATGGTTACGTGCAAATTGTATAGAGGTATTCATTAATTTCGATGCCTTTTACGTTGGCAAAAAAGTTATGGTGCACCAAAAACCGCATAAAAACACAAGAAAAAAAAAATCAAACCCGAAATAAATCTGGATTACAATTTAAAAGTCACGTTAAATCGCTTTATTTCAAATAAATTAATTAAATCACTTTACATTGGTTGACCATAATGCCCGCTCTTATTCACTTTACTGTGTTCAGTTTGTAAGTCAAAATTATTTGTATGAATAGCATGCTTCGATTTTTTTTTTTCTCTTGTTTTTGTTTTTTTTTTCTCTGGTTTTGTGTACATTTTCCGTTCATTGAGCTCTGCCAAAGCAGTTTTTGTCGGCATGTGATTTACCATATACAGAATCGTGGGATGCGTCCAAAAAAAAAAATGTGCGCTAAGTGAAAAATATTGTTATGAATTATTTATTTGGGTTTGTGCTTAAAGCGCGAAACATTGAAATGCTCTTCTTCTTCTTTCATTTTGCCGCTTTCAAATACCCAAGCAACTGAGTATATTATGATATCCGACACCTAAATATATGCTGTACACTGTAATGCGGAAAATCCCGATTCGTTTGTTTATAAATTACACAAAAAGGAAGAAGGAAGAAGAAAAAAAAGAATGGAAATCTTTCGCTATAGATTCAAGCGCGAATCGGGGATTTTCATGGATTTTTCCTTGTGTTTGTACATTCTTAGTCGTTGTATTTTTGCCGAATTGCACTTTTGGTCAATAAAACAACACTTTTCCGGTTTAGTTTTCACTCGTCGTCTTCGATGTCGTCATCTCTTTTTTTGTATCTCTTATGTTGAATGCTTTTTTTACGCTTCATGAACAATTCATCTTTGGTTGACCCAATTTTCTCGTTCTTTTCATTCTAGAGCATAAAGAAAAGGGATGAACTAGCACAGTGACTGAAATAATGAGACAGATTCACATTTGAGAAATAGATAGAAGGATAAGTTTTCGGAGTGGAATAAAACACTTTGCTGAAAATACGACAAAGAACTTGAATTTGGGCAAACATGCATCGATGGCAACATGGTCTATGACTTGTGCATGGATCGCAAAATCTCATTTTCTTATAATAATCACTATTGTTTTATGTTTTCATTCAAGAATTTGGTTTATTTGTGTTTTTGGACGACAATTGTCTTTTTCAAAGAAGCCATTGTACATATAAATTAAAATCAACGAAAAACACAAATATCAGCAGTTTTCATTAAAAAGTGCAACATGCTTTGAAAAACGTTCAAAGAAAACCATTTACATATAACATTTTCTCAAGGTTTAAATGTAATGCATAATAAAACATCATGCCATAAATGCAACGACACAGGGAACAAGATGACTTTCTTAAAATTATGTTGGATTATATAGTCTTTATAAACAATTTTAACAAAGAACCAGACTCAGACACAGACAAGTATCGTAGACAAGGATAATACCTTCTGAAATGGATCGATGAAAAACGATAAATTTTGTGAACAGTTAAACATGTAACAATAACTACAAAGGACATTACATTTTCATACAAAACATTTATTTATTATTGTAAGCAATTTGAGAATGAACATTTGCGATGGTCATTTAGTTTATAGCAAAATTATATACCAACATTTGTGTTATATTTCATAGATACACCGGTTGCCGAACTAAATTTCTACCGTTTAGATTTGCTCATAAATAAAAGATTTTCAATCAAAGCTCATGCAACAAATTTCTCTTCCGAAAACTTAATTGCCAGCACGTAGCAATTATAATTATGCTATGAATATTTATTGGCGTTCATTAACCGCAAATAATTTGGTTCGAAACCATCGCGACCGACTCACGTTCTCCATCTCTCTCTCTGTCGCTCTATTGTTTTCAAAATGTTTTGAATCATAATCATTTTCGTATTTTGTGATTGTACAAGCCAGACTTTTTTTTTATGTGGCTTCCCGTGCACAACATTGAATGTGAATCAACAGCATTCAACTGGCTCGTTGTGATTTCACATGAAATCGTATAAATTATTTCATCAGCTGAAAACAACGATTCTTGATACCAACAAGAATGAAGGAAAAAAAGATTATTCTTATTATCTTATGATGAATGCCAGAGGCCATTTCATCAGCTTGCTGATATTCAGCTATGTTTATCTTTTCTCTCGTCAAAATTCGTTCATTCATTGTGGAAATGGAATAAAGCGCTTTTGTACATGTTTTTTTTTTTTTTTTTTTTTTCTTTCTGATCTATCCATCGCATATCTTCATTGAAATCGCAAATACCTGTTGGATTTTTTTTTAAGTTCCATCAACAATTTTCACGTATTTTCGTCTTCTTTACGTGAACAATTTTCATAATGACAAAATATTATCATCGTATGTAGATGAGATGGGTTCAAATGAAGAAGAAAAAAAGAAAACACAACGAGTTCAATTTTTTATATCGCTTTTTTCCCATGTTCTTTGTACTTTTGGCTCTGTATGGGACAAAGAAAAAAAAAAATTGTGTATCGCGCTAATGTGGAAATGGAGATGGGGAAAAATAAAAATTTAAAATATGCACATCAAATATTTTTCATATTATAGAGTTTTTATTGCATCATAAATCGCACAAAGTGATGATGAACACCACTTGAGACATACGTTTATCACATTCGACAAACACAAAGTCAATGTAAACATTTTATCAAAGCATTTGCGCTCGATATTCAAGAATCAAGGAAGAAATGAACTTGTCAAATGTCAACCGATGAACTGTGTATGTAAAAACAACAACAATAGCAAAATACAATATATCGCGGAATGTGAATATTATTGACAGCTTATTTCGTAAACAGAAATATAACTCACCTCATGTATCTTTTGTTATGGAATTTCATGTAAGTGGATTCTGTCTTTATTCAATTATATGTAACAACGCCCATAAACCATCAATAGGAAAACTAGGGAATTGGATATATTTAAAATTTTTTTTTATAAAAAATTATTTTTTAAAATATCCCAAAAATTTTATATTATTTTAAAAAAAAAAAGAGGGTGGAATAAAAAAAAAGGGGTTTTAAAAAAAAAAATATGAGAGAGCATTATGATGCTTAAGTACACGTCATTCAATTCGTCGCATTCAATACGACAATGGTTTCAATTTTCCGAAGAATATTTTATTTCCGACGGCGCGGGCACAAAGTAAACTAGTGACATAGACAAGCAAATATTTATGTGAATCAAATCAATAGTGGCGTTCAAAAGCTTTTTCTCCTTTCTTGTAATAAGAAAAGTTTTCCTGGATAACATATGAAGAAAATGTGGAAATCAATATGTGTGAAAGTGCTTATGTTGAAATAACATATATGTTGTATTTAATATTTCAACGGCTATGATGTGATGCAGGAAATCCATTATTTTAAATCGATGAACAAAATTTGAAAGGTTTTTTTTATCTTTACTGCAATGGATATGAATGAGCATCGAGATCGATCATAAAAGTGCAGTATACATTTTTTATGTCTTCGAATCAGTCATCAAGTTCACATCCACCGCATATTTTTTTCAACCTATTAAGTATGTGGGTTAAAAACAACGCTTAAAATCGACCGAAAAATTTATGAATAGTTAGGACGCTCGAGGGAGATTGAACATATGCTAAAATGTTATTCCCAACCTTATGTTTCTATTACACTCTTTCTCTTCGTTTCTAGTCGCTCCATAATATGAAGTCCACATATCTCGTACTTTTTCTTTTTCAGTTTTGTGAATTTATTGAGATTAATGTTATCATTAATTTAAATCGGACACATTTGTCTATGCCTCTAAAAATTTAGTTTGAAAAGGCTACCATAAAAAAAGGCAATGCATCAATAGACTTTTGTTCTTGACATTTTTCCCATATTTGTTTCATATTTTTTTTTTACTCGATTGAATGTTCTGATATCCATTTCTTTCAAGTTGAATTAGAGTGGAAAAACGGTGCGATATCAATTTGTGGCTCCTTTGAAATATTACGACTTTTTTGTGCTTTGGTTTTTTTTTGCTTTGGATTTTTTTTTTCTCCACTTTGTAGACAAACGATTTTTCTTAAGAAAAACCTTGAAGATTTTGTAATAAAAAAAAGGAACTTCTATTGGTTTATATTATATATTTTTTTTAAGCAATTCTTTAGACGAAACGGTTTGGAATTTCAATCGGAAATATATAATTCGTTTTTCAGCAGATTGTTTTGTCAACGTAATACTTTATCAATTGGTTTATTATTACAGGAAATAGCCTATGTTTCCTTTCTTTCAAGCTTGATAAATACAGAAGAGACATGCGACATTGAATTTTTATTGCATTTGTCACATGAAATTCATATTGTTCATTTCACTCAATAAAATGACAATCGAAACCTGAAATGGATAGTAGCAAGTGTCTCTCTCCCCAGTAGCAACAACTTGTTATTGAAGAGTTCTTTCTTTTATATCGAAATGACATTAAACACACATTCTATATCGACACAAATTTATAGAAAATAATATGAAACATTTCGATGATATAATTTGTAGCCAACGGCATTCAATCGATTGTTGATTTTCGAAATATCAAGTTGAAACATTTCAATGTATTTTATAGATTTTTATGAATGAACCTAGTGAATATATATAGAACGTATTGGCAATATATGCTATTGTATGTGCTGATAAATTGCCACTGACACCATTTCGGAATCTTTGCAAATTTCACATGTGTGTGTGTGTGTTTGCGTGAAAAAAACGTAGAATAAAACTGGATAAATTCGTTGAATCAGCATCTGTACAGAATCAATTATTATTGTGATGAGAGTGAAAAAGAGATTTCAGACAAATCAAATTAATGGGTGTCGATCGTCTGTATTTCACCAAAATCATTCATCAGCATGGAAACCAAAGTAATTTTCGAATTTATTAGTATCATTGATTGCGATTGATTGTTGATGGGAAATCTATCTTTACAGACAAAAAAAAAAAGGCATTCAGTGATTTATGATCAATTGTAAAGCAATTGAACGACCGATGACTGGTGAAATTAGTGATAAATTGTAAATTTTTTGTTCAATCAAAGTGGATTATTCATTGAACTAATAAAGTTATTAAAAAAACACTTTATACAGTTAATATAATTTTCAGTGCTAACAACAACTCTTTTAAAGACATTGCTCCATACGCAGTAAAGTTTATTGGTACCATTTCAATGAAATGTAATATTACTAATGATTGTTTTGACTGAAAAGAAAAACAACGGCTATTAACCATCAAATGTCAATTGTATTCCATTTAAAAAGTTTTAACAATGACAAAAAAAAAAGTCTGTTGAAAGTGTTTAATCACATAACAATGATTGCTCAATTTTCAAACCATTGGCAATGGATTCATTCTCATGCCGAAACAACTTTACACAACAATCAAACGAATTTAAAGTCCATAAGTATGAAATTCAACGGAAAAACTTTTCCGAGTGTAACAACAATTTAGCAAGTGTTAGAAAGTGCTTGTTTCGACAAGTCAGCGAATTTTGAGGAATGAAGAATTGTGTGTACTGTTCAACGATCGAATGAGATGTAATTATTGTTGGCGACAACAAGGGGAGAAAAATATAACATAAAACACAACAATTGCTTACAAAACATAAAAAAAAAAGAAATATATTCTGGGCGCGAAATCCATTTTACAACATTTTTCCCAGATTGAAAACCTAACGACAATGTACTGCGCAATTTTAATTAAAAAAAATTTTTTCTCTCACGCTTTTCCACTTGTAAGCAATAATTTTAACATCATATTTGGGCGTGTGTGTATGTGTGTGTGTAAGTGTCAGTGTGTAAATGTAGTCAACATTATAATTTGTTGTCATTGATTTTTTATTCAAGCCGTAAATAGAAAATTTTCAAACGTGTTTTCTTAACAGCTTTCGTTCGCAAAGCTTTTAAGTCAAATAAATGTTATCGAAAACATAAAATGATGCTAATTCGACAAAGCTTGCGGCAATATGAAATAATCGAAAAGTCTAGCTGGCGACAAATGCAATAAAAAAAGAAGAAAAAAAAAAACGAACGAGAAGAATAACAAGTGCACGCACACTGAATGCGATATCAAGTTGTCAGATTTATTTAACGTTTGCACAGTTTGAAATTCAGTTGACGTCACACGATCGAACCACAAACATCCATCACTCAACTTTCATTTTCGACATATGAATGTAGAAAAGAGTATTCACATTCCATTACGATTACTGACTCGTGTCTAGAGTTTTTAACATCATTTGTTCACATGTTACATAAAATTGTATCCATTCTAGTGATTGTCTTACATTCAGTTGTAGTTATTAGTATTTTCAGACAATTTTCTGTGGCGACACAAAACGTCAATGAATTTTACGCCACACATTCTGATATATGAAAAATCCAACAAAGAGCATTCATTGTGACGAGAATAGTTCATGCGTAGTGCATTTCGAACATAATGCCTGCTTTCATTAACTTTCACAGACTGATATCCTGCAGCAAATAAATCTTTATAATGATTTTTTTTTTTTTTTTCGGAATGTATTCGTTTGTTTTTGCGAGTGAGTGAATATGAAAGCAATTATAATATTTTGATAAAAGAATACGCTAATTTAATGCTAATTTATGTACATTGTGTAATTTTGTAAATTTCTTCTTCGATTTGAAACCTTTCACTTGTCACTAATACGTGACACCACCCATCCATGCTATCATCACCATCACTCATATATTGAAAATGCAAGTGAAAAAGAAAAAAAAAAACCCGCCACAACAAAGATGTCTGCAAAGTTTACGAAATCAAAGAGCACATTGAAAATGCAATGTGTTTGCTGATATTATTCATGATATTTTTCAAAGCTTTTTCTTTTAAAATTCAATTTCAAATGAATTTAAAAAGCTGTTCAATTGAATTTAAGCCATGCGTACACATATTTTGCCATTTTTGTCGCGTTAAAAAAGGACCTAATGGAAATCATTACTCAATTTGCTGCAAAATTACATGAATAACTCTCAAAAAATGCGTCTGAAAGGGTTTTCTATTTTTTATGGTATTTTTGCTAGGGGAATGTAACTATTTGCGAATGAACGCTTTTTTTTAGATATTTCTTCATGCAATTCAGTGGAAAAGTTTGAAATTCGTTCAGAAGTGGAATATTCACAGAAAATTCATAACTTTGGTCCATATATAATGCAAGATATACAAAGCAGAAACGAATCACAGAAACAACAAAATGCGCATGCATGTATGAAGAATGAGAAAAGAATGAAAGATGTGAAAAAAGCAAAGGAATAAAGAATGTAAAGAGAATGAAGGATGTGACAAGTGCACATTCTGTTTGAGTTACAAGCTGAGTAATAATTCATATTAATGCGTTGAATATTCGCAAATTTGCTAGATATTAGATTGATTCGGTCCATCAGTAATAATTCGAAAAAAGTCGTTGTATTTGTTCGAGATAAAAACCCCTAGTATTTTTGTTGAAACGGTTGACAAAAAAATATATTAAAATTAGACGTTGTTGAAAAGCAGAGTTTATTTCAGCGAAAAACAAGTTAATCAAACTCTCAAACCCATGAGTGTGTAATCTGGTGAAAATGTCAACTTTATAAACAAAACTATTTTAATATCGAACTAATGAGAATACAGAGTTTTTTTTTTGTTTGATAATAATAGCGAAAAAATAACTTTTCGACCCATCAAAGCATGCAATGTTTACGCCAAAGCTAAGTTACAACAAATATTTTGCATTGTTCCTGAATGTAAACAAAACTTTCTTCAATTATTCTAAAAGCCACAATTTGCTCCATAAAATATTGTGCAACAGCAAATAGCGAATAATTATCTTTGCGCTGATTTTCAAAAAAGATAAAAATGAACAATAACAATAACAAAACTTATTTTACATGTTTCGTCTAGGGCGGATAGTCGATGTGCTGCCAAAGAGTTCTAAAACATGAAACACGCTTCCCTTTTAATTGAAACAAACAAACAAAATAAAATTCCCTTTGATATTCTCCTTCCTAGGAATTTCCTTCCAATTTTTGTACATATTTGACCCAAATAGATGTTTTTTTTTGTTTGTTTTCTTAATTGACAATGAGCAAACAATTCAAAATGAAAATCATTTGTCACACTTTATTTATATCACTAATTACATCCTGTTGATTTGTTTTAGTTTTATTTGTTTTTCTTTTCTATCATTTTAGTTTGCAGTAATTCATAAATGTCAAACACTTAGCTTATTCAGTTTTATAATTAGGTTTATTAATACATTTTCAATTAAAAATAGAATTGTGCTACAGATCAGAAATATAATAATATAGTTAATATTTTAAATTTAATTAATTACACAAAGTTTTAATTCTCTCATTTCAATTAATTGCATCTTACGCATGCACTTCACTAAAATTTATTGGCTCTGCATTGACTGTTAGTGATGAATTATGAAAATTTTGTCGATATGAAATACCACGTTTGGATTGAACAAATTGTAAAATTTCATTTCTATAAAATGCAACACCAGCAATTGAAGCTATTATCACAATAAACATAAATACAATGCCCCATTTTGGCATATGAGTTTTATGAGAAAGCTCATGCATTCCCTCATGGATTCGTTCTTTATTCTCAGGAATTTCCATATTATCCGCACTCGAATCCGTCACATCATCATAATCATTATGTTTAACTATTCTACATCGAATTCCACCCACATTATCTTCTTCAACTGCAAACGAATAAATACGATCTGATTCAACGGTCAATTCAGGCCAAACAACTGAATCAAAGAATTTATGCAAATATGAACAATTGAAATTACTATTTTGTACACCGAATTTATTAAGTTGTGGAAATAATTGTTTCCGAAGGCCAGTAAATTCAGTTAAATTATTTCCTTCAACATATAATTCACGTAATTCTTTAAAACGTGGTAAAAATATTTTAAAATCTAATTTTTTCAATGGATTATTTGATAAATCGATTATTTGCAATTTTTGTGGTTTTGAAAATAATTTCGGTTCAATTTGTGTTAAACCAATTCCGGATAAATTTAAATACAAAATTTCACCCAATTTACTAAATGTCAATGAATTTAACTTTTTAATGGGATTACATGCTAAATTGATCATTACTAAATTACCAAAATTATCAAAAAGATGTTCATTTATTTCACTGATTTCATTTTTCGAAACATCTAAATCCGTCAAATGAGTGAAATTGGCCGTTGGAAGTTTACTTAAACTTTTAATGTGATTATTTGAGGCATGTAATTCGGTTAATGTTAAGATATTATAGTTTAAAATCGGATCAATACTTTGGATATTATTGAATGAAATATCCAAAGCATTTAATGTGGTCAAATGATCGAATAATTTTTCATCGATTTTGTTGAGGCTATTATGCGACACATTCAACAATGTCAATGTTGATAATTCTTCAAATGCATCCGTATTCAATATTGTTAATTTATTGAATGATAAATCTAATTTTAGTAATGAACTTAATCCATTAAAACTAAGAACATCCACTTTTTCAATACCATTATTGGCAAGTTCTAAAATAGCAACATTACGTAAATTTTGAAATGCTCGATCCGGAATATTTCCAATTAAATTGCTTGATAAATCTAACGAAAATAATTCCGAACAATTTGTAAATGATGCAGTTTCGATGCGTTTAATTCGATTAAATGAAAAATCAATATATTTCATGTGTTGGGCATCATCGAAGAGACCTGGTTCAATTTCGCTGAGAAGATTATGTGATGCATTTAAATGTCTTAATCGTTGTTGATGTCTTCCACAAAAATCGGTTCTTGTCAATTTTTTTAATCCAACATCGGATATGTCAAGCTTTGTAATATAACGATAATATTCAACAATATCGACTGGTATTTTTGGAAATTCACAATTTTTAAATGACATTTCACCAATTTCATCTTTTATATAACCATCGTGATTGTTTATGCATGGTTTTCGTCTGTGTTCATAATTGAAAAATCGATCTGGAACGGCTGTATCGTAGCAAAGAAATGTTAAACTTTCAGGATTTCCACCCTTCCACATACAGTCCCCAATATAGGGCTTCTTTTTATTGGGAACACACTCTATTAGACTTATTATTGAAAGCGCCAACAATAAATACACTTTTTTCGATGCCATTTTTGTTTAACTAAAGTTTTTAATATTATTAACTGAAATCAACTGTTTTATTACTATTGGCGATCCTTAATATTTTTTTTTTATTCTTACTGTTTGCTTAACGACCTGAGTTTAACTGAACGTATTCAAGCTCTCTATATCGTATTTATAATAAATATTTTTAATTTTATCAAATATTATGTGGGAGAATATTTGTGCGAACATTGATATGCTTTTGAAAAATGCTCTATAATATTCATATATTCGATGTGATAAATGTCTTGGTAGATTCCAATTTCGTCATAATTCTATTGTTTTGTACGCTATCTACATCCGACACACTTGTTTAATATCATTCACAAGGAATAAGTTATTTAGAATTCCATTTATTTAAAGCAAAATCCCAAAAAAAAAAAAAAAAAAAAAAAAAATAGAGGAAACTGGAAACGTGTACAGGGTTTTTTTTCCTCAATATTCAACACATGTACATGATAAAGTAATTATCAATCAGCGTATTTGTTTTTGCTAATTAACCATCTCTCACAATAACAAGTAATTTCTGTCTACTTATTGTTAGTGCATATAGACTTTGATAAATTACAAATATCATAAAAAAAAATGCTATCAACGAATTGCGCATTTGTATTTTGCTGTCACAAAATGCTTGCTTCCACATTTTTTTTTTTTATCATTTTGTTCCGTTTATTTTCTTTTGTTTGTTTAATTTTGAGTCTGACAAAACAAAAATCGCAGAGAAAATATCTGATATGCGCACAATATTGAAAAGTGTATGTGTGTATGTGTGTGTATGTGAATATGCGAGTTTTTTTCTGGGGTTTGGTCGACGTGTACGTGCAAATGATAACCAGCTTAACGGAGTCTGAAATAGATGAACATCACTCGATGACTATTTGACAGCTCTTCAAACATATATATTTACCACGAGACATCATGGCTCATCACTTCTCATTTCATTTCATTTCATTTCGAGTTCGTTGAATAAATATTTTTCCTACTTTTGATATATAGAATAAATCGTTATTCTCAGCTGGAAAACTCATATTTCCTATATTGTACCATGCCATGCATTTTCAAATTTGTTTGTTTACAAGCAATCAATTTCAAAATTGTTTACCAAGGTTAACCGATTTATGGAAATTTTACCACTCGATCTAACTTTTGATTCAAATAAATACTTTAAATGACTGATTGCTAGCTCATATCAAGATTCAAGTTCAAGTTTCAAACAATAAAGAAAAAAATAAAAAAGTTTCGAATATGTAGAGCACAACTTAGATTAAGAAATTCCAATTCTCATCGCATAAACGGAACAACGAAAACTATTGCATTATGTTGGCCTTAAATAATGTTACATAATAAACTTATGCATAGAATACAAGCATTTTTATTAAACTACGAAAACATGTATATTTTATTTGATTGTTATGTTTATTTGACAAAAAAATGGGACACATTTCAATGCAGAAATGAAATGAAATTATATTTGATTAAAATCTTATTTGCGGAAAAAAACCATAAAGATTGACATCTTTTTCTATGACATAAAATGAAACAGTTTTCATTATTCAACTATTTTATTTGTTGTATCATTCCATCATTGATATATCTCGTAAATTAGATTTTACGAGTTACATGTTAAACATTGTAAATGAATTATAACCCAAATCTTCAGTTAAGTTTTTCTACAAATTTTCTATTGGTTTTTCTATCAATCCTTTTGAGTTATCTTTCAAGCGAATTTATCATCCGTAATTTTATTGGAAAATTGATTGTTGTGGCTCTTAACAGATTTCCATAGACTTCCAAAAATCTACAGGCCTGCTTTGCAGAGCTGGAATTTTCACTCAGTTGGTGCGAGCACAAATACAACATCGCACTCACATCTAGTGTGCGACGCACAAAATGCTTATGTTTTTCGGGTGCACGCACACGCCGGTATGATTAATGACAAATTTGTAGATTTGCAAATAAATGTAGATTTTTTGTTTGAGTCAAAAAACATACAGGCGTGTGCGCGCACCCGAAAAACATGAGAATATTGTGCGCCGCACACTAGATGTGAGTGCGATGTTGTATTTGTGCTCGCACCATCTGAGTGAAAATTCCATCTCTGCTGCTTTGCAATAGGAATGAATTTGATATGAAAGGGGTATAGATTATCTTTAATTACAAAAATCTGAATTCAACGGAAAATGCACATTTGCACGGACGTATTTATTTACATTGATTTTGAAATGACATTTGCATTGTGTACCACAGTATGTTAATTCACATATCATTTACATCTACTGTACTTCGCAGTAAATAACCATAGCTATTGATAAAAACAGCCCACGCGGAAGAGCAAAACTGCCTCTCTTGATAAGTTTCATTTGTAAATATATTTCAGTTGTATTATTGTGATGTTATAAATAATTTTTTTTAGAGATTCAAGTTTTTTTATTGATAATTTCCAAATTTTCCTGGTTTATTTCCATCAAATAGAATCTTCAGCAAAAAGCTTCTTTTTTTTCTATGATTTGGATAAACATCCATTAGTCTATATACAAGTCTTATGGTATGTAAACAAACAATATCGTAGGATGAATTGTTTAGGGTTTTTCTTGTATTTAGATTGAATTACCATGACTTAGCCGGCTTATGCAAATAATGAATCGATTCAACTTTTGGTTGGAATAATAAAAAGAAATAAAATAAAACTGAGTTGAATAGAATGATGAATGAATAGAATTTACATATAAATTCAAGTTCAAGGTCGAGACAATATTTTTTCTTCTTTTTTCTCCAACAGACGAGATAAGTAGAGCATGATGGCTGTTAACGTGTATAATAGATAAAAAAATATATACAAACATATATAATATCGTAAACATGTACGTAACTATTTTTCTCTTATGATCCCGTTGCCGAAAATATTAATAATAAAAAAGCAATTTGGTTCATAGACAATTGCCTATTTTATACCAGCTGGAGGCGTAAATTGAATTTATTTTTGGCACAATTCAGCATATTTTAACGTGGATATTCGAAGTAAAAATAGTTTTACACACCATTGCTATGTATGATGAAATGGCAGTTTAATTTCAGAGGTTTCAACATATGTTTCATTCAGCACATATGGAAAAATGTAGGCAATGTTGCAGCCTTGATGAATCTACTTTCTCAGTTATTGAAGAAATTTTATGCAAAATAAGCCATAGGCATGGATGTAATTCAAATGAGAGATGGTGGTCGAATTATGGCGTCATCCATTTACTGAAACCTTATCATTAAAATTAAAACCAAGGATTCTGCGAGGGGGAAAAAACCAAAAACAATTTCGCAAAGCAATTAATATCAAAATCGCCAGCTTTCTCTATTCACGATTCATGAACAAAAACAATATTGAAATCATCTAAAGTCTCGACATCATGGTTGAATAGACTGAAAATTGTACTATAATCATTTCAATTGTTATTGGATGCCTCAATCTATTTGTAAACAATGTATGTTTTAAACGACATTATGTCCGTTTGTTTCATTCATGATAAACAATTGTTTGCAGTTAATTTTGGAATGGATGTCAATGTCTCAATGTCTTGTATGTATTTGCATGTACTAAAATCAGACATATCTCATATATAAAATAAACAAAATACGGACAATTGTGACAAAGAGATAAAATATATTTATTCATACACTTGTTGTCTACAAACATTAGGATATTTCGATAATAATTTATTTAAAATTTTATTTTGGTAAATTTCTTATCGTTTCTCAACTCAAAAGAGCTAAATATTTGATTGAAGAAAATCCTATTTTGATATGTGCAATGTTCAGTGATAACCGTATAATTGTATGCAAGTATTTCAGTACTCAAGGAAATTGCATTTACATTTACATTTTGGTTATTATTGGTTAAGTTAAAAGTATTTACTCTATATCTATGCTCATTTTGTCTATTTCTATATATTGACTGAAATTTGTTTCACTTTAAATGAACATTTTATCAGTCAGCACTTTATTCTAGATAAATATATGTAGAGCAGAAATAATCGTACATTTTACGAATATGCGGTTTTATTCCGAATCGAGCGAGTTAAAGTTATTTCATTTCTTTTTCGTTGTTTTGTCTCATAAAATGTCTATATGAAGTAGCATTTAATTGCTAGGGGGCAGCACTTTTATGTTCTTCAACTCAATGACATCGTATCGTAGTAATTAGATTTACTAAACACATAGTACAAGTCGCCCATATTCTGAATATAGGTTAAATGTTGAACGTTGATGAAAGTGTAAAAGTCGAGACAGCACAAAAAAATGCCTGTAGCACCTGATCATGTTCATGTACCATAAAACATAAATATGAGAGAATACATTGACTACCTGAACTTAACTTGTTGAATAGCTTAACTTAAGTCCTATATGTGTTTTTGTATTAAGAAATTTTATGGCATGTAATACTGCATCTGTAAATATCATTTTAAAATGTAAAATGTTACAAATTTGTCAAAAAAACTACCAGTTGAAATTTGTCATTCGTCGCGTAAACAACAGTCTTGTTCCGTGTACAGAGAAAAAAAAACTAAATTCAAAATGAAGAGTTTAATAATTTTAGTTGTGACAATATTTGTAAGTTGTTCATCAATAACCAGTTCACCGATGCGAAAAGTAATTTTTCCGAGTGGCAGTGAAGAAAATGTTGAAATTTTTGAATATGATGGTGTAAGTGAGTTTGAATCAAATGAAGAAATTGATACAAAATCAAAAGTACAGTTTCGAATCGATGCAGCAAATGTTCCATGTGCAAATTCAACGATACATTTTTGTGAAGATGTTAGCAAACAAATTTATCCAACAAAGTATGTCCAATCGATGCTTGAAAAATTTGGCGAAAAGTATGAAGCATTTTTTAAAACAGTTGAATTGCGTGACAATTTTCCAAAACCAATTAATTTGTGTGACACTTATACACGTGATGTTTATCCACAAATTGCAATGAATGTTAATTCCGATTGGCATTTTATTATTAATCAACCGGATCGATTACAACATGTGCGTGTTGAATTATGCCAAAAACGTTCCAGCCAATGTCAATTTGGTGAATCATTTCCTTCTGGTTATGTATCATCGTGCACGCAAAAATTTAGCAAAGTTCCATTACTTAGTTTGGATGATAATGGTGAAATTTCGAAATTTGAGTACGAATTTCCATCGCATTGCCAATGTGAATTGCATGAAGTAAAATCAACAAAAAATCGATTAAATAAAAAAAAGACAAAAACAACATAAGAAGATATGCGTGTCGTCAAATAGGGATACAAATGAGGCCGGTAACCAAAAACCAACTGTCTAACACTTAAACTAAATTATATATGCGGATTTGTTCATTTCGGGTCGTTAACCCAATACTGTAGACGATGAAAGATTTTCTAATTTACAAAGCGAAATAACATCAGGAAAGTTCTTCTTGTGACGCGCCGGTTTGAATACCAATACAATGGTTGATTTGATAAAATTGTACCTGAGGCAATGCGTGACAGCCAAACAAATTCAAAAACATCTTGCCAATGCAACTAATGATGTTTTAAACGATTCAACACCAGTCCTAGTTACAATCAAATCTATTTATTTTTGTACCCTTTTTGTTTGAGTTTTGGGTGATGAAGTTTGACTTTTATGAACGGATCACCGAATGAATGTGTATGGGAGAACGAGAGAACGAGAGAACGAGCAAACGAGAGAACGAGACAGAAAAAGAAAATGCGAAAAAGAGAAGGAGAGAATGAGAAAATGCGAAAAAGCTACTCATCAAGACTGTGCCATGGCTTTAGCATCTATTGAATATTTTAGGCTTATCCGTTTTACAAAAATGCATTTGTTTGTTATTTGTTGTTTTGTGTTAACCAAAATGTGAATCTTATATAAAGAAGCAATTACTGCCACCACTTTAACTTGAAACTTTTTTTATTAGTCCAATGTTCAATACGTTGTGATTTTTTGTTTTTCTTTTTCTTTTTCTTCGAAAGATTTCAGATTATATATGGATACGTGATCAGGTGAGTATTTAATGGTTTTGGAAAACGAGTGATAATATCAAATTACTTTGTCAAAGTCATTTGAATTCATCTGCAGAGTATGTGTGTCTCTTGAACGTGAAATAGATGCAAGTAGCTTGTTTTACGGCTGATTTTTGCCAGCTTTTTATTTTAAATCCATTTTGAACAACCATTTCTTGGTACGAACTTTTGTGATTTTAAACGGATTCGATGTTTGTTAAGCTTCCAAAAATATATAAATTATGCAATTCATTTAAAGACACTTTGCATATGTTTTCTCAATTTTATATTCATGCAAATGGATTTTCAGAAAGAGAAGAAAGACTCAAATTTCTTAAAATGTACTTACGAATTTTGTCGTTTTTTTTTCATAATAAAATCATCTGTTGGCTATTGTGGTCTTGATTTTAAGAATTACAAAATGGCTTATTTGAGAAAATTTGGCTTTTAATAAAGCATGAAATGGTGAGGATGATGATGAACGGATTATTAAAAAAAAGAACAAAATATTATGAGTAAAATCTTCTTATCATGTGAAAAATTGACACAAGCAAATAATTAAATATTACTGATCCATTCAAATGTTTTTTTTCTCATCAATGGAAAATTATCTTTTATTTTCGTGGAAAATTAACATTTTCGATGGTAAATCACCCTTCAAGCCCACTTCAGCTAAGTAGTAATACAATATGAATGGTGAACGATTCTTTAATTTATTATAATTGCTAATTGCAGTGCAATTATAATTAATGATGAATCATATAATCTAAATCTTCTCTCTGTGGCGATATTTCAAAATGTATTCTAGTTAAATTTGTTCATAAAACTGATATGGGTTGTTCTTTATCGATGGTACACATTCAAGTTTATTTTATAACCTTGTAATTAAACAATGGTCGATTGTGTTAAAAAAAAAAAAAAAAATTGGATTATTCAAGCGCGACATTTCGCGAGAGAGAAACAAAAAACTTTTATGTTGTCGTTTAGTTTTAGTTTCGTTCACATCAGCAAAACAGATTGGGAAAAAGCATGATTTTGCACAGTAATCGATTATAAAAACTTTTAATTGCCAGTATCAGTTTGGAAAAACTGCTGCAATCCTTCAATAAAAATAGCGGAATAATTTTGTTAGATGTGATAAATAACGTCACTGGTCAAACTATGAAAAATATGAATCACACAGATGCATCGCTAAAGGCAAGTTTAAAAGTTATTACTTGAAATAATTTACCTCGCTTGTTGTTCGCCAAACTGATGGAAAAAAAAAATCTTCAAATCGAATAAAAAATTGATAAATTGAAATGAATGTTTTGCATTGAATACACATTTGAAATGTTCACTACAAGCTGTTGCTTGTCAAACTAAATGACCAAGGATAATGTTCATTGTTCATAGAGAGAAAAATTCGTATTTTTTTTTTTATAGTTTGGGTTTCAGTTGAATCAAACCATTTCGCATATATAATGAAATTTATTTTGTAACACACCCACGAAATGGCGTGTGTTAGCCATTTTTATATTTGACTTTTGTCACAATAAAATTCAATGATGGCAGAAAATGTACGAATATCAAAGGACAATTAATGTCATTTTGGAGCTAATAAATTTTACGATTGTTTAATTAATACAACGAAATAGTTTGAAAAGTGACATACCAAAAAATCGTTCAACGTTATTTTGTGATTTTATGATCAGAATGAAGACATTTCCGAATTGTCAGTGAATAGCCCAGAGATAGGCATTTTCAAGGTCATGGTTATCAAACATTTCCTGTGTGCATAACACTCTGTATCCATCCGCAAAACGTTTAGAATTAACTTGAAAATCCAACACGACCGAAATGATTTTATGTCCTTTTTTAGTATCAATAAAAATATTTGTGCAAGTGTTGAGCCACTTTTAGACAAAATTAAAGGAAAAGGAAAAAAAAAATACGACAATCTTAGTTATAAGACGAAAACGAAACAAATAAGGCCCATGAAAATCAAATGCTTTATTTTGATGGTCATTCAACGTAAACTGGGTCATCCACTATTAATTGCGCTCAAATAAACCAAACGAACGCAATGATTTTCCACATCGGTGTTGAACTGCATTATGTTGTCTTATGCATCGTTGCCATTTGTTTTTGCACGTATTTCATTACACGATTTTTTTTTGTTGTTGTTGTTTTTATTTCTCGATTTACGTTTTTGGCTAATTAAGTGTGTGTTGCCATGTTAAAAGATACTGGCTTAATGAAATGTAATGGAAGGTGTAAGAAAATTTCATAAAACGAATAGAAAAACGAAAGCATCATCACCAAAGACACTTCTTAATTAATGCCATCGAAACAAATGGCTGTTTAATTTCACACAAAAACTCATCTAGATGAATAAAGCAATAAATTAGCATTTCACAAGAATATCAACCAACCAACCAACTGTGCGCTTCAATGCTTCATTTAGTCTTATTCAATGTGATTTTAAAATACATAACATAATTGAGGTATTTCGAAAAAAAAAGGAAAAGAACGGATAACATTTTCACTTCACGATGTTGGCAAAAGAAAAAAAAAACTCATTTCGTTGAAATCTTCAGGAATTGTTCTAGAAACAACGGAATTTAATGATTTAGACAAATTGATGAACATCTTTTATTTTTTTTACTTTTTTTTTTATTCAAGAAAAAGAAAATCTGCAAAATTTGCAACCTTATTGAAGATGTTAAGGGTGTTACCAAATATCCTTGGGCGAATCGGTTTTTCTTCCTACTAATAGAACATGAACAATTAGCAAACATTAAACGTGTGTAGGCAGCAAACATTAAACACATGATGGTGGTAGTGTGGTGGTGGTGGTAATGTGTAGGCAGTTTCATAAAATCCATCGAATAAATTGATGTTCCCCGAAAAAAACTCAATTTTGAATTTTCAAATGTGTCAAACCTTTTATTTAGCTAGAATTCAGCACGTGTCATACTGAAATAGAACTTTCTAATGAAACATTGACTCGCTTCCTAAGCACGGCTTTTGCTTGATGTTTGTATTCCATCAGTCGCCCGATTCGAATAAGTTGAGAAAATGTGTTCAATTCTTTGTGAATGACAAAAAAAAAAAAGAGTTGAAAGGGTAAGCTTACATAATGTTAATACTATTCAAATCAATAACAGCAGCGTATCAGAGTGATTTCAATAAAAGCTAATTTAAAGGTCTCAGACGTGACTGATTTAAGTGGTAAATTGACGCGACTTTGTATGTATTACAATATATTGATTTTAATATTAATGTACAAGTTTTTTGATTAAAAGTGTCACTCTTCATTATCGAATCAACACCATAAACGAGACATATGATTGGCAAAAACATTGCATAGTGAACAGCTCCCATGGGAAATTATCTCAGCTATAGTTTACATTTCAAATATACGCAATCATATGCGAAATTTAAATTGTTGATATTCGCGTCTAGACGCAAATTATTATCGAGATCTTATGATTATTGGTTTTTCACAAAATTGCGTTTTTCCACAATTATGCTCTCAAATCATTTGCTTTGTGTGAAAATTATAATGAAAATGTTATGATTTTAATATCAAAATTGGTATTTGCACATGCAAAAATATTAACATTCATCGCAATCAGCATTTATTTGCCATTTCAGTAATAAATTTGATAAAATAACAGTAAAACCCATTTAGAAATTTATGTTTGGTTCTTTTGAATAATAATAAATTAAAATTCACCAATTATTAATTTTCATTGCGGATTTTCCTAATTTATCTCTCACTGTAACGCATTTTTATATATTCTATAAATAAAAATGCTATAAATACAGTTCTATGAATAAAATTCCATTTGTTTAATCAATTTCGAAAATGGGTGTTATTGCCGTTTTTCTTGAATGCCGATCAAAAGAAAATCAATCAAGTCAAATGTTGATACTTTATTCAAAAATTACCAACATCATTCATCAGTATGAAGGTTGTTTTGTTTTATGTAACGGATTTATTGATGACGTATTCAACAAAAGAAATACCCATTGCATACATTATCACTGGAGAGTTGCCTGTGTGAAACATAAATAATGAGATTCAAGTATTATCATGGATTTTGTATATTTTTTTCCCTTTCATTTTCACATTGAACATGGTTCTTCAACGATTTCATTCATATATTATTCACATTGAACAAGATTTTGCATGTATGCATTGGCATCTTCGACATTTTCATTCAATCGAACCAAACTGATTATGCATATATGAATGGATTCAACAGATACATATTTTTGTTCTTCAAGTAAACGCAAAAGTGTATTGTGTTACGCCCCGTGGGGCCGCTAAACTGAAATCAACTCGATGAGTATATGTGTCTATGTAGAACATGAAGTAGAATATCCATTGAAATATAAAAAAAAAAAAGCAAATGAACAATGTTCATCAACATTCAAAGACTCAATCGTCGAAATGTAAATACTCAATTATCTTAGATAGCAACGCATCACGAGAGCAACTCAATTCAGCTTTTGTTAGAATAATCAATGGAAATTAAGCAATCAATTCATCAATGAGTAAAATTTCAAGTGAATAATGGTCTTTTTAAACTTGGTTCTAGCTGATTCCAACAAGTTTTTGATGCGTTTTAATAAGTTATCAACCAACATTTGGAGTAGTTATTTGAATTTAAATAATCCTCAATCCAAAATTAGATGATGTATGTGAAAATGAACGGAATACAAAAATGCCTATTTTTCAACATAGAGTTAGATACTATTCCATACAATTGATATAAATAGCAAGAGCTTTGAAAACTTTTCTCTATTGGCGCCATCTCTGATCAACTAGATAGTCAAAGTTTCGTGGTGAATATTTTTGTTTTGGATTTTCAAAGAAGAGGTAAAAATGATACGTTGATGACGTGTTTATATGGAAAATTGACCCACTTTAAATTTGCTGTAAAATGTCATTTAATTTTTGCATTGCTTTGAATTTTACTGTTTTTTGACTAAAGAATATTTCGAATGATAAATTTCATTAAAAGGCATTACCAAGAATGGCAAATAAAAATCATGAAAGCTAAACAAATGAATTTGTTTTGAATGAATATTATGATATTAATGCTGTTCTTCGCTGAAATGTGCCTGAAAAAAGTCTTACATATTCATATGTCCATTGAAAATTTTAATTTAAAATGTTTAAAAGATTTTGCAAATAATCTAGATTTGGGATGAAATAGTCCATGAATAATCTACAGAAACATCATTTTAAAAAATGTCAACTAATAAAACGTCATGTGCATTGATTATTATTTGTTGAATAATACTATTTTTATACATGAGATGCATGTATTGATAACAAATAGTGCCTGTTCATACGGAAGCCATTCAGAATTGTTTGTTGTTAGTTATATAAAAGCAAGGACACTGAACTAATATATACGGTTTTCATTGTTGAAATTCATGTCAATTGCAATTGTTACGATTTGAGCCGTTGAATCGAATCAGATGATCTGATTCAGATTCAATGGAATCGTATGATCGTAATAAAATCAATTTTAAGGTGTGCAAATTGGCTGATGACAATGAAAAATCGATCGATGTGTGAAAATTTATTAATTTTAAATCTAAATACAATAGATTTTAATGGAACATTTCCATGCATTAAAAAACGTTTATATTCCTTTATATTGCTTAAAATCATCATTCTGAATCAATGCGATATGAATGGTACACAATAAGCTGTAATCAGTTTATTTTGATTATTATTATTTGAAAGCACACAAGGAAATGTGCGGTCAAAATAAACATAAGTGTGGTGATAAATTTTGTGTTTGATAAACTGAATGAGCGATCGCAAAGGAGAGAGTTTTTTAAAAAATATACAATTTTGTACGGCGATATTTTACTTCGACAAAAATTATGTCTTTTTTTTACTCACAATTGATCAGTTCATAAAATGTCTTTTTGCCACAATTCACAAAAGTGTGATAGCAAAAATGAAAATCACCAAACTTATCTCTTGTTTGACCGCAAAATGCCTAGTGTGTATTCCGGCATACAATTCCTTTAATGAAAAACAATTTCAGATAGTCACAGCGATTACAATTCATTTTGAGTGCAAAGCAAAAGATTGTGATGCAATTACAATTACGGTAATCCATTTATTGAAGGCCATCGTTAAATCGTTGAACTACATAAACATTCCTACAACTTAGCTTCAAAGCTTTGACATACGAACTGTGCAACTGTCAAAGTTTGATAATAGTTCGAGTTGTTGGAAAAATGAAGAGCCAAATCTAAGATCTTGAATTATGTCAAAGAATCCCTCGATCAATTTTAAAATTAATCACGCATCTCAAATGCTACCGGATTTCCAACGCGAAAATTTTTTATTGTGATTAACGATCGCCATTAAAGTTGTCAGTGTCATCATTTCACATAACATAAGTGAAGTTACATTGCTCACTTCCTCTCACTCAGTAACATTGGTAATAAAATTCACTATGTAAGAAAGTACACCATCTTAATACACATGTATTTCTAAAAAGAAACAAAAAAAAAAAAAAAAAAAAAATCTCACATTTCGATTAAATGAATCATTCAATTGCATATTCAAATCATTTAGTCAGTTCCGAAACTCACTAAAACCAGAAATGCATGTTTTTAATAAAAGAATTTGTTCAATTGTATATTCAAAATTTGAATTTTGGCAATGCGTTAGGCGTTATACATTCAAATGAAATGAGAATAATAAAAATGCATGATCACATACAGTCAATGTATATAAATGTTAGGTCTCTGATTGATGCTAAACAGCAACTGTATAATCGGTGCTTTTATCATTGAGATGAATTAAATTCGATTGAAAGAAATCTTCTTTGCACGCGGCTTAAATTAAACTCCATTGATTGTATGTGAAGTTCACGTGCTATTTTGTGGCAAATTATCATTGTATGGCCCTTTTTCTATCGCATTTCATCCAATATTTTAAATGCAAAATAGAGGAAAGAAGCAATGATGAACATTAATGGATACGAATGACGAAAGCAGACCACGCATACCATCATCACACTCAGACTGACTGACAAACTCGACTGTGAGCGAGGAAATTAAATGGAATATCACCGAATGTAGAAGCAATTACTGTTCATTTTATCAGACCAATTCATGATCTTGCATTGTGCGAACGCTTTGCGATTTCGTTCCACAGCAACGAATTTTTAGGCAAGAACAATATAGGTGTGCAATTGTGTGTTTTGTGCGTGTTCATTGATTGAATTTTCGTGGATTTGTGTTGAATTTACTTATTCATCCTTATTGGAAATTATTTGTCAGTGCTGTACCGATGAATTTTTAAATTTGCTGAAAGAAAAGAAAATTAAATATAATTTAATCAAAGAAAAGAAAAGAAAAGATCAAGATGGTAAATCAAGGCGCAGAAACGATCGATGCATTTGAACACTTCAATACAGCCCATTTTATGCCACCGAAGCAATCGTTTCGGGAGTTTTTGTACAATACCAAAACGAAAACAGTTTTAGGCCGCAGTGGAAATAGTTGGTGTAAGTATAAAATGATCATAATGCTCAAGGTGAAATTAATCTTAAATTCAAAGCAAATTTTGTTCGAGAATTTTTCCAATTTTCAATTTTTCTCCACAAAACAACAATTATTCCGTTTTGATAAAAAAAAAATACGAAAGAATTGCAATGAAATCAAGAAGAGAAATTTTTATCGACGATTAGCACACTCCTTTTTGCATAAAATTACTATTTTTCTATGGAATGAAAGCATTCATTTGTTAAAATGTTTTCATTCATTTTCGAGAAAAAAAAAAACCATTGGTTAAATTCAAGTTAAGAAATCATTGAGTGATCCTCTAATTAATTGCTCAAACGTGGCACAGTAAAATAGCACTAAATTTAAATGTTTCTGATTGTCAGCAATCCGTGATGCCTGCGCTCATTTAAATGATAATGAATGGTATTATAATAATCACGGAACATTTGTTGTTGTTTTTGTTGTTGTTTCTTCTTTTTTCGTACTTCATAGACTCTTTTTTTTTCGATAAATTTTTTGTACTTGTGTACGGATTTTGCGAACAATAATGCTCTATGATAGCATACATATATTTAAAACAGCGGATATTCATTATTACTGCCAATTGAAATGATTCAATGCTCAGTAACAATATCATTGCGCTCTCTCTCTCTCTCTCTGTCTATCTTCGTGCATTATCGCAACAACGAATATTGAAACATTTACGGTCGTAGGTTTTCTTTGACTTTAAGCAGAGAGCAGACGCATACAATTCGGTGAACACCTCCCTATCGTACAAAACATTTGTTGTGTCTTCATCCATGTTATTTTTCTCGTTGTTATCACACTTCAACCTTTAGTCAAGAACAATATTGTATCATTGCGAAATGATTAAATTGCTTTTGAAAAAAACAACAACAAACAACTTATTCAGTTCAAATCAATTACGACATTTACTCAAATGCTAACAATTTTATTCTAACATAAATATGGTTCTGTAGCTTTCTTTATGTGTTTTGCGTCATTCAAATATGCATTGATTATCAAATGACTAATCCAATATAATAGATCAAGTCTAACTACAGTAAGTATTTATTTTTCATATTGTTTGTTTTTTTATTATTCGAATATATTTTCATATCTAAAGGTATAAAAGGACCATAAATAAATTTTAACAAACGTCACATCCAGTAACTTTCATAAGAGTGAAACCCCAAATCAACTTTCTGAAATAAACAATATAATTTTCTATCTTTTGATAGTTGGAAGTCAAATTTATGGAGCAAAGGTGATGTTGCACATTATTTCTGCCCCTGCAAGTGATTCACAATCCATCGACCCAATTATGGCCTTTTTTGACCTTTTTTTACATAATTGTGCCGATGGATAGTGATGCACTTGCAGGCGCAGAAACACTGTGTGACACCACCTTTGCTCCATATATGTGACATCCAATTATCAAAAAGTAGAAAATTATATTGTTCATTTCAGAAAGTTGATTTGCGGTTTCACTCTTTTGGAAGCTACTGAAAGTGAATGCTGCTAGAATTCATTTACGGTCCTTTTATACGTTATGAAATTACATTTGAAACTCATTAATAATAACAAAAAAAAACAATATGAATAATAAATACTTAGTGTAGTATTTTTCTCATATGCAAATCGCCTTTCAAATATTTCAACCATGGAATGTTTAAAAAACAGATCTGCCTTTTCGTCATACCTACTCTTGAAACTCGCTGAAAATTGTTTTTTTTTTTTCTAAACGAATGTCCATTACACGTGCGCCTGTTTATCAGTACAATATTGATGACTCAATGGTAGAAATTTAAATAAAAATTCAAATTTCATTGCAGAGCTCATAAAGGTGTGACTAATAGTGTGACATATTCACTGAATTATGAAAATCGAAAACAGTAAAATTAATATTCGAAATATTAAAGATGCAAACATTTCAAAAACCAAAAGAAAAATATATAAAACATTGACTACACTGGCCACTGTGTGGCATCGCTGCATTGAGTGACGTTAAAGGTGCATTTTCGCACCTTAAGGCATATTTATTGAATCCGTTTCATAATGGGTTTTAAATGAAAAACAAATTTAGATTTTCTACCATGAATCATTTTGTGACCATTGAATACATCTTTTGTGTTCGATAAAGTTGAATTAATTAATTCGAGAAGCTGTTCTTTAGTTGTATTCAAATTTATTAGAGTACGAATAGCATCTGCTGTAAAATGACATCCAAGATTTTAATGACTAAAACTCACAAAGCTTTATGAAGAAGTTAGCGAGAATTTTAAATTTGTATATTTTCGATTTCAAGACAGTTGGTTTTGCTCTTTTACTCAATATTCCCATTAGGAAAGCATCGGAATCTATAATTTCTAGAAGAACGTTTGAAAGTGAAAATATTGACACGAAATTTCATGTTTAATGTTGAAATATTCATTTATTTCATAAGCTCTTGTTCTACGGACTTTTAGACTATACGAATCAGTTCCAATTCTACGAGTCAGTAAAACTATATCAGCTTAGTAATTAATACATTTCTAGTTCATACTGGATTTTTCTTGCTCCCAAAAGTGCATCATTTATAAATAGGGGATGTGACCATGTTATTTGTTTCACATTTGATATCCAGTTTGAACTGGATATTTTTACTTCCCTTTAGCTAAAAGGTTCCTATAAGTGAAAAAACACAACGTACAGATGCAAGGAAGGGATGTGAATGCCAACCAAACGTTGTCGAAATGTACAATATTACACATTGAATATCTAGTTTCGGCTGGATTTTTCCATTCAGCACACAAAAACCTACTAGAGCATACAAAGTGGATAGTAGCACAGAAATGAATTTTACCACTGAGTATTCAGTTTTGATTTGAATTTTCCCTGTCGCGGATCGAAAACTCAGAACCAAAAGTGAAAATTTATAACGGCCAAAGTGCTTATCGAGATACATTTTGTGTTCAAAATTTATTTATAGGAGTAACAAGTTATTTCAGTAGTGAATTTATTAAAAAAAAAAAAACTTGTGAAATATAACACTAAGAAAACATTTTTTTCAATTGTACAAATTTTATTGTTAGAAGTGAATTTTTTTCAATTTTTTTTTCAAATTTGTTTAAAAAATAAAATTCCTTGTAAAGGAAAATTGCTAACATTTCTCATATGTATGGTCGAAAAGTTGAGAAATGAGAGTGGGAAAATTTTTCAATTTATTTCTGAATTATTATTTTCAAATTCACGTAAAATTCGCTAACAAAATCAATTATTTTTGTTACATCATGTGTTTTTATTGAGATAAAAAAGATTTAAATTGTTAAACACAATAAATGAATCAACCGATGTCTATCGAGTCGATTTCATGTTTTTAAAAGAATGGAAAATGGAATATTGCACCAGAAAATCTTAATAAATATTAATAATTTTTGGAATGACAACAAAACATGGTATACATTAACAAAGCTCTCATCTCCATTAATGTTTCATTATATCGAATGAAATAAAAAATTACCAGTAATGTAAATGGCATGGTTCAACATTGAATTGAAGCGAACAATTGATTTTTATTTCAATGTACAAATTACGATAGATCGTCGTTGGGCATTTTTTCCGTGTAAGCCATAATTTATTTCTAAATCTAAAAATAAACATCAAATATGAAACCATGACATGTTCTCATGACAATATTAATGAGATTATATTTTGCGGCCCCGAAGTGAAAATACACCTAGAAAACCCATGTTGCTTTATTTGTTCAGGTATTATATATTATGGTTGAATTTAAAACGCAAAAATGGTCTCATAATTACGCATGACGGAAAAAATGAAAAAAAAAAAAAAAAATCTGCGAAGAAAAATAATGTTGTTCTATATGCGGTTGGTAACAACGCAACATCCCAACATCCTTCTTTTGTTTGAATCTTTCGTTTGTGTCACCAACAGTAATACCATATGAACTTTTGTTCCATCTGAAGACGGAAGAGCGTGAGTCTGAACTAGATTTTTCCGGTTACTACGTGTTAAAGTTGAAAGTGTACATACAGTACACGTGGTGCATATCCAGTTCAATCACCGCAATAACCGAAAATGCTTAAATTGCGTATGAATATATACACGCGCTATATGTATTACTACATCATGTTTAGAGGGGTAAACATCTCACGGAATGTGGAAAATTGGCTATAGAAAAAAAACTGTTGAAAATTCCAAGTCATATTTTGTTGAATAATTCGAGTAAAGGGCCTTGATTAACGTATTTTGGATTTCAGTTTTAACTGGTTTAATCCTATGCAGTCTTTGTACCGATACTGGATTATGCATCAAACTTTATTTTCTATGTCATTCGATTTTGAATGGCACATTCAAGTTTCACCTTGCAATCTTTGTAAAGTCAATATTTGTTTAAAACAAAATCATATTACAAATGAAAACAATAAAAACCTAGATCAACAGTTATATTATTTAAACACAAAACCCACCACCTTAGTTCAGTATTACGTGTATTTTATCTTCACGTTTTGTTTTCAATTTGAACGCTTCATTTCTCCTTCGATTCGCATATATAGATAGTTCCACATTCATATTGTATACGTTGTTCCATTAACATTTGGTATGATTATACAAGTATATTGTTTCGTACACGGTACACCTTATACCTTACGCTGCCAAGCAACGTTTTGTGTATATTGAACAGTGTGCGCTAATGTGCGGGTCGGCATTAGTCACAATCATTGCTGGACAAATACATAGACAATGTTTACGTGGCTTGCGTACACTTGTGTATATATGTAGAGCGCATACAATGAGTGTAAAAGAGATAGAAGCGCTTCTCCACCATTTCTCTCACTGTGTTGATTGATCATTTTTAGTTTCAGTCAAACTGGTTGTTGTTTAACACGCTTTGTATTTAGTTCAACGAAATTCAACGTAAATGTTAAACGCCACAAAATTCTGGATTCAAATATTTTTGAATTCAGATAATCCATTCCAAATAAATTATCTATTTTTCTTAGGAAAATAATCAAAAGTACAAAAATAATTGTGTAAAATTGTGACAATTGAAACGTCAATTGTAAGAGAAGAGATCGTTTGCGTAAATTCGGGCGTGAATTCCACAAGTGTTAATCAATTGTTGAGATTTTTTTTTTGTTAATCCCATTCATCGATCGAAGTACATATTTTATATCGATGAACGAATAGTGCTGTGCATAAACTCTGTAAATCATTTAAAAACGAAAAC
This sequence comes from Resseliella maxima, assembly GCA_029041755.1. Lineage (NCBI taxonomy): Eukaryota > Metazoa > Arthropoda > Insecta > Diptera > Cecidomyiidae > Resseliella > Resseliella maxima. Next base: position 254,594 of record JAQOWM010000753.1, read on the forward strand.
TTAATCTCGATTAGAAGAGAAAAAAAACACCGATTCCGTCCATTACTGAATCTCATATTAATATAAAACTATGTCTAAGGAAAAGTATCTTCATGAAAAACAAGAGAAACACTCGATCAATTCAGCATTCTTCGATGGACCACGAAAGGAAACATTCAATTTGTCGCGATTTATTTACAATGAACGTGAAGGCACGGTTTTTGGAAGAGACACAAAATCATGGAGTAAGTTTTCAAGTTGAATTTTCAACGACATTCCAAAGTGGACATTTGGTTGTTGTGCTATTTCTATCAATTGATGGATAAGTTTGTGATTAAAGAAATATGTGATCAAATATAGCATAATCAATTATAATTAGAAGGTGATAATAATATTGTTTCAGTAAATATATTTATGATAATCAACAATAATGTCAATTATTATCAATCTCAACAATTGTGAACATGAAATAATTACAAATTTATACATTTTTTATTCGTAAATTTTGAAAATTATGCATTTTAAAACTACTCATACATGAATAAACAGGTGTGTCTCTTTGATGCAGCACACATACATACTGCGAATTAAAAATATAGTGTATACACAACAAACACCAATACGCGGCCACGTTGTTCTTTATATCATTTTTTTTTTTTTTTTTTTTTGTTTAATTTGGACGCGCGGCTAGCGCACACCGATCGACTATTTAATGTTTCATGTTATTCAGAGAGTTAACGTTAATATTAAATTCAACAGTGAATCGTATCGTGTATTTTGTTTATGTATGTGTGTATATATGAACGTTTAATTCTTCCACAAACAATGGATATATTATGTTTTCTTTTCTTTTCGTTTCTTTCATATTTGTCGTAAATGGAAATATGCTACTTGCGCGTAGTTTCAATGCATTTGAGCTTCTATCAAATATTCAACACACTATTTCTGCTTGATATATGGTGTGAGTGGTTCATCGCACGTTCATACTTACATTAGCTCTGATGTTTACAGCTAACATTTCTGTCATTTATTTGTATTTTTGTTTTATTTCAAAAAAATATGTCACTTTGGTGTTTGTCCGATTTTTTTTTTCTTTTTTTTTTGGTAATAAGAGCCTCCTGTCATTATGCAAAGTAATCATTATACCAAGCATTCAATTAGTAATTTTCATTACCTAGATTTTAACCAATGAGAAAAAAAAAAACAAAAATGCTCTTGACTAAATGTGATTTAGTTACCTTCAATATCTAAACAATTACCTAGGAACCATTGTTTTGATGTATCGATTGTTTGGTTTTATATTGATACACAAATAAATGGGACAATTTGTATAGAATTAATGGGAATCACAATCATGAAAACAGTTTCCAGTACTCAATAGAAATGCTCTTTATTCATTATTTAAGTTCAAAATGGATGATTTCTCATCAAAATCCAATTCCATTGATTTACATTTGCATTTCATTATGAAAAATACATTTAAGGTCATTCATTCAAACACCGGTTAGACTAATTATTTTGTATTGTTATTATCATTATTCTGCATTATTTTTGTGAATCCGAACATTTGCAACGCTTATCATTATCAACAGAAAAATTCCTGCTTTTTTTTACACAAAAAAATTATTCAAAAGATGAATGCAATCACAAGTCTTACGTTAAGAAAGCAATATTATGGTCATTGAATTGATATCAAATTTGAAACGTCAAACATCTAAAATTCAATTATCTAATTGAAGGGAGGACTGAACCGCATATTCTGTGCGTGACTTGGGTTCAACAGAACGTAGCTCATTACAATGTGTTCAAAACGTTTTAACATTTGAATGTATTACGAATATTAATTGCTAAAAATCCATTTGTAAAAACACTTAATGACTGGCGTTAGAGTCTACTAGTCTCAAACAATACCACATGCGTTTTTTGCTTTTGGTTTTAAACTTAAAATCATTATTTAGGATTAATGCAGTTAAACTGAACAAATGCATTTCTACAGAAATAAAGATTTAACTGCACCCAGGATAAAACATAATTCAAATGACTAGACAATGATCATAATGTAAATTACAATTTTCCAAGTTCTCATCTGTTTTTATTTTCAATATTTTTACAGTAAAAATCGGCATATTCTACTCGATATTCTATGCGGCGTTGGCTGCATTGGTAGCCATATGTATGTGGGTCTTCTTTCAAACTCTTGATCCACGTATACCAAAATGGAAACTTAAAGAGTCATTGATTGGCACAAATCCAGGTTAGTTTGATGGCAAGTTTACTTAAAATCTTGATGATAAGATCAATTTGATGTCTATAAATTGAATGTGATTGAAGGGAATTCAATAAATTTTATTTCATAATAATTTTCTGATGTAAATTTCTGCTCAAAATTTGCGAGAGTCTCTAAATGGTTTTGTATTTTAGGTCTTGGTTTTCGTCCAATGCCAGCGAATGACAATATCGAAAGTACGTTAATTTGGTATAAAGGCACCAACCATGAGAATTATCGACAATGGACCGATGCACTTGATGAATTCCTTGCAGGTAATGTCTTAGACCAAAAAGAGTAAAATATATTTATTTGCTTTAATTACAATTATTTCTATTCAATTCAGTTTACAAGACACCTGGTTTAACGAGTGGACGTGGTCAGAATATTTATAGTTGCGATTATAATGATCGTTCACCACCACCAGGCAAAGTTTGTAATGTTGACATCAAGGAATTTTTAAAATGTACACAAGAAAATAACTACAGCTATCATAAGAGTGCACCATGTGTTTTCATTAAATTAAATCGTATCTATGGTTGGAAACCAGAATTTTACAATGACACAAGTAACTTGCCAGAACGTATGCCAGCTTCACTAAAGAAAAAAATCAATGCTATTAGTTCAAATGGAAATTTCACCAACCAGGTTAATTGATAGATAAATAAATGTGGTAACTTTTACTAATGAAATATGTAATTGATTATCGATTTTATTTAATTACAGTTAAATACAGTTTGGTTATCGTGTGAGGGTGAGAATCCGGCTGATATTGAAAATATGGGCCCAATTGAGTATTATCCACGTCAAGGTTTTCCTGGTTATTATTTCCCATATGAAAATTCAGAAGGTTATTTAAGTCCATTGGTTGCCATTCATTTCTTGAAACCACAGCGTATGTATCATTTCAAATAAATCATCATTTTTGATAAATGACAAACGCAATATTTTCAAAAGAATTAATGTACAATTTTTTTTTCCTTTTTTTTTTTTGATTCTATTTCTTAGGTGGAATCATTATTAATGTCGAATGCAAAGCATGGGCACACAACATAATACATGATCGAAAAGAACGAACTGGATCGGTACATTTTGAATTGATGCTTGATTGATTATGCATCAAATTGATAATACATTTTCAAGTCAAGTCATCATACATTTAATTGGGTGCCGTCATCATTAAACACAAAATGCTACGAGAAAATATTTCAAACAAGCAATTTCAACTAAAAACGAATGATAATAATGAGAAAAAACCTTATATTTTTAAAATTTGTCAGTCCAATGTGTGTTTATTTTTTTTTTCATATCAAAAAACATTTTTTTTTTTTTTTTTGTTATACAATTGTACAAATGATTTTAAAATCGAAGAAAAGAATAATGAAAACATATTTAAAATTTACAAATATAATATTGTAACATGAGAGTATTCACACTTATTCATGGATAAAAGAAAACAAAACATTTGAGAAATTATACAGTGGAAATATCAAGCCATTATTACCATTTCGTATTAATTGTATTAAAATTTGCGTAAAAAAAAAACGAATATCATTTTAAATAACCAAAAGCGATTGAAAGACATTTTCTTTAGTTTGTAGAATTTATGAGAGTATCGTACATTTATTGTATAATTTATAAACACTGTAAGGCAATAAAATTTTGAGAAAGAAACTAGCCAAAACATATGTTCAGTTCAATTTCATATGTTTGAACATATTGGTACATTTTTATAGCAAACCACATGTAACAGTTTGTCTTTTAATGAAATGTGCATATCTTATGCAGCATACTATGTCAAGTATTACTAGGCATAAGAATCGTGTTTTGAAATTGTAAGTAGCAAATTAAAATGAATGCGATTAATACATTAAAATGATAAACTAATGTAATAAAATGTGAATACTTTCACAGTTAAATTATAAATATCTGATTCTTTTGATGAATTCTAAATCAGAGGAATTAACTCAATTCCCTGAACCATGAGTGGACAATTACGAAAAAAATTTGTGATGTTGAATGTATTCAGGCAAATGAGAAAATCAAGTCCTCTCTGTCCTGATGAAATCATTCATTCAAACATATGTTCTTTCGCAAAATAGCTAGTATAAAAGCCAAAATGTGCTTTGAAGGAGAGCCATCTACGATGCACTAGACGAAATGCAATACATTAAAGCTTAATACGTCATTTATGTGTCACGCAACACGAATCACAACTGTACAGTGTACACTAAACCATGTAACCGGCAATAATATTATCAATATGTCCTCGGTTTACTCAACATTTTATCAACAATTATCAGACATTTTATAAATTATAAACCAAAAACAATGGCACTTTAATTGATAACATTGTTTAACAATGTTTGAATATACCGTTAATGCGTCAAATAAAACAGCTGTGATTTTGTATGTGTGCGACGTGCGCATTAGATAAAAATTACATGTATATGAATGAAACTGTCAAATGGTAAGCGTATTCGGCAAAAGGGCCATTATACACACAACAAGCGCAGTGTGAAAAAAAAGAAGAAATAAACGCCGATAGAAATAAATAAAACAACAAAAAGTCCCACACTCGCGACAACAAAAGCCATTTAACACGCATAAAAACAAACATAGAATTTCAATTGCAATTGTGCTGATTTGTGTGTGTGTGTATCTGTGTGCCTGTGTATAAAATATTAGTTGCAATAGCAACTTAAAATTAGTGATTAAAGCACAACACACTAGCAAAATAGACAACATAGTTTATATTCGTTAATTCATTGTGTTAAAAAGAAAAGCGATTACGATTCCATGGCATTTATTATTATCACATAAGTGCCGACATAAGAGTGACGAAGAAAGAAACAGAGAAATATATAAATCTACACATATACTACGAAATTGAATTGAGAAAATCTGCTCGCAATATGTCTTGAAAAGCGGCTCAAATTCGTCGCTGTTTGTGCTATTTTTAAATGTGAAATTCTTTTCGTCGTTGAAACATCGTCGACGTGGTCGTACTAAATCGACTTGATAGATAAAAAAAAAAAAAAAAAAAAAAAAAATAAACATATATAAATGAAACAACAACATACATAATGAATGATTTTTTTTTTTCACACAATGATCCGGTTGAACAGTGAATTGTGAGACATTCAACCGCCTGGCGTGTTTGATTCTAGCAGAAGAATTGAACAGATAGAAAAAAATCATTTTTGTTTTGTCAAACATTGAATCTTAAGACAGATTCAATCAGTTTTTATTCAATTTAAATCGTGTTCTATTTTGTTATGCTTTTGTGGTCTGTGTATTTTGAAATATTGTGCCATATATAAAATTTAAGTCAAATATTTGAAAAAAAAAACCCTATGTCTATCTAGAATATTACTAGAGAAATCGAAGTTAATTAAAACGATAAACGTGAGCGTACTGACAAAGCGGAGGTGTTGAAACTGAATATCATCTCATTCGAAGTCAACGGAAAGTAAAAAAAAAAAGAAAAGAAATAAAACAAAAAAGAAAAAAAAAAAACGATGGGCAAGAAGAAACCAGCTACATTGGCATCGTCGACAGTAACTACGGCACGAGCACCAATCCAACAACATGCGGTTCGTGAGAATGTGTCGAAAAAATTGTCACAACAAAAGCGCAACGAAATCAATCAATTAGCTGATTATCTTTTAAAATTGGGTTTTGATTCAACGGTCACCGTAAATGAGCTCTGGACACAATATATTGAAATTGAAACAAATTTACAACGTTTGCAGGCAATTGAATCGGAATTAAAATCAAAATCATACAGTGGAAAAAATCGTTTAGCAACGATTGATCGATTTTATGAATGGGCAAAATGCAATGGGGCTCGTTTCAATGGTGTTTCCATACAACAATTTCCACAATTTGAATTGGGCTTAGTGGCAACCAAAGATTTTAAATGTGGTGAACATTTTGCAATAATACCAAAAAAGATGATTTTATCGTTGGACAATTTTAGTGAATCGGCCGCCCAAATATTGGATCAAATGCCAGTGCTTGATACAATGCCAAATGTAAAATTGTCATTTGCATTGGTTATTGAAAAATTGAATGGAAACGCAAGCTTTTGGAAACCATATATTGACTTGTTACCCGATCGATATTCAACGGTCATGTATTTTACACCAAATGAAATGAATGAGCTAAAAGGATCGACAGCATTTGTTACGGCATTAAATCATTGTAAAAATATTGCCCGACAATATGCATTCATACGTAAAGCCATACAAAGTCTTAAATCTGATCAGCCCGATTCCATGTTGGCCATTCTCAAAGAACGTTTTACTTACGATTTATACTGGTGAGTCAAATTACTTACACAAATAATCACTCTCAATTTGCTGTTCGGTTGAATTGAATTCTTCGACAAATTTATCTGACAATGATAATCAATGATAATCAACTTGTGTGTGTGTGTGTTTTTTTTTTTGTTTCACATACGTTTTATTATGTTTGTTATTTCTCTTAATGATATATTCATTCACTTATATTACTTTATACAACATAATAAACCGAAAAACAAAAATTGAAATAAGTGTAACACACTCGTTGCATATGTTTAACTGGTTTATGCGCGTGTGTGTATGTGTGTGTGTTCGTAAGACAGAATTAGAGTTAATTTGTTACTTTTTTAGCTCTCTCGTCAATGTGCTCTCAAAACAATTCATGTTTTGTTAATTTTTTATACGGTTAGGTTTACTAATGGACTGAATTTGATGAAATAAATATGTAATATGATTTGCCATGAATTGTGATGATTGAATTAGAATTGAGATGATTTCACAATAAACTAGCCAATAAATGTGAATTTTCATATGCAGCCGCGTGTGATTTCTTGTTTCGTTCATTTTTAGAGCTCTATTATTAACTAATATCAATGAATGCTACTTGAAATTCAGTTGTTGTAATAATATAATTCAATCGTTCAGATAAAAAGTGAATCTGTTTGTGCTAATTTTAATTCATATTTTATGAACATTTCATATGAATATTATGAACATCAATTTAAATTGCTCAATTTCAGTTTGATCTTTCCTTCAATGCTTATGGGTACCATTTATGTGTATTATTTTTAACACGAGAAATGAATGGGGAAATAAAAAGTGAGAAACACATCCGACTATTGCGAATGCCGAGAAATTCTTCTAATGCAAATGATGAAATTGAATTGGTTGTTGTTGTTGTTTTTGTTGTTTTTGTTGTTATTATTGTTTTTTCTTTTCATTTTCATTTTCATTCTTTGTAATTAATGTATAATTTGCCTACAAATTAGCCTTATTAAATAATATTTGTGTTGCTAGTTAAATTTAAATGATTTTTTTTCGGTTGAAATTCTCTGAAATACAAAACAACAAGAAAAAAAAGGAGAATACAAAATAGAAATAGATGGATAGAAAACATCTTATTGGAATGGTTTTCGCATGGCATCGTACAAATATTCTTGCACTTCTGGTGAGTTTGGATCCATTGTATTCAATTTACTGCTACGTCGCGAACTATTTGCCGCACTTAGGTATGCAATTGCTGGACTAGTACTTCGTTTTGATGGTGATACATCACGACTGTTCAAAATAGGAAGGCGTCCTCGTAATGCTTGAAATCGATCTGAATAGCAAATTTTACGCTTTCGTCGTTGTCGCCATCGACATACCATGAAAATAATAAAGAATATTGTTAATGATATTAATACAATGCTTGCGCTTGCCACAATTGCGGATCGTACACCGATTGGCATTTGTGCATTTTCAATTAGCACACTATTACGTTTGTATCCATGACCGCTGAGCTCCAAATCAAGTGGATCATGTGAACGTGCAGCTGCATCATTTCGATTTTGATCGACAACATCATGGAATGCCGTATTTATATTTGTTTCATCGCCAGTTGACGGTCGTAAAATGTGCTGTTTTGATAAAAATAGCGATGCGGCCGGCGATGAATTATCCAAAAAATTGTGTTCACTGCGTGGTAATGATGAATCCGTATTCCATAGTTGTGTCGGTATATGTCGACCTGATGCACTTTCTGCTAAGTTAATAACAAATGGCTTACGAATAGCACGTGATTCTTTCAACACTTCAGCTGTTGGTTGAATATTTGTTATCGATGTAAAGTAGCTTGAGCCTTGTGAATCGGTTTTTATTTCATCGGGACTCACACTTTTCACACTATCCAAATTGAAATCGGGAAAATTTTTAAATGCCGTTACAACATCGAGTTTCGATTGCTGTTGTTGCTCTTGCTGTTGCTCCTGTTGCGTTGGTGGTGATGGTGATGTTGTTGTTGTTGTGCCTTTATTTCGATTGTAAAAGATTTCCGCCAAATGCACTTGGCTTGAACCACGTTTTCGATGCTCAAGCAATTCATCAACGGTCATATTTCGTTGCCGAAGCACTTTTACCAAACGTGCACCACTACGGCGATCACTTAGTAAATCCATTAGCTCAGTTTTATCATCTATGTAACGTGCTGTTATATCAGTGAATAAACCGGGATTTCTTTCCGTCACATCCAATTTATCAATTGTCTTTCGAATAATATTTACCAAATTTCCGCCAAAAATTTTCAATGAATTTGGTTTTTCTGATTTAAATGTATTATCCGAACGTGATGTAGACGATGCATGAATAAATTCATCCATTTCAGCACTATTTCGATTGCTTTCCGGATCAAAACTATCAGAAATGAAGAGATCTTCCAAACTGGTTACCTCTTTTGATTTTGATTCATCTTCTAAATCAACTAAATTCAGCTCGGGCACCGATTCATTTAGTTTTTTATTTAAATCATCATTCATTGGATGATCTTCTTCATCAATATCATTTGCTTCAGTTGTTTTTGCATCACTTGATTGTGTTGTAAATGTGATAATTGTGTATGGAAGTGTCTCTTCGCTCGTTGTTGTCACTTTGTTGGATGTTACTTCGGATGGTGTATGAGTAGACGATAACGGTGGTATCTGGCTAACTGGTGAAAATGAAGTAGATTGAAGTGATGGAACATTTCTAATTCTCGGTGGTCGAATTGCTAATCGTTCACGTAAATTGATTTTTGGTACACCGGTCGTTGTTGATATTGAAATCACCTCCACTTCAGATTCAATGGACGGTGAAACGGGAATATTCAAATCTTCAATTTTTTGTTCATCTTTCATTTGAACTGATTTATCTTCATCATTAATCGTTTCATTTCCCTTTAGATCGGATGGTAGTGATTCAGCTGTTGAAGTAGTACGATATTTTGTGTGTAAAACTTTTAAATTTGGCATTCGCCGACGCAAATTTGGATTTTCTAATTCTGCTCGAAATTCCTTAACACTTTTTCCACGTGACAATGGTATACGACGTACACCCGGCACATCAACGGTTTTACTTGGCGATAATTCAAGTAAATAAGTTGGAATTGTCGATGTAATTTTTTTTTCAATTGGTGACAATTCACTGCTGCTTAAATTCTCATTTAAATCGTCCGGTGTTGATGTTGAACTAATTTCACCGCGATTTACTAACCGTATTGTTCCATTAAAGTAATTTCGTCGTGGTTTTATAACGTTCATTTGTGATAATGATGGTAGTCGTCGTGTTGTTTTTGTTGACCCATCATCATCCCCATCCGATGGTGGTATAGCTGTATTTTGAAGAGCTTTCAATGCATTTTGTTTACCTTTTAATAAATCTTCCAATGATAGATTTTGTTGTTGAAGAATTTCACTTAAACTCAATCCGCCCGTTTGTTTAAGTATATTTCGTAAATTGGTGGTTTTTCCATCATTATTTGTTTGCACTTCAATGGATTTTTGTTCTTCATTGCGACGAGAGCTTACAAATGGTTTTCGATATGATTTATTGAATCGTTGTGTTGTTGTCAATGGTGCTGTTGCATCTGTTGTTGTTGTTGTGGTTGTTGATGATATAAAACGTTCCCGTTGTATCCATGGTTCATAATGTGGTCGATCGGATACATCACCGGTTACTTGGTCAACATTAAATTGGCTTTGTACTTGAAGTACGGGTGACTGAACGTCTGTATCAATTGATTTCCAATCATTTCGTCGATCAATCGCCGGCATTGTATCATCTTCGCTGAATGTATGTGTAGCCGAAACGACAAAACCAGCTGTCGGTTGTTCATCAGCCGTTATCAATGCTGGTTGCCATTCATTTTCTTCTGCTTCCGTTGGTAATTCATCGTCGAAACGTCTTTGTATATTTTCAAAATCTTCATCTCTTGACTCATACAATTGCGATAAGTCTGCAGTTGGCAAAATTGAATGTGCTGGCTTCCAAGGAGTCTGAAATTATAGAAAATTGCAAAAAATCAATAGAAAACAGAAGAAAAAAATAAAATTCTATTTTTAAAAATTTTTCCATTCCATTTGAAAATGTATTTATAAAATAATAATACTATTTATAAATCAGCGAAATGTCCTAATGATAATGTAAAATAGAAATTGGCTGTCTTTCAATACGAATTTTTGAAAAAAATTGAAATTTATCTGCACTATAAATTGAAATCAGTTGTGAATGATTGAACACATTTATAAATGAAATGTGTCGAAAATCATAGATAGAATTTCATTTTTAAACATAAATAAAATTACATACGCAAGTTCATACTTTTGATTCATTGTTGCATGACATAATATCCATTTCGGAAATATACATTCCCGTCTGTCAATCATCTTGAATTCAATGCTTTGCTCCATATTGATTAATATGTGTGTGAATTGAAAGGTGTTATTTTGGTTGAGAGATTGATATGATTTTCTATTTGACAAAAAAAAAAGTACCTCAATTCCCAAACGCGATGTATTGCACTTAAAATATTGACAGAAATGTATGTGGATCTCGCTCTCATTTTGTATGCAATCTGGATAAATGCGGAAATGTACTTTGATAAACATATATATGTGTGTGAAATTCACATCGGTATATATTGGGCATGAGCGTCACGAAATTTAGTGCATTCGATATGCATAACCAAAAAAACAAAGCGAAAAAAGAACTTGCATTAATAAATCGAATTACTGAGCCAATATATGGGGAAGGCTTGATATATCAGCAAAAAGAAATCAATCATGTGTGCCCAGTATACTTAAGTTCACAATACAGCGCGAATGGCTTACTCACCTTCCTCCATTCATTCTACTTACAAAACATAAAATATAGTAATTCCGATTTCATCACCGAAAAAAAATTTGCGTAACATTATGTTCAGTTTTCCCTTTAGCGGCGCAAGCATTGCCTTTCACAATCTAAAGACCGAAACTTGCACATACATTGGTAGAAAATAAAAAAAAAAAAATTCCGACTCTCACATGAATACGTGAGTTGTTATATTTGAATAAATCGTGTCTTTTGGCAAAAGTTTTGGTTGCAATTTTTTGCTTTGGTCTTTCGCCATTAGAATAGCGGGAGAACATTTATTTGCATCCGCAAGGAAGTTGGATAACAAACAGCGTATCTAATGTGATTTTTTTTTCACTCCACTCTGTGTTTCGATGCATGGAAAAGGTGAAATTTATAGCCCAGAGGAAACTGGGAATTTATTGATTTCATTCATTGAGCGCTTAGTTATGTGACAGAGCACAATTTTTATACCCAGCGAAAAATGAGATTTTTCCTGTTTTCATGCATGCATATATGAAGAATATTTTGATGCCGATTTGATATGGTGGCTCTAAAAACCACAATGATATTTCAATCTCGGTACACATTCTGGGGTAAATTTATTCATTCCGTTCTTTCTTCCCAAAACATTTTTTTTTCTTTTCATTTTTTGAATTCGTTCATTTCCGTCAAATGCACTTCATCAGTGTGCAATTTTAAACTTTACACTTGGTGCACAAAGACCACTTGCCGTGCATTTGCAAACAATTTGAACATTCACAATTTCAACGAAATCATATGCACACATGTGTGGTAATATTTTACCATACGGTTTTACATTATTTACACCTCTTTGTTTGAGGAAAGAAAGGAGGGGAAAGAGATAGAGAGGGAGAGATAGAAAGAGATAGAGAGGAGGATTGTAATTGAGAGGGCAAAAGCGGTGGAATGGTGAAGTGCATCGAAATATTTGCAATGTTTTTCACGTTCCAATCGATTGCAAACTGCATACATTACATAATAATTCCAATATTTTCACTTAAAATTGGCAATCAACAGCTATAATAGCTGACGATAGTGACCGTGATAGCCCATTCCGTTTCTCACTTTTCAATTTTCATATCGATGAGGAAATACGTGCGCATTTATTTGGAAATTATTTTTGATTGCTTTAATTTTGTTAAGCGGTCATTTAGCAATAACTGATTGAATGACATCACTATTAAATGATTGTGTAACTAGGAAATTGTTTTCAAAAAATTTTCCATCTATTTTTATACGTTTAATTTTCTATTTATATGAAAGAAATGCTCCATGTTAAAAATTATCTATTTAAAGTCTGTTAAAATGTTCATTGCAATGCCAATCCTGTATATTTTCAATTTTCAATTTTCAATTTTCGAATTTTCATTTTTAAATGTGATCTGTAAATGTATGTTCCAATCTAAATATTTGAAATGACAATTTGCAATGCTTAATGGATTTAATTGAAGCCAACTTTAATATAAATTAACCGTTATTGTTACAATATTGTGCACATCAATAAACATTTAAAAATGAGTGTATCCATATGAAAATAGACATTTCTAAAATGGTCACCAAAAACCTTGTCCAATGCACATACTATACAAAAATAAATGAATTTATATCTGTATCAATATTGTAATGGTTTACATGGCCCAACAGCAGACGGTGTGTCAATTTTAATTAAAATCAATTCTAAACTAAACTTTGTTTCATGTTTCGTCGATTTGATGGAATATTGCATTTTCAATTATCCACGGTATTTGTTTTCCATGATGCCGAAAAGTACAAACAAAAAATCAAATGGAGCTCTCAGCCCGTTAACTAAAAAAAAACACATATTTATACTGCACAATGTACACAGTTCACAGTCACAAACATGTCGAAAATGAAAACAATATTTCCATTCAAAATAATTGCCAACTCGAACTGCTGCTCGTTTGCCAATTTTTTTTTTTTTTTTGACAATTGACAGTAACGAAATGTGGCAATGAAATGTTACCATTGAATCATTATCATAGAAAATGGGAACATTTCTCTGGAAAAGTCCGAAAAAGTATATTAAAAACCATCAAGCAATGCCAATCAGTTTGTATTTGAATTTGGGTTGAAGGAAAAAACTTTTATCCGAATTAAGTGAGGAATGAAAGTGACTTTGAAATGAGAGAATATGTAATTGCCATGAAATGTTAAATTGATTGATATGTAGAAATAATTTTAATACAGAAGCTGTGAATATTCTAAATAGCTTGGCGCTGATGAAAGCGTACATTTTGTGTTCGTTCTTTTATTCAGCGTAATAGGCACTTTAGCCAGCAGATATTGAAATCGATATCCATCGTTCATACCAAACACTAAATAATATTTCCTTACAATTTTTTGTTTGTTTGTTTGCAATTTACTGCCAACGCATGTCAAAATATTGATATTAATTGAAAATGAGCAATTGTTTTCACACTGAGCAATGTTCCGTGTTTGTTATCGATAGAGAAAACCTCTAGAAAAATCCAGTTTAAAAAGAGATGCAAAAGAGAGAGAGAGAGAGAGGGAGAGAGAGAGAGAGAGAGAGAGAAGGAGAACATTGTAAATAAAGCATTCAATAAAAAAAATGAATAAATCATAACGCTTGAATATTTAATTCGTACAAGATATTTTTTACATGAGATTGAATTTTTATTTTTATTTTCTATGAGTAGCTGACGCGAGCTGACTGTTAATTAGTATTTTTAATTGATTTGTTAATTTCGTTTTCCTATGAAAAGTTCGTTATGAGTAAAAAAAAAAAAGAAAAAAATTTCGCTGACACAGCATATTGTTTTTTTTTCAGTGATTGTGTTAAATACAACTGCAAAAAACGCATTGAAAATTTTCATCTGAACGTAAAAATATGTGTGCGTGTGTGTGTGTGTTTGATGCATGTGATGAACCGGCAAAATAAGCAAGCATCAGGTGAATAAATATGTTTGGTTCTGTGAGGGCATTGTATTCAAATGAAATGAATCTAAATAGGCATAAATTTCGTTTGTTTTCAATTTATTTTTTGGGCGCCCAATTTTCAATTTGGTTTGTTTAAATTAAATTTTTTTTTTTCGTTTCATTTATGCGGTTTATATTTTACTCGCATTGGTATATTTACGGTAGAATTGGTATATTTACGGCGTTTTCGAGCCGTATATTTTTCATCAGTAGCATGAATATGGCGTAGCATCATAATTTTCAAGTGGTTTTATGTTTCGTGTTCACAAAAACGCGACCGAATGAAAATGTATGCATGTAATTATGGTAAATATGGATTGTAGTAATTAAAATGAAAAATTGAGCGCAAAGTGAAATTATGTCAAATTCTATCAATCGATTTAACCGCAATATAAATTCTACATTTGCCATGCAAACCAATTTACCTGAATTTTATATAGAATTTTCAACGAGCAAAATAGAAAATTTACAACGAATGAATGAATAGTCAATGACTGGTTATCAATTTACAGTCTAATGCCATTAGAACTGATTACAACTGCAAGCGCATTTATCAAGCATAAAAATAAAAAACATTGAGAACAGGTTTTTGCTTTCATTGAACTCTTGCAAAGAAAGGCCATTCGACTCTTTGTCGCATGCTGTGTGATACAAAGCCAAAGAAAGTGCCTTTCAATTATACGCGCATCTGTTCATTGCTTATTTACGTCTTTCAGTTTGCATTGAAACATGAGTCAACTTAATTGCGTTGTAATTGAATTATACACATTTTATGTATGTATGTATGTTATAAACATAGCGACTTGTGAGACATCCACACAAAGCCCCTCAAGTGAACGATAACTAACCCATGCCAATGTTTTAACACGTTGGTATGGTTATATTTTCTCTCACTCTCTTTTTTGTATGTAGTTCATGTCAATATTGCGCTTTAAATCTCTGAAACAAACACTCACGCATCCAGCATCAAATAAACTAAAAGTGATGCAAACCAGTTTCTTATTTTTTTTTTTTTTTTTAAATTCATTTCTTTGATTCGTTTTGCATTTCTCTCTTGATCATTCCATGATATTTTTATTTTATATTTTTATATAAATGCGACATAGATCCAGCGCAAAATTGTTGCCACAAATGAAAAATGAGAAAAAGAAAAATACAGCTACGACTTACAATTAGTAAATGTTATTTGTTGTTATTTCTGGTACGTTTTCACCATACGTCAAGCTATTTTAGTATGGTAACCATAGAAGAAAAACCTGCCCGCGCTTATTTCCGTGTGCTTTGAATGGAAAATGTCTTGCAGCTGTAGCCGCAATAGTTCATTCACTTCCTATCTAATCGAAAATCGATTTGGAGCAATTCCATGAAATACAATTCTCTTTCCTTTTCACTTACTCTCTCTTTCTCTCAATCTCTCTTTATCCCTCTCTATTTTCTCTCTCTTTCTCTCTCTCTCTCTCTCTCTCTCTCTCTCTCTCTCTCTCTCTCTCAGTTACTGCTATTCTCATATTCTGCCTCTTTCTATCTCTGTCAATTCATTTTGCTTTTGTTCATTCGCATATCGTTGCAGGTTTTAAAGTATAAGCCAATTCACCGAAAGAAACCATATTGTCAATCGTATAAAATCACTTTCCGGAAGTTGTGAAAAGGCTGCAAGCATTTAAATGGCAAACATTAACCTCTCTCAATCTCATGAGATTAAGAGAGTTGAGTTTAGTTTACAGGATCAACGAGGCAAGTTCTCATATAATTACCACATCAAACGTCTATTGAATTGCATTAAGTTTAGCGTCAAAACGACGAGAAAGATCAAAAGTGAAGTTGTTAAATCGGGCCAATGCATCTGTGTTCAAGTGCAACTTTCTTCATTAGACGTTTATGCGCTTGTTGGCTTACAGACGCACATGGCAGAAAACCATTTCATATATATGTGCATATATATTGAATGCAATTCAAATAAGTGCAAAAATTATTTACGTGCATATGCAATAGCGTGTGTGATCTAATTACCTAGCAATGGAATCGACAAAAAAGAGAAAATCCCACCAAATCGAATTGACGAAAGCGATATGCATTACGAGAAGCCTACGCTTCGGATTAAGTGTATTAGAAGCGAACAAGCGTGCAATTGCATGCATGTATTGTAATATTCGAAATCAAATGAATTCAGTTTGAATCTTTGGCGGTGTTGATAAGACACAGCAGTGTTCAAGTTGCATGCAAGCGAAAGAAAACGCAGAAAATGAGCAAGAGAAAAAAATCAATTAAATGAATTGCTCTTTTATCATGCATTGGACAACAATATCATCGTTTATTTCTTCTCTCTTTCTTCGATGCATGATTTTTGTTTTTCCACGAATACACAAGATACTGCTCGATTAACACATAAATATAAATGAACATTACAGCTCATGTGGTTGCTCATATGTAGTTTTACAAGAAAAACAATGCGTTAAATACATCAATGGATGTTATCGGTTTCACGTGTTTTTTTTTTTCTTATCCTCTTCTTCTTCTTCTTCAATATCATCATCTTGCCAGTTTGTGAGTTTGCACTGTGCAGATTCATCGAATGCACCATCGAATCCGAACCAACTAGAAAAATATTTATCGAAGAGAAATTTGCACTTGTTTTGATTTTATTTTCCCTTCGATCGGTGCGCATCGTAATATCACATTCCAAGACAACAAACACTCAATGGACAGCGAAGAATAAAAAGGAGAAACATTAGCACCAGCAGCAAAAGTAGAAGCAAAACAAACCAAAACAAAACAAAAAATTGCATTAAATGAAACGATGTTAAATGGACTGACATGTTCACATTGCTCGTAATATGATGTTGTTGCTTTTGTTTGGCACATTTAGACTCTATTTACTGTTTTCCGTTTTATTGATTTATAGCAAGTTGTTTGAATCCATTCCACTCTATATATGTAACATCCATTTAGAATTTGTATGTTTTGTAGAAACGTCTTCAAATCGCTAACCGACTCGAGTTGCAACAAATTTATTAGGTGAATGAAATCGAATTTCAAAAACAAAATTAAAAATAAAAATAAAATACAAACGTAAAAGAGTGTGAGAAGTAATCGCAAATACTCAATACCCGTTTTTTTTTGGCCAAGTACAAAGATTCATATGAGCCACTTAAACATAACAAAAGAAATCGGCTCGAATAATTCAAAATTCTTTTGCTGTTGGTGCTAGTGCTGCTGCTGCTGCAGACTTGCGCATTTCGAAATTAAATTCATTTGATGATTATTTATTGCTTTTAAAAGCAATCGAGCAGGAAATGATGAATGAATTGAAAACCATTCGTTATTAATTATTTGACGTGTAATTGCTGCACAGAACTTTGCACAAGAACGGTTTCATTTGCTTGCAATTTTATTGAAACTTGTTACATCTCGCACAGAAAATGGAAAAACAACCATTAAAAACACATTTATTCAACACGAAGAAAAACATTTTTGTTAGAAAAACAACTTAAATGTTTGAATGGCTTGAGTACAAAAATAAGAAGTACAAAAAAAAAAAAAAAAAAAAAAAAAACGTTTCAATAAAATTTGATACGTTTACACTTATTATCTCATATTATCGTTTCCCAAGGTAAATAAATTCGTTGCAGAATCTCAATGTAAGCGACAAGAAAATACAGTATCATCAAGTTGCAAATTTATTGGCGAGACGATGAAGGCATTTTGTTTACACATTTTGTGTAAATTCATCAAGTTATACAAATGCTAAAACCCACAAGCAAATAAACATGAAATGAATTGGAGAAATGTGAAAATGTGTCTTATGTACATTTACCCAAAAAGGAAAAAAAAAAATCGACTTCAAAATATGGAATAAGATCAATGAGAGCTCGACAAATACTTAAATTTCCCATGATAAAACCCCACTTTTTTCGGAATTTAGGCACATAAGGTCTTCCATTTGAACAAGTGTCATGATAATCATGAACCCGCTCTTCTTCTCATCATTCGGAGTCTGAATTTCAGACTTCATCCGATCGCAAAAATGAAAAATGTTGATGTCTTTTGTCTTGTCACACAAACCCACAATCAAATGCTCACCCAAGATTCAATCAGTAAAAAGTCATTAAAAATGATAATTAGACAGAGTGGAAAAGAGGTATTTACGATGTGTTGTCTCGATCGCTAATCGGCGTTTCTTTTTCACATCTTTTTTTCTCTTTACGTAGTTTTTTTTTTTTTGTTTTTCTTTTTCCCGTTTTTCTTTTCTTCGCATCGTAAACAATAATGAGAGAATTATTGTTTTTTTCTGTATTAGTCAGCGGTATTATCGTGAATGGTTGATACTTTATGAAGACTGCATTTTTACCGTCATACAAATCTATATCGTATGATCGAAATAACTGTCTGTGGTAATAACAACATAAAACAATCATATCATAGGCTATCATTTAACAATGCAAACGGAACAATCAAAAAAAAAAAAAATAAATAAAAAAATAATCAAAAGAAGAAAGAAAAAAAAATTTAATGAAATGAAAAATGAAATTTATAGTGTAATCCAGTATGACATAAATGTTTAAAAGACGTCAAAATGTTAAAAACTATATTGGATGATTCGGGAAAAGTATTTTGAAGTGAAACTGAAGTATTGTATCGAAATGACGACCGATGAAATGGAAAATGTGATGGTTTAGCAACGATAATTTCAGCTGTGGTTTTATTAAAAGCAAAGAATATCCAAAGAAAATTGCTTAAATTGAAAAGTCAAAAGTGAAACCGTCGAATAAATCAAAAAGCACCATTTTAATGCGTCAAGGTCTTTCTAAAGTGGTTTTCTGTTCCACATTTTATATTTCATTTTTCATGTTGGAATTTTTATCGTTTCATTTTTCTTGCAAAATCAGTGAAATCTTAAGCGCACGCAGGCAAATACATAAAACATAAATAGAAATGAATACTAAAAAACTGAAATGCATTCTTGTGATTTGCCGAAACTAGCAATGAATGCCAAATGTTTTATTTGAAAGAGCACATTAATCGTTGCCAAGGTTCTCTCTTTCTCTGTAAGTATGTGTGTGTGTGTGTGTGTGTGTGTATATTCACATGCCTAATAACGGTGCCCGAAGTCGAAAAGCGAATTTAATTAGTCACAAGTTTACATTTTGTGTAATGAAATCAAAGATGCGGTTGCGTTGCAGTTTTCAAACATGAAATTTTGCTGAAAATTCCGACTCATTTTTCGTTTTAAAAATATGCATTGTGCATCTTTTCTTTGTGCGCTACAGCATCCAACAATGTTTTCTTTCGGTGCTACAGAAAAGCAAATAATTTCCAATTATGAGCGTGTATGTTGGCTGATGCCACAAAAGCATCACACACTTTTTTCTTCTTCTTCTTCTTTAATTTTCATGTCTGAATGCAGTAAACTGTTTTTCACTCCATCATTTGTGGCAAATTTGAAACAATGTTTATTTCCTCTCTCTCTCTCTCTCTCTCTCTCTCTCTCTCTCTCTCTCTCTCTCTCTCTCTCTCTCTCTCTCTCTCTCTTTTTCTATGTTTGTCTCTCTCTCTCTCTCTCTCTCTCTCTCTCGCTCTCTCTTTCTCTGTTTGTCTCTCTTTGTTTCGCTCATATTTCGAGCACAAACAATTTTCGGCGTGCCTTACAGTCGACACACTTGTTCAAACTTTTACTTAAAAATACCCAGAGCAGCAATTAGTTTAATGAATTAAGCGCAATGCACATTACAGCAAACGTCTTATCAACAGTCGAAAGAAAATCTTCCAACAAATACTGGAAAATCCGACATTGAGCCAGAAAATGAATGGAAGCAGCATGAGTTCGTTCTCAATGAAAAGAACTTAAAATGATTTTATAAAATAACATGCTGCACAAATATCAAAATTCAAGTCACTCATTCTCACATAAATGAATATTTGGCTGCTTTTTTTCTCTCGTAGTCGTATTTTTTTTTTTTTTTTTTTTTTTTTTCGTTTCATTTCCTATTTATTCAATTAGTAAATGGCATTTTTTATGGTGCAATAGACAGAAATCATGTTTGAATTTCATTATTATCGATTCGTTTCTAGTAAATTAGTTACAGTTCGGTATGTTTTGGACCATCTACGAAATGGTCAAAAATATTTGTGCAATTCTATCGAAAATTTCAACTCAAAATATGCGGCTATACAATAAATCATCAATCAAATTTGATACAAACATGATCATATATATTTTATATACGTAGTACATACGCATCTCCTAACCACACTAATTACGAAAACTAACGGTGCAAGCAACTAATCGCTATTATATTCAATTTAATGGCTAGCCAATTCACACACAAAAATGCATGAAAGAGCAACAATTTTCAACAAAATTTCAAAACAACACCAATGAGTTTTGTGCTATCGATGCACGTACTAGTAGCTAATATTCAAGATAGACATACATCATGCAGCTTGTTTTTTAGATCAAACTTTTATTTCATTCAGTGATTTTCTCTCTTCAAAACTCGACGCACAAATTGTGATGATGGATGCACATCTTGTTAGTATGAGATTCGTAAAACACACTTTTTGATAGCTAACGATTTTATGGTGTACTCAACCATATCATGTTGTGTTTGAAAATTTCTACTGTTTTTTTTTTTTTTTTTTTTATTTAAATTTGGTTAATGGTGTGTTTTCTATTCTGAAAATGGTTCAAATATATTTTTTGTCAATAATCCTAATGAAGCCAATTAAATTGAAATGCGGCGGATTTTCAACAATACAAATCTATCATAATGTTCTCAAAATGATATTGCATCAATGTGCTAATTGTTTAAAATGTAAATTTATTCCGTAAATTTATCGAAAGACTACTTGAATTTCAGGAATAGCAATTAGATTTCGCTTCTTCACTTTTCCAGCAGCAATTTTCAACACATCAGCTCAAAAACATTTAGTTGAAAACATATGGGAATGCATTATAAGTGCATTTCATACACAAGAATTAAATCAATTTTGAAAGTTTTTCGAGACGAAACCAAAACAAGGCTAAACAAAACCTCATTCTGGGAAAATGAAAAAGTTTTTTTTTGGCTAAATGTTTGAATATGAAAATTTATACTGTTGTTGTTGTTTTTTTTTTTTTTTTTTTTTGTTGCTTTGTTCTGTTACCTGTGTGTCTTCCTCATTGGATGCATCAACTGCAACTTCATTTGCCGCATGCAAGTGTTGTGATAAAATCCAAATGAATACTGGCAAAAGTTTTATGAAATACCATTTGATCATGTTTTTGCCGGGCGTTCGGAAATACTTTTTGCCACAATTTTCTCGAAATAAAATTGTTTTCGATGCTGTTGTGTTGTTGTCTGTTTTCTGATGAGTATGTGTGTGTGCGTGTGTGCGTGTGTGCGCGCGTTTTGCAGTTTGTATCTTTCACTTTATTACTTCATTAGTGCATTTCAGTTGGCCACACCAGTTTTTGTCTATCTTTTATTTTATTATTATTATTTGGTTACTCTCTTAGATGAATTCCAGGTGGAACGTGAGCTTTTAGTTTTCAAACATTTAATTATAATTATTTTTCCAACGGTGGCTCAACTTTTATCGGTCTCATTGAGTGCAACACAGTAAAACTTCATGTTCATGTTGATGTTCACATAGTTCAAATCCAATTGATGCACCAAATCAATCACAATAAAAAATTTTCCTTTTTATAAATTTAATTAAAAAGTTTCGATTAATTTTTCCTTGTATTTTTGATTTCAACTGCTTTTTCAAATAGATAACGATGAAAAAAACTCTTTTTCAAATCAATTTGTAATTCTTTTCTTTTCTTTTTTTGCACGTTTATTAATTCAATTTCGATTCACTTTTTTTTTTTTATTTCATTGATTCGTTATCATTCATCTGCATAAATTTCCAGTTTAAATGTTTAACGAAAAAAAAAACTACGATCACGAAAAACACGAAATGATCAATTTCATTTCCGGTAACAACAGTGTACACTGAACACACCATGAATGAACATAACAAGATAAGTAAAACGATTGTGCTACACGTTGAATTCGAATGGAATGGAAAAATCGTATAATAATTTAAAGCGACGGTGGAAAAGCGATGCACCTTCGGCAATGTCCAACAAACAAGTGATTCTTCGATGGCAAAACGTGAAAATTTGCTATCGCAAGTGCATGCCCAACACCTCCAACAAGCTCGTGCTACCGATTCAATATTTAATCAACGTGTTTGCAATGACACACAACCGAACTATGTTGCGAACGTAGCACAAAACAAACTGGCTGCTAACAGTGGTTGTTGAAACTGCACGAACACACACCGTATTACTTTTTCAACGAAATACACAGACGAACACACGCACAGAGAGAGAGAGAGAGAGAGAGAGAGAGGGAGAGAGAGAGAGAGATAGAGTTAGAGAGAGTGAGAGAGACTGAACGGAGAGAGCGCAACGTTCACACAAACATACATCACTCCAAATAAAGCTTTGTCGGATGCTCTTAGTTGGTGAAAAATTGTGTGCGCTTCGGCAATAATGTGGAAAGAAGGAAATCGAAGTCTGGCAATGCCAAAAAAAAAAAACGAATAAAAAACGGCATTATCTGTGCACATGAGACAGACGATGCATATATTTATGATGTGTAGCAAAGCTCAGTAGCCAATCGACCATTCGATAAACGGCATCTGTACGAACTTGTCATTTGAAACAAACAGACAAATATTCTTATACATTTTTCATGTTGAACAACAACAAAAAAAATACCATGTAGCACAATATTGACAAACACGACACGACAACGACAACGACAACGATGACAAAAATGTTATGCCCAAACATCTACTAGAGATTGAAAAGAACAAATGGGAACAAGAGTAAAAAAGAAGAAGAAGAAAAAGTGAAAGAGAGAGAGAGAGAAAGAGAGAGAAAATTGCATTATTTTATTAAACGAGAGATGAAGAGAAAATATCTGCAATTTTTCAGTGAGGTATAGATTCGAGTATTTCATTGGAACGTCTCGAACGGAAATAGATCAAACTAGAGTAACTCTGACATTGTCTATTGTATGTCTGAATGTGGTACACTGAATAATGAATTGTGAGGATTCTCATTCATCAGTGAGGTAAAATGAATCACAATCGAAACTGCCATTCTTTTTGACGCAATATAATAAGAACATGAAAAAAGGCATTCCTTTGGTATTTTTTCTTTGTATTATATGCTTGAACATTGGTTTTCAACCATGGTGATTTTTTCAGAAAAATGTCTCACTACCATTTTTTCATTTGGGAATTTTAGTGGCTTGTTTTTTCCGTTGACTGTCGTTTTGCCGAGTGCTTTTTGATGGTTATGTAGTACAGTAAACTGTACAATTTTTGAAAAAGAAAGAAAAAAACAAATCACAAACAAAAACAACCTACCAAGCCACTCCATTCTATTGGGTTTCTATTGTTTACTAAGATATTATGCACAGAGCGAAATGTTTTGGGAATGGGTCACAACAATTATGTAAACAAATCGAATCACATAAATGAACGTAATGCCAGGACATGAATAGAAACAAACAAACAATACACACGCAGAGAGACATGGACACGGACATAGACACAGACACAAAAAAACAGTGTCACTTTTTATGTTCATTGTAATTCAGTATAAGCATCCAGTTGAAAGAGAAAAGCTACAAATGTGCACGTGAAATCCGTTCCGTGCACAAATGATAAGCAGCCAACGAGTGTAGCGTGATTGGAAAACACTTAGGTTGACAGCTTGGATTTTCCCGTTTGTTAGGCAAAATGATAGAGGAAACTGTTATCTTGAGCATACCATGAAATGAAACGAAACGAAACGAAACTCTCTACTGTCAATCCAAAGAAACTTTACATGAAATGGGTTTTATTTTTATCACTTGCATGTACAATGGCATCATTGTTGCCACCTCATTGTGTTGTATTTAGACTGCGTTTGCCATTCGTAATCCTAATCCAAGTTTAATCCATTTATCTCAAATTTTTGCCGCTGCCGCTGCTGCTGCCGATTTTGCTACTAATTCTGATGGTGGTGCTGCTGCTGATGCTGCTGAAACAATAACAAATGCTTTTACTGTTTGAAAATTGTGCAGCGCATTGGAAATAGAATGAATGCTTGACAAATAAAGAGATCAGGTGTTTATTTTCTACACTATTTGAATCCATTGTGTTTCAAATGCATATATTTGGTTTTCTCTATATGCAAATAAACAATAGTTTGTCGCCGGGATAGACACAATAGTTCTTAAATGGGCCACTCAATATCCATGCAAATACGAATAACAAAATTTGGATTTTTGAAATATTATCCAGCAAATATTTGACTCTGCGCCATTGATTTATTTGATATAACATCGCATCCATCGACATAAGAGGGGAGTGAAAGGCAAAGATAGAATTCGACCAAAAACAGAAATACAAATAAAAAAAAAAAAAAAAAAAAAAACGAATAATAAATTGGTTTTGATCAGATGGCAGCAATTTCAAATCAAATGCAATTAGATTATAAATTGCATAAATATAATTTCTTGTTGTTTTTGGGTTTTTGAATTTGTGATTTCTGTTGTTGCTAATAATAGAATGCAATCAGGTCGACAGAAATACCAATACAATAAAATACCATACAATATATAAGCAAATATATTTTGTCCACAAAATGCATCCATGTGTGTTTGGTAATCAATTTTCCGTTTTCCATTTCACTTCTTGATTTGATAATGCATTTTATCAAATATATGGAGATGTCGAAACTTGAAACCATAATGCACACTCTATTTGAAATCACGATTGACCACCAAGCCACCAATTTAATTGAAATGAATCTTCACGAACGTGAATACAGCATTTGTTCAATCCATCTCATTTTCGATAGAGTAAAATTCATCGTTCAATTCAAAACATATGCGAACAATGGATTTTCAATTTGCGCCAATTCCATAAACAAAAACACTTGACAATAGTTATTGTGCACATTTTTAATGAGCTTTCGCTAATGATTTTTGACATCATCGTGCAGTTGTTTATAAGCAAAATTTTTGTGTAATTAAAAATTCTCTTCGCTTTTTCATTAATAGAAATGTCCCAATTTTGAAATGGGCTGTACAATCTGACCTTTCATTATTAGAAACTATAATTAATTTGCATATACCAATAGAACATGTACCAAAAAAAAAAAGAAAAAAAAATAATATTGCAATTGAGAGTTGAATATTTTTTTTTTTTTATTCATCTTGATTTGCTCATTGATTTCTCCGCATTTATTGTTCAATTTCCTTGAAATTGTGTTTCATTCGAAGAAGATTTCATACTCAGAGTACTCAAAACAGCACAAAATCTTAAAATAATACAATTTCGTTCATGAAACAATTGTACACGAACGAACAATCGCGAAACATTTTTCGTCTCTTATTTTCAATGCATTGTTCCAGTTTTGTCACTACTTTTCAAAAGTATTAAGAATTTTCCTTTTATACTGAAATTACTACAATGAAAAAACGATAAGGCATAGCAAAAGAATGAAAAATAAAAGACAAAATGAGGGAAAGCAGCAGGCGAAAGAGGCGAAATGAAATTCAAGGAAAAAATATGAACGAAAAAGTGATAAAAAGTAAAAGAACCGCAAGGAATGAAAATAATTGCAGTAAATTTTCGTTGAAAATTTTTTTACAAGTCGTAAATTAAAGTTTGATATTGTAAAGTGGTTTCGTTACAAAAGTTTTATTCACTAATAATAGTTAATCGCCACAGTGTTTGCTGGTTGATCATTGAACAAACTCTCTTAAAATCTTATTCATAATTCAGTACATTATTCGCCACTTAAGTGCTATGTCACAATACACTTTACGTCTCTTTTCATACATTTTGCACTGAATTAACGAAGATAAAGGTAAAAAAATAAGTGATTTTGGACTGGTGAAAATGCCAAATTGTCACCGTCAAAATGTAATTGACAGATGGAAAAGCAACACTTCTCCAAGTCTCCATTGAATTGAATTTTCGTTTGCTATATAATAACATAGGAATCACCGTACAGAAATGAATTCGAATTTTGTAGAATGCTTGAATTGAATTGAAGTTTGAAATGTGATTCAAGTGCATCACATTATAATAGAGTAGAAAGTGCTATAATTATTTCGTCCTTAAGAATTTTACAATTGCATTAAATAATTTAATGAAACTAACAATAAATCATCGTTCACAGAAAGTAATTGAATATGAACGAATGAGCAAAGAGAAAATAACATTTTGTTATTATATGAGCAAGAAAAAACATCATTTTTCGACAATGCTAAAATTACACATCCATATGTAGATATTTTGAGTAGCCACTTGTGCTTGTGAGTTTGCAAACATTGAATATGTAATGGTTTTTTGTTTTTTTTTTTTTGTTTGGAAAGTGACCATTTCGACGTTCCCAGACTGTTTTTATCGTTAACATTTTCAAGCGGTTTTAAACTTGCAAACGATGCACACAAAATTGTTTCAAAAATGTTACAAATATTTAAGCGCAGAGAGCCGAAAGATGGAAGGAGAGAGGGAATGGAGAGGGAATATAGAGGGAAAAGAGAAAGAAAGAGAGGAAGAAAAAAAAGAGAATTGCGGTGAAAATTCGTTCAACTGAAAAAAAATGTGGTTCAATAGTTTTATTTTTATACAGTAGGACGTGACCATTGGCGATGCCGATGCCGATGCCGTTGACACATACACACATATAATACAAAAACAATTGAATAGATGCCATATTTTCATTTCATTGCGTCGCTACCATTTCAACTAATTATGATCAATCATTGAACGCATGTGAACAATGTGCCATTTTTTGTTCATTCATTGTTGTTGCATTTATAGTCTTTTGCACTTCCGTAACGGAGTTCATCATGCTTATTACACAACCGCAACCCAAAATTTGGTGAAAAACCAAAGCAATATCTGTCTGAAAAAGCAGTAGAAGAAAAAGAAGAAGGAAAATGGAGTAAATATGCTTAATGTACACCGTATTACAGGCAGTAATAAAACTAATTGCATAATTTAAACTAATGTGTAACGTATTGCATTTACTTAAATGTGTAGCACTTAAACAGTGTTACAACTACAAAAAATTATATCATTTTTTTTTCTTCTATTAATGCTTTAGATGTAATGTATGAATGTGTGTACACATTTAGATGTAGAATGTTTGCATGTTTTATATCGCAGTAAAAAAAAAATGTGAATTCCTAGAAGCGAAAGAAACAAATTTTCGAAAAGAATATTCTTTAGAATCAGAATTTAATAAATAATTTGTTTGCAAACATTGTCATTTCATTGAAAATGTTCACTTTGACAAAGGAGAATGTTCATTTTGTATCTTGAATGCAAATCAAAAGAATTCTCTTGTTCAGATTTTATGCAATAAAAATAGACACAATAATAATCATTTGAGTTGCGACAGAAATATGATAACATTTATGATTACAATGCCATTTTCAATAGCGTAAAAAGATGAACGGCAACCAGCTTGAGAGAACTATAAGAAATTCATTTTTCAAATGGAATATGCAGCAACAGTTCTGAACGTTCAGTTGTAGGACGATAAAGAGAGGGAGAGAAAGAGAAAGAGAGAGAGAGCGAGAGAGAGAGAAAGAGAAAGAGCCTTCTGAAAAAGGTTGTGATGTAGCAGGAAAATCGAGTGAAAAGTGGATGTATCCATGTTTTATGACTGTAATACCTGTTTTATGTACGAATGTCACGCATTTAACTCATGCTTTTTTTCTGTGCTGTTGTCTATCTATTCTGTCTGTCTGCTTGCCTGTGTGTGTATGCTGTCACCAAATACACAAAAGCAGTTTTCTGTTTTGTTTCATTTTTATTCTCCCCGGTGGAAAATCTGCGGACATTTCCATTTCGCATTTTACTGTGATGAAAAACGCACATCATTTTAGTTGTTATTTTAGATCGGCTTGCATGCATTTTTACCGTGTTATCGTTTCAAAGAAAAAGCACTTAAAAATGGAAAAACTGTTACGAATGAAAAATAAAATGGTGTTTTGTACTTTTTTTTATTATTATTTTTTTTTTTTTGGGGCGAGAGAAAGTATGGGGTTTATGTTTCTAATATAACGAGAGGAAAAAACATTATTTCATTCGCATATGAAGAGTTAGACACATTTGAACAAAAAACTGGCAAATGTAAAATGTGAGATGGTGAACAAATTGCGCTCGACACAGACACACACATCGCATATACTTGCGCACACACATTCAAATAGAACAAATAAATTATGGCAACTGCATATTTTTCTGTTTCATTTTGCTCGCCATCTTCCTGCCACAATCGACGGTCGTTCATTTTTTTTTTTCCTTTTCCGTCTTGCTCTTTTATAGTTTAGAACCTGAGGCAATATGAACCTCATACTTGCTTCTTGCCATTACATATTTCTTTTTGGTAATGGGAAAAATGCTTTTTTGTTAAAACAGAATGTGAAAAATAGACAAAAAACGAAACGAATTAGAGAGAATGAAAGAGAACGAATCAACAAGAATGAAAAAGTGGTAGTTTTATTTACGAAGTTCGTTTTGTTGCTGTCGTTTAAGTTCAGCGGCCAAACAAAAGGGATGAA
The DNA here is from genome assembly GCA_029041755.1 of Resseliella maxima. Taxonomy (NCBI): domain Eukaryota; kingdom Metazoa; phylum Arthropoda; class Insecta; order Diptera; family Cecidomyiidae; genus Resseliella; species Resseliella maxima. The sequence goes on from JAQOWM010000753.1 coordinate 283,582, forward strand.
AAATTGCATCGAAGCGCAAAAGAATAATATGAAGAAAGAATGTGAGAGAGAGAGAGAGAGAGAGAGAGAGAGAGAGAGAGAGCGAGCGAGCGAGAGTGAAAAAAAAAACACAGAAATGAACTGGATGCAAGTACAAAGGTCTTGAATACAAAGGAAGGTACTACTAGCAACACCATTAAGCTCACAAACAGCTAAAGTTCGGAAGAAAATGAAAATAAAGAACAAAATCCGGATTGACATACACACTGCATACTGTGTGCATATACAACAAAAATGAAGTGTTAGCAGGAGGTGGAAGAAGCAGAAAAAAAAAATCATACAGCATGAGTAAATAATCTAGTGAGCAACATTTATGCGATCTCAAAGCGATTAACGTTCCGCAAATGTGAGCACAGAACGACTGCATCGACTAAATAATGGCTTTGTGATATGATTTATAGAGCAAGAATGCTTTGATGTTTTACTACGAATCAACGAAAATGCAAACTATGTTTCAACAAGCGATAAAGACAAAGATAGGAGAGAGAGAGAGAGAGAGAGAGAGAGAGAGAGAGGAGGAAGGGGAGAAGAGAAAAGAAAAGTTTCAGTGTTCGCACCATTTTTTTCATACAATTAGCCACAAGAATTGGAGTAAAAAAACAGCCACATTTTGATGATGGTAATCATGATGGCACAGAAATTTACTGCCAGAATTCTTGATGTCAGTTTTAAGCAAAAAAAAAGAAAATACACTAAATAATGCACCGTATTCTAAGTGGAAAACTTGGAAACTATCGACAAACAGTTGCCATTAATCATCACGTAATCATGGTATTCGTTTAAATTTTCTTTTCATTCAGTGTAAATTGTTGGGCAAATATAGTGCAGTGATGCGAAACTAAATACCAAAATAATCACATTGCAACGAACAGAAGGTGTTCGACATAATTAAAATGATGCATATTAAAAACGTAAACCATGGTCGCATATTTAACATGGTTATTGAACGTAATTTGACGACGATAATTTATCATTTATGCTCGATTTCATGGTAATGCTAGCATGTTAAACCGTTGTGTGAAAAAGTAGCATTTTAATTTCCATAACTTAATTAGCAATGGAAAATCCGGAACAAGAAGAAAGATGGCAGAAAAGAAGAAGAGAAACTACAAGAAAAAAAAAAAAAAAAAAAAAAACATCAAGCAAAAACACAGCATTCAAACTCTTACTTTTCTAGATCGAATGAATACCCATTTGAAAAATAGATGAAGCGAGATGGAAATAGTGTTCACTGTGCATAGTGTGCAGAGGTGTTTACATTGTTGTTAGTGGAAAATTCATATTATTTTATACAATGGCAAGGTCAATAATCTCTCACTTGATTTACTGCTCATATGCATTAAATTGAATACTGGTTTTGCATACAATGAGAGCAGACTTGTGTTTAGATGATTTACAACATTTGGTTCAAAATGACATAAAGCCATAGTTTAATAGCAAACGCTATTTCACTCACTCTCAATAAATTATTTTATGCTAAATTTAAATAATAGATACAATTGCTCATTGAAAATTATAAATTCACAAAATGTGATTGCATCGTGAGCATGACACAATCAATGAGTTTTTGAAGTGTTGATACAAAGATATCGACAAAATCCCATGAGTGAATACTCTGAAATACTTTCACTTTCTTATATTGCTTGTTTGTTCGATTTATGTGTATGCATTTCTGCTGCTGATTTGTAGCAAATGAATTTATTCCCAAGTGCATATGAATATTTATTATTTAATCCAAAATATGGAAATGATGAATCATTCGTTGATTAAATAAACCAAGCATCATTGTTATACATAAAGCAACTTTAACTAATGGAAAAACGTAATACGCTCTCATCACAATAATCATTTCGTTTATGATCATTTATGTGAATTGTTTTCATCTGTGTATTTATACACATTTCCACCTGTGTTCCGTTTTGCTCTGTCACATTCGTATTTTCCTTTATCCGATATAGACATAGATATATGTATATATTTCACAGTTGAACACAACATTCACGGTAACATTTTCCCATTTAACAAATGGTTTATTGTGTAAATCGTTTATTCCTTTTTGTCAAAATGAGTTTCATCATTCGTCCGTGTAATACAAACTGAATCATTTTGCTTTACACAATGGATTGTTTTTTTTTTTTCCTTCTTCGTGTATAAACATTTGGCGTATTGGCCATGTAATTGATTTCGTACCATTACACATTCAAATTGATGTGATTAAAGTGTTGATATTATCACTTTTTTGTTGCCGATTTGCATGCCATTTGATACGCCACTTAAGAGGCTTTGATGTGGAAAAACTTTCACAAATGGCCAATCGCATTTGTTTACCAATTCATTTGTTATGTGGCATTATTTCATTGATTTATTTTCTTTTTTGTTCAATCGTTGGTTTTTTCTTCTTCTCTGTTTTTTCATTTAATTTTCAATATTTCAAATACAAATAAAAATTAAAAGTAACATGCGCCGAATAATTTAAATGTTTATTTATTTATTTATTTTCTTGTTGTTTTTTTTTTTTTCATTCACAGTTGGGCAGTTTCAACAGTAATGACGAGGCAGAACGCCATACCATCAGAAACAAATAATAATAATAATAATACGGCAAAACCGATCGTTTCAGAATCATCGAAAAGTGAAAATAGTGTCGAAATTAAAGAAGAAAGCGTCGATACACCAGCATTAATTCCATTTTGGGACTTGGCCAATCACGCTGATGGTATTGTAACCACATCGTATAATATTGCTGATGGACAAATTGAAGGTGCCACAATGAACGATATTAAAAAAGACGAACAGATATTCATTCATTACGGAAATCGAAACAACGCCAATTTACTCGTTCACAATGGGTATGTTTAAAAAAAGAAATAAAGAAGAATAAAAACTTTATGTAATGGTTAATTTGTGATTTTTCTATTTCGATTTTTAGATTTGTTGTCGAAAACAATCAATGGGATAGCGTGGTAATTCGATTGGGTTTAAGTCAATCTGATCTTTTGGTAAAGCAACGAACACAATTATTGGAAAGTATTGGAATAACAAAGAATAGCGAAATAACAGTATTACCAACACCAAAATGTATATCACCCGAATTGCTTGCATTTGTTCGTATTTTTAATATGAATGAAGAGCAACTCAATCACTGGCTGGCTCCAGACAAAGTTGGAAGTGATTTACTTTATTTAGATTGTGCACTCGACACTGAGCTCGAAATTAAAACATGGAATTTCTTGAAAATGCGATTAACATTGCTATTAAAAGCATTCCCCACCACTTTGGAGGATGATATCAATTTGTTGGAACAACATCAGAAAAAAGGTCAACAAAAATTGGGCCATATTAAAACAATGATTATTCAATATCGCATTACAGAAAAACGAATTCTACGCGATGCTCTCACCTACATCGAAGAACGCTCTAAACCATAAATTTCATTTCACAATAGAATTGCCAATTATCGCTGCATCTACCTGATCTAAATGTAATCATTTAATCCTCTTACGTAAAGTGGATGACAGCTCTAAATGATATTTTTGCAACGAATTTTCTACAACGAATTATCCTGCAATTGTATTTTTCATCTAAATTGTTTTATTTTTTTCACTTGTTTTGCAATGTTTTTTGTACGTTTGAGTGCTTTTTTTTCTTTTTCTTTTTCTTTGTATTTATTTGAATCATATTAAAATCCATGTTTAAATTTATTATTCTATACTAATAATAAGCAGCTTGGCTTGCTTTTGCATCACAAATAACCTTTATCGTATATAATAAATCAGGTACAAAAATAAAATTCAGCTTTAGCATAGACACTAACCAATTAAATTTAATCGAATTATCTGTTGTTGTTATTTCAATAGAAATGTCATTTTTCTTCATAAATTATATCGAATCGAAATCTTGCGATTTTGATCAATCAAAAATATATGAATAAATGTGATTTGGTAATGAAACAAACAAAAATGCGATATTTTATTGAAGCATATTGAAATTTAGAACAAAATTAACATGCCAATGCATGTGAGCAATGAAGGCAAATGGACAATCTGCATTTAAATGGTTTGTATGGATTTGTATTTATTGAAAACTTTTCCACTGGTCAAAGAAAAATTCACTCAAATGCAATAATTTCAATTTTTATAGCTAGTATATAGATTTAGACATTTTCTTTTTGACTTTCTCACTTTCCCTCTCTAATGTTACAGAAACTATAACATGAGTAATCCCAACATGTGAAATGTTCTATCACATCTTAAGCAACAATATCTGATTCCAATTTGTCGGTAAATATCGTGCAGAAGATAAGCATATTATGAGTGAATTGAAGATTTTGCGTAGGCAAACTATTTGAAACTAAAATATTTCAATGAGAAAATTCTCGATGAAAAAAGATATCTGTATTTAAAGGAATTTCTTCGTTTTCATCGACGAATTGCTTTAAATTTAACGTTCATAGAAAAGTTTTTGTCGAATTGTTGATGAATAATGCTGGTTTGTGGTTGTTCTTGAACTTGGCTATAAAATGATCGATTTGAAACGTAATATGTGATGGAACCTGTGGGTACATCATATCCTATAGGAACAAACATTGTGTGAATTATTTGATAAACATATAGAGAATTTTATACTAGTTCGTTAGGCATTTGCCATGTTTCATTCTTCATGTTCGTTCGGGTACAGTTTTTGTTAGTTTTTTTTCATCTCTAATGTCTACTTTCGCTAAACTATTTTCATTATCTGCATTTTTTGTCTGCATTTTGTTGATGGAAATTCCTCCAAAGAAAGGATCAAAATTGTAAATGTTTACAAATTACACAAACTTTTTCAAACAAGTACATGTTAATTGTTAATACTTTGAAAAGTTCGAGGTTTCAAACTTTTTAAATCATGATACAATTCACTTGACTAAAAAACTAGTAAAAATGCAATCGTTTTCATATATGTGGCGAATGCATGGTTTTAGAAATTTTTCCTTTGAATAATCCCACAGTTTTATTTATTTGTATATAATTGTGTGTTTTGACACAACCGACAGATGTTGATGTTTCTTGATAGTCAACAAATTATCAAATCGGACAACACTAGTGTCAATTTTTGAAACAATTTGTCGAAATGCTGTTAATTTTCAATTCAGTTAAATGGTTTGAATGGATTTCTATTTCAAATCATTTTCTACATAGAATTTTTTTTCTGGAAATTTATTAAAAATATTTTCGTATTTTTGACAAATTTACTTCGATTCCTTTTTTCTCCATTTGAATTTTTATTCAAAAAAATAAATTTTAATTCTAGCAACAATGAAAACATACCATATGGTATGGTCATTTCATGTCATATCATTTCATATTTTATGAATATTTGAAACATTTATATTGAATGCCCACTTTATGGCAAACAAAGTTTCGAATTTGTACAAAATTATGCTCACAAATGTTAGCCGTTCTGGAGTCCATTGTTTCAGAAATAATTCATTTTATTCAAGTTATGATTTTCCCTTAAAATTGCTGAATAGACTAATTTTTACTTCGTGCAAAGTATATATTGAATTGAGAATACTTTCCGATTAATCACAATAACTTCTAAATTTATTTTCAATTCGAATGAAATAAACATTTGACAATGTTTATAGTTTGTATATTCACACATAGAGTACGCACATATGTTTCCAACTAACGGTTCAAAATGTCATTTTTTCTCTAAGGGTATTCATGTATGAACCGCAACCCTGCACTCACACAATCACGCACTAACTCACACATACACAACAACCGCATCTCCTTTACTCATTTATCCTGTTGATGACGTTTTTTGTGCGACATAGTCTTAATGCACCATCAAATAAATTGTGTATGACTGTCAAACCATACCGCTTCGATACAAATTATTCAACAATAAAAAAAATGTAAATAATACACAAATAAATCAAACATATTGTGTGGAAAAATGTCCTAGTGAAAATGTGTGCTATGCGCATAAATACAAACTCTACAACATACATTGCTTCGTACGTATCATTTAAATAATAAAATGGATTTAAAAAGAAAGAACAAAAATGAAAACGATTGAAATTAATTATACAAATTAAAAACAACTTCTTCAATTTTAACGTTTGTCAAATCCCATATGAAGTGATTTTATGATCATATTTCATGTAGTTGCACATTTAAATATATTTTGCCAATGTAATTTTTATAGAGGTTGTTTAGAAGACATAAAAATACGACATCTTATGAAGTGCTAATGTGTGTGTGAAACATATTATGAATTCTGTGTACATTTAATTGCACTCCGAAATTTACAAAGTAAAGTACAAAGACCAGACAGTCGCGTATTTTGAATTGGTTTAACGACGCGGGCGACCACAGAACAGACAGTGTTTGTATTTTCAATGCGTATCGAATTAGAACAAAAAAAAAAAAAAATAATCCACACATCGCCGCTATTCATATACAATGCCAATAACACATCAGTGTTGTTCATATGCGTTGTAACGAGGGATTTATAAAATAAAACGGAATAAGCTAGAAAGTGAATATGAGATCGTTGATTGATATACACTACGTCATCATTCATGAGAGCAATGAAAATTAAAACGAATCAATTGAATTAATTTTATGTTTATCTTTGAGTCTGTCTTTGGAGTACGGGTTTTGTTATCGTATGTGACGCATAGCATCGTTGACGAAAATTATTTCAAGACAAATGCTTCTAAACTGATGAAAAAAAAAACCAAAACAGATGTCAAGAAACTGAAAACAAACAAACTTTTCATTCAACATTCATTGCAATGTGTATACGTTGTGTATCAGTGTATTTTACTAAAATATGAACTTCCTTGATGTTGAGCTATGTATTTTGCGAGTTTAATGTATTTTGAAATGTTTGTGTCTGTAAATGTTTTATGAGCCTTAGTACGGTATGATTTGTTGTTGAGACTTCAGTTTGTGTTTGATATTCAACCAGTTCGAATGTGATTCCGAACGAATTGAAGAAAAAATCCGTTGAAATTCCCGTTAAAAAAACTTGTAGTTCAACTGAGCAAACATTGTGTACCATATTAAGATTCACAGAATTTTTTGTGACGTTAAAATATTCTTGGCAAAAAAATTGCTCCGCAGCAATATTTATTCAATAAAAAAAATCCGCGATAACAAACTAAATTCTTTTCTCCAAAAAATTACATTTGTATGAATTTTGTTTTGATAACGTTACATCAACCATATCGCAGACGATAAACAGTCAGATAAAAAAAAACAACAAATCAACAAAAACACACGACCAAAATGTAATTGTTTCGAACAGTGGACCAAGATTTAGGCGATACACTTTTTCATTTTTGTTTTTAATCTATAAAAATCTTTATGGTCAACTTATTCCATTTCATTTCATATCGATTGAATATACTTCAAACTAAATTAAGGGAACCATATTGGAATGCTCGTGATTCAAATTGAGTGGCAAACAATACTCAATTTAAGCTAATCATTTAATGGAATTCGATCCAATTTATCCATTTCATCCATTTCACGGAATAAATCCCATCATTTTGTGAATGTTTAGTGAAAAATTTTATTCTGTGAATATTCTGTATGTTAAAAATAAAAATAGACATTTTATTATTCAGTTCGATTTCGTGATACGTTGTTGTATCGACAAAGTGACGTGTACGAGAAAATATTCAAGAAAAACAAAACAAAAAAAAAAAAATAGTCGATTTTGTCATTTGGACGCGACAACAGTGCATTGACCACACATAAATCAATAGCTAAAAGGCAACGAAGAAGAGAATTTGTAAAACGGTTATTACGATATTGGGTATTTATTGCCAAGTGAAAATAAAAAGGGGAAAACAATTTTTTTCCAAAGAAAATTAAAAACTAAAACATAACTCAATAAACTTTTCAACATATGGAGTTTACTCAAATGAATATGGCATCGACAACATATTTTGAAATTTTCATGATATCCCTGATATTGTTGTTGCCATTTCTGTATGAAACGAGCCATGTATTTCGATATTACTTCAAATTTGGCATATATTATTCGATTGTATCGATTAATTCAATCATTTTAATACCGCCAATGCTGTTCAGGCCCTGTGATGTCAAAAATCTATTGTAAGTAATTTATTCAGCTAAAAAAAAAGTATTCTTGTAGAATTAGTCAATTCATGTTTTAGTTCTTGTCCTGAATCGATTTCGTTAAAAACTACAAATTTCGTCAAATTTTCTGGAATGACAATAATGCAATTGCCAATTGAATGTTCGAATAGTGACGCAAATAAAATTGCTCACGGTAATAATTACAAAATTAAACGCACTATGGAAAAAAAAAGTGATGGATGATATCACAGTGCGAATGAAAAGAAAGATGAAAAATATGGGCGACATGTGCCAAACGGAAAATACCAACCAACAGAATCTCATGCGATTTGAAAAGAAAATTTTCAGAAAAAAACAAAATCAATTTATTGGCAACGAATCGAGTATAAATTCGAATAGAAAATCATTTTGGCCTTCCGTTGGCTTCGATCCTTTGGTCGTTCCATTTTAACGTCGCGTTATTCTTGAGCTGTTATTGTTGTTGTTGTTGTTGCTGGCACACGAAAACTCAGAGAGTTGGAGAAATTTACGCGATTTGATTTACTTGAGTCGACTATTTTATGTCCCTTTTCATGCCAACATTTATGCATATTTCAATGCTCGACTCCCTAATGCTTATAACGTAAAATGGGACCGCAAAAAAGCCGCAGTGGAACCATTTTTTTTTCAACCAGTTTTCTAAATGTGTACTGTATGGATTTTTTCGCCTTTTATTTTTCACACAAACCTTACGTTTTAAATTTAAACTCAATTGTATTGGATAAAGTTTGCTAGCTCTGTTATTGAACATAAGGTTTGACCTTTTGAACAAATTTATGGATTTTTACCTGCCACAACATAGTTCTAGACGATGAATTTGCATGCGAAACTCTTTTTTGATTATTTACTTTTGTTCTAGTTAGCTATGCAGCATAGCATAGCCTATGCTTATGTGAATGGAGAATTTTTTTTCTTTTCTTTTCTTTTGCTGACATTGTCAGTTGAACCTCTTTCGTTTTTAATGTGTCTACAAAAGAAAGATTTTTTTTTTTTTTTTGGCATTGTTAATCTTCGTTCATCGTCGTTGAGGCATCATTAAGACAAACCTATTTCAATATGAAGTGATCATTAAATTGTAGAGTTTGAAGTGTACTTCAGACAAAAGGATTTCATGCATTTGAACTTGATTAAAGTGGATAAATGCGCGATGTGCAATGTCATTGTATTTTTACAATTTCTTGTAAAATTGAGACGACTTAATATCCCATTCGTTATATGGTATAAAAAATTTGTCAAAGCAGATTTTTGTAGTTTCATCATCTTGCATGTAATTAATTAAATGTTGATTCTTTCAAATCAAATCAAATAAAATAGAATTAAATAATTAATTATAATGTATTGTTGATGTGTCATTGTTATGCTTGAATGATAACTTTAGTCTATTACAGCTTTTTAAATCGATATATCATAATTTACGTTTACACAGTCTGGTACACAGTTTAAATTCAGACACAATATCAATTGTGCACTGGAAATAATAAATAATTGCCTTTGTTATTTACATACATTCGTTGAATTTCTTCATCAAGTGGTTTTGTGTTGAATGTTTCATTCGAATTACACATGGTCAACGGTATTGTGAAGTTCAATGGAACATCCATACAAATCTAAAATTAAATTTGAAATTAACATTGGGCGTTTGCATGTACAACGTTTGCATACAAAATAAGTACAAATTCATTTTTGTACGGCAATGTGTGTCAGAATACAACTCTATTTGTTGCATTGAATTTCTTTTTTTTTGTCTTAGTGTTAATCATATGAATTATTATTGTCTGACATCAAGGCACCTGACTTTGTATTCTCAATACAAAAAATATGGATATCTAAAAAAGAAATTCAAAAAGTGAAATTTTGTTTAACTTTCTTTTAGAAATAAACATTTTTTACATGTTAAAATAAAAGAGAAAAAATGAAAATCACACAAATAACTATTTATCCATATGTTCTTGTTTATATTCAAACGATGACTATGTCATAAGTCGTGATTCATTCAATGTAAACATTCTTGTGGTGTTCTTCAACCCAATGAAATATTTCATTACGGACATACCTGTGAACATTCTCTGCATGACTCGTCATTGCAAAATTGATTTCCGAACAATGAATTGTAAGGAAAACTGACAATAAAATGGAAGAAAGGTGCAAAAATGTAGGTGATAACGTTAAAAATGAAATGAGACCTAGATTTAAAGGGCGCTAGAAATGTTCTGATTTTATATAATTTTGTTCTCAGTGAGAGAGAACTCCTTGTATTTATCAAAGCCAATGTCATTGGATGTAAATAACCAATGCTTTTGCACCTTAATAACCAAAATGGTATTCCATAAATTGATTACTTTCGATTCTATTAAAATGTTACTTTGACTACCGGTAATAAGATTCATGCGTATGAATAATTGCGTATTATTTTTAGAACACAAATGAAATTTTGCAAAATAAAAAAAACCTGATTTTGCAACTTGACGACAATACCTCGAATAAATAAAATGAATCCGGTTTAAAATTGTAATTCAAATCAAATGTTTATAATGAAATGAATGCTATTGTTTGATAGTACTTTGTACCGAATGCTTTGATTTTAAATCGAGGTCCTCTCTGATTTCGTCAAATCGAGTCATTTGTAATTGCAAATTTCCATTGCCATTTTATCAATCCATGATCATAAATTAATTCAAGCCATTCAAGTCTATATTTGGAAAATTCCGTCAAAAAAAAAAAAAAGAAACAGAAAAAAATTAAGCCAATTCTTTCAATCGAATACACCTGTTTTGAACTTGTGCACTTGCACTTTTCCACATAAATCTTAATGTACATTGTTTAAATTATATGTTTGCTTGACACACCATCTTGTAGCGCAATCAGTTGTTTTATTGAAGCATATGTGACATTTGTTTAACCCTTTCAATATTAATCACCATGCAACAATGGTAACAAGCAGTTGCTAGAGAGCAAAATATCACGAATAAATTATAATATACAAATGCTATCACATGTATTTATAACATGTATCGAATGTTTCATATTGTACAATCATTACTGTAATCCATGCACGTATTCCAATTGTTTCTACTAGTATTAACTTGTTAATTATATAATTTCAACTGTAAAACCTTGTGGTTTCAAATGAAGATAGAAACAAATTAGAGTATTTGTGAAAAATTGAATAATTGAATAATTGCATTGAAAATGTGAAATTTCAACATCTTATTTATTAATGGAATTCATGCTAGATTTGATATCGTTTTTCTCCTAAATAATTCATGTCTGAGCTGGTGTATTTTTCTAAGGAAAAAATGCCCACTTGACTTTTATATGGAGCGATTTTCTCATGATTTTCTTTTCATTATAAATTCTTTCAATTATTCCATTTTATTGGTTTGTTTACTACGATTTCAATCATATGAATGAGACATGTGCACATATCGAAATTAAAAATTCAATAATAAAATATGAATCAATTTGTATTGAAGAGATTCAAACAATGCAATGATTTGACCACTTGAGACTCCTTTAAATCGATCGATTGCTATACAATCGATGGTTGTAATAAAGTTAGTTAGATTTGTCAAGTTTCATGATTGTTATCAAATTAAATTCATTTGGAGCATATTCAAGGTTCAAGTTTGATTCAACCCATCTATGATTGAAATCAATTGATTAAAAATGTATAGTTGATAATTCATCACTAGCTTTTTATTGATTATTATTATGAAAATAAGGTTTTTTTTTTCTCTATGCCGAGGGTAGTTTTTCTATTGAATATTTGTCATTTGTTTGCAAATTATCAAATATAAACATGTTTAATATTGCTAGTGATAGGCGCCAATCAATGTCAATCAAAGTTCAATAAATCAATGTCGACAAATTACATGGAGCATGGAGCTATCGGACATTCAGCTAATATATATAATAGTTGTTTGTTTATACAGGACAAATATACGTAACTTTTGCTTTCTAATTTCGCTTCCTTTTCATATTTTCCACTTATGGAAACACAGAGCCATTTAAACGCATTAAATGAAACGTGTTAAATGATATCACACACAATTTGTTATAAAAAATGAAAACAATATGAACTGTGGCATAAGCCATTGACCGTGGCTATTGTTCATTTGTGGTGACAAAGTTTGAACCACTTAATTTTTCTTTGTAATGAACAATGTTAAACAAACCTTTTAATGTAGCGAAAAATGTACAAAAATATGAAAGGAAAAAGTCTTTTTTTCAAATGTCAAATGTGACACCTTCAAATGGATTGAGAATTTTACCAAACAATCACTGTAACAAAAATAAAATAACCAAATTATTAACACTTTTTTCCATAATTCGAAGTTATGAACTAAAAAAAATCGTTTATTGAAAAGTAATTTACTGAGCACATCAATGTCAATCATCACATAAATATATATTCAATAATATCGGCAAAAAATGTTCATATAAATAAATGAATATAATGTGCAATTTCAATGAAAAATACATATAATGTGAAATTCACAACAACATGAGCCTCAAGTCTGGAAGCTTATCGGCATGTGAGTTAGCGAAAACATATGACAATATTATCAATGCATTATTATGACTGCATTCAAAGTTTATATTGCTTCGAATAATAAACAAAACTACTTGCAGTAAATTTTATTGGGCACGTGTATGTCCTACTATACGTTCACCATAAAGTTTGTGGCATAAACTATCAATCGATAACTATCGTTTTGCGCAATTCTCATCTGTTCATGTCAAATGATAATAAATACTCGAATCGTAACGAAAACCATTTTGGGAATAAAAAAGGAAACATTAACTTTGACATTGAGCAAAATGTTCGAAACACCAATAAAAATGCTTGGTTTTTTCCTCATCTAAAGTTTTTTTTTCCATTATTTGTTGCTTTATTTACAGATTAGCTAGTTCGTTTTGTCATCACATATCAACTGTATTGGGATTAAAATGGGAGCTGCGCGGCAAAGAGCATTTAGAAAAGGAACAAGCGTGTATCATAGTGGCCAATCATCAAAGCTCATTGGATATTTTAGGTAAATGGCATAACTTTCATATCAATATAATTTGTTATACCAATGTTAATTTCATTTCCATTTTCATTTGTAGGAATGTTTGATATATGGCCTGTAATGAATAAATGTACTGTAGTGGCAAAGCGGGAATTATTTTTTGCTTGGCCATTTGGCTTGGCAGCATGGTTATGCGGTTTGATATTTATTAATCGAATGCAATCAGATTCGGCACGTGAACATCTCAACAAAGCATCGACAAACATAAAAAATAAAAAAATCAAATTATGGATATTTCCAGAAGGAACACGACGAAATACCGGCCAATTGCATCCATTTAAAAAAGGTGCATTTCATGTTGCTATCGATGCACAGATTCCAATTTTACCAGTTGTCTTTAGTTCATATAAAACATTTTTAGATGATCAGAATAAACATTTCAATAATGGTCATGTAATTATAACAACATTGCCACCAATTCCAACAGCCGGCTTAACCAAATTTGATTTGGATCAATTGATACAACGTACATATGATACAATGAACAATGAATATCAATTGACATCGAAAGAAGTTTTTGATGAGCTTGAATTATCCAAGCGATCAATGCAAAAATCATCATTTTTAACACGGGCTATGAACACAGCAACATCATTTACATTTAATACACAACATGATAATTTAAATAACAGTCGACATTGTGTTATTGATGATGATACAAATCAATTTAATCTTCAATACACAACAATGATACAAAATCATAATCATAGAATGACATCGCCACCTATGGCCAACTAATCAAACATCATCTAAATGCTATTTCTATCTAATTTAATGAAGTATTTTAACATTTTTTTTATACTTTGGACTGTCATTTTGGGATGACGAATACTGGGGAATTGTATGATACAATTTGTATCGCGTTTTGAATATTTATTTTGTAACAAATGTAGACAAAATGAATAGAATTTCGGCAAAATCGTTTTTAATTACTTTTTAAAAATTATTTTCGAAATTTGGAACAAAAGATTGCACAGGATTCGAGTGAGTTTCTTAGGTTTTCTCTAATTTTGCATCGTTTCGTCAAGTGTTGGGATTTTTGTTTTTGAAACGAATTGTCTTTATTAATTTAATATGATGGTCCTGAATTAACTTGAAGGATATTTGAATCGATCAAGTTCCTGCTGTGAACTTCTATTTGTAAAACGTTGTAATTCTGTTTGTAAAAATTAGCTGGCTATTGTAAAATTAAACGTGCAAATTGTGTAAATCTCTGAAATGAGTCCTATTGAATTATTTCTCGTTATTTTCTTCTCAATATTACTGAGGGCATTCGATATTTCTCATTCAGTACAATGTCATCAATGTTAAGAGATTGTCCACAATCATTAAACCAACACAAAGGTCATAATCTTGCATATCTCCAAAAAAAAAAAAAAAAAAAAAAAAAAAAAAAAAAATGCATATGACTGTGCCTTTCTGTATTAAAAGTCATTTTCATATTATCCAACGTTACTCAATTCCAAACAGTTATATTTCATTATCCATGAATAAACGTTTCTTTGTTTTTTCTTTTCAAAGAAAAATTTATTTATTCGTCATTCGAACAGACTCTCGCCCGCTATGACTATTTATAAATTTAAATTATTCAAATGCACAAAAATAAAATAAAAATACTACGCTGTCTGAAACACCAAAAAATAAAAAAACAATGATTGATGTTAATAAAATTTGTATATAAAATGAAACAAAAACACATCAGAAATCAAGCAAAAAGAAGTAGAAGAAATTTCGAAACATTTTTTTTGAATAATTTCCATTGATAGAAAATAGTTTCTTGAGAAATAGTTGCATTTAATTGGAATTTAAATGATTCAAATTCATTGAAAAATTTTTTTTGAACGATTCAATCCACATTTTTTGCTCTCAATCTTTTAAACACCAATTGTTGATAGATTTCATAAAGATTCTCAAAAAACAAAATTTTTTTGAATTAAATATTTCAAAATGATTCAACTATACTAAAATGATATGATTATTACTGTGTCTAATTTATACATGAGAAAAATTGACTTTTGGAAAATTGTTTAAAATAAGTGATTATTGAAGTTCTTATTTAAAAGAAACGATTTCGTTGTTATGTCATAATATTCAAATTTTATTTATTTGTACGAATATTGTGACAGCATTTCGAGAACTTTCTTTTTTTTTATAAATATGAATTTAAGCTGAAATGAATGTAAAGAATTTTTCAGCATAAGATTTCATTGTTGATGATTTATCATTGAGCAACTGGAATTCATTTTCTATTGACTTTTACAGTGATTTTTCATTGCAATGAAATCTTACGCTAAAATCTCCATGTTTACGCTTATTGCAAAGTTGAAAACAAAAATCAAAGAAAAAAAAAATGATTTCTAAACACGCTGTATAGATTTTTCTTTTGTTAAGCCTGTATAGTTAAACAAATTTTGTCATCAAATTTTTTGACGTGGGATCTCATATGGATGAAAAATTAGGAATTCTTTTGCAAATATGGATATTTTAATGTAAAATATAAGTCTTTCTATAAATTAAAATTAAAATTAAAAAAAAAAAAAAAGAATTTGCGTCTTTGTGTTTAAATTCAATTTAAATGTGAATTGACGGCGGAATTAGTGTATAGTGCCAACTTGTGGTGAAACTTGAAAGCATAATGTCAAAATTGACATCGCATGCTGTAAGTATACGACATTTGAAACCCGTACAAAGGAAGGAAAATTGCTTAAAAATGATCAAAACTGGCAAGTACAAAGAAAAAAAACAGGAAGAAAATTTTAGGAAGACAAATGCTTGAGATATCGTTTCATTGTATTGGAAAAAGAATACAATGAAATGGTAAAAAATATTTTCGTTTTAAATCCTTAGTTATGTGAATATTGTATAGGGAAATTGAAAAATTACTATACAATGACCTTGTTTACATAGTTCAATCAAATGCACAATTGGGATAGAATTATTCAAAAGTTAACTACACTGTTATTTCAAATGGATTAGAAATAATTCCTTTTGGATTAATTGAAGAAAAAATCCAAATGGATTAAAAATAAATCCAAAAGGATTAAAATATTTGCATATGAATAATTCATAAGATCACTCATATATTTTGTGTTTATAATAAACAGCCATTAACTTGCTTACGCGAAAACAATGCGTTCATTCAATTCTACTTTATTTTACTGTGTAAATCGTAATCGTTCCGAGCAACACTGACTTGACATGAAACGTCAACTGTTTTCTTCATTGAAAACATAACCATATTTCTGTTTACTTCCGTACGATTGCACATTTCGTTCGAAAATGAAAATCTATATGAGTCAAAATTGATAAATATTATAATTCTATATAGAATAGTACGATTGGTTTTCATTTTGAATGATCCAGCAAATTAATATTACACTTCAGAGTGAAAAAGTAACGCTTTCAGTTCATTTGTTTTCATACAGTGTTTACAATACATTCATTGATAGTTCTTTTCTTAATATGTGTATTTCATTTGCCGGGTTTCAAAAAATGTGCAGATTTCTACATAATCAACATTTGTTTATTGACAAGATGATTCGACGATATTTAGTTATTGGTGAAGATTTTGTGAATTTTTTCTGTTTCGTTGTCATTTTATGTGTTTTTTTTTTCATTTGTTTATTTTGTTCATTTCCAAACGAAATCCCACTTTATTTGATGGCATAACATGGAAACAATGAATCCATTGGAATCAACATTAGAGTGAATTTCGTTCGTTCGTTCGTTAGCACAATAAATTTGGCAGTGAAGAAATAAAAAATAGTGATTGTTCATTTGTTTTCATCCGGTGTATGATATGTGCAGTGATTGTTCGGGATTTTATCAACCGATCAATTTAGTTTTGCATTTTTTGAAAAGTGTGCAGATTTATGCCTGTGGATTTGATACCAGGCAACTGCACATTTTAGAAAACATGCATTGCTTTATCAGCATTTCGGAAGAGTATAAATAGGGTGAAATTCGGGAATTCATCATCATTCTGATAGCTGATATAATGGGTGTCGCAGGTCGCAAAAGAAAGTGTAAAAATGGTGAAGACTGCCATATTAGTGAAAAGAAAATCAAAAAGTCAAGTGATAGTGAAGAGACACCAAAAGAAAATATTCGCACTATAAAATGTGCATTGAAAACAATTTTAAAAAAAACGGGAAATGACAATTTGATGAATTATATTGTGCGATGCACAAGTGCAAAGAGCATTGAACATACAAAACTGTGTCACTTGGCCTCGCTACAATTTTTGCACCGTGTGAATTCCAATTTCGACCAGCAAAATTGGGAATATTTTGAAAAGAACAGCAAAGAAGCAAATGCAGAAATTACGGATTGTTTTAAATCGGTGCTTGAAGAACACGCCGGTGATTACGAAATGCCAGCAGAATTCTTCGATTTGTGTGTTCAAAATAATATTGAGTTCCCAAACATGAAGATGGACAATCCGTTCGAATATGCATCGTCAACGTATGCCACAAATGTTAAGACAAATTTAAAAACACACATGAAGAATCGCATACGCAAATATCTACGCATTCAACTTCATGAAGTGAATCGAATTTATCGGGGCATGTATGTATTCAATGATGCCGACATCAACCGAACCATCAGAAATGTGGTGGATGGATATTTCTATGCAGGTTGGGATGAAGAAAGAATTGATATTCTGGCAACGGAATTACACGTCATCGGTTTTCCAATAACATCATCCACAATGCGAGATTACATCGACAAACATTGGTTTGCTTCTTTGCCAATGTGGCTCGAAATGCAACGAGCAGTTGAAGCGTTCAATATGCGTCGGCAAAACGTTGAGCGACTGAAAAAAGCATCCAATTTCTGCGTTGTGCCAATTTGCGATTACCAACGCAAATTTTTTCGATTCGATTCACGTGAGCTATACAACATCCTCAAAGAGAACGAGAGACTCCCACGAAATTATGAAAAATCGAAAAAAGGCCGAATTATTGATGTGAAGGAATTCATGGAACAGAAGGACACTTATTGGCAGCAAATTTTCGACATGGATAAAATTCGAAAACTGGCCCGGAACAAACATCAGTTTCGCTATTCATTCATGACCGATGGTGTTTCAGCGTGCTTAATATACAATGTTCCTCCAAAAGAGGAATTGCTATCACAGTTGGAAGTCATAAAACATCGATACGATAGTGGTGACTTTGACTATGAAATTGGTATTGATCCCGGCATGAATATGAAGACCGCCATAGTGCGTCGCGATATTCGTACGGGTGAAGAGGTAAATATTTGTTGTTGTTGTTGCATTTGTTTTTAGTTTTCAAAATTAATTTCGATTGAAATGGTAACAATTATTCAAAATGTTAATTGATTTCTTCGTTTATGTTGTTTACGTTTCTCTATTTAGGTCAACATAAAAGAGCGAAATAAAGCATACAATTGGCATGCCAAGACAAGATTTCGTAAAAAACGCTGGGATAAGCTCACCAAACATTATCGACGTGAAGAACAGGATGATTTGGCAGCAAATAATAATCCTTCACCGCGTGGTGTTGGATGGGTGAATTACATACAGCATCGTCTTCGTATGCATAGAAATGCCATTGCAGCGCATACGAAAAGGTAATGTTGTTTATGCGATTTTTGTTCACATTTGACATTACATTGTATTTTGTATTTGTTTTGAATTTAGATACTATGCCCGTCTCGCTTTTGAGAAATACATGGATGTGAATCGTGCACTGGATGAAATGGCTATGAAAATTGTGCCGAACGGAAAACGATCACTGATTTATTTAGGAGCGGCTGATTTTGCACCCAATTCACCAATCAAAATAAAGAAATTTGTGCGTGCACCGGGAGCTCGACGCTTGATGAACAGCGTAAGGAAGAGAGAAGATTGTGCTATGATAATGAATGTCGACGAATACATGACATCTCAAACGTGCGCCAAATGTTTCAAGCGTTTCGACAGGCGAACGAGGAGTGATAAGTTCAAGGTGTGCCGTAACTGCATGTACAATTCACAAATGCTGATACCAACGAGCATTCAAACTAAGTCACGTGGACAATTGGCCCCAACAATTCATATTGTACCAGAATGGCAGCTGAAAGTCGCACGGACTACCGTTTGGCATCGTGATATTGTAGCAGCAAAGTGCATCTTATACAAAGGTATGTGTTTATTAATGATTGGTTGTTTATTTATCATTTGAACAAGATGAAGGAGAAAAAGAACGGATTGAATGAATCAATTTATCTAATCAATTGTGTTTATTATTTTCATTCAACAGGGCACAGCATTGTATGTGGGCATGGAATACATGAATCACTTGTGCGACCAGCAAACAATAACAACAATCAATGAAATCGATCCAAATATGTAGATTTAAGATAAAAAAAATTAGATATTTAAAATCTAAAATGTAACATTTTGTTGCAAGCCTGTCATACATTTGTGGGTGTTGCTGCTGAGGCATTTGCTATGACAATCGCTGATAACAAATGTCGCAGCAGAAGCGTTCACAATTGTATGGCTTTGTCGACTATAATGACACATTACTTTCGCTGAACCATTTTCTCAAATTGTTCGGTATGGTGATTATGTCTCATTGTAGTTGTAGTTGACTTGGCCCTTTTGGGCAAAATACGCTATTTGTTAGGTGTTAATAATTAATCCATTTGGATTTTTTCTTGAATTAATCCGAAAGGATTAATTTTTAATCCTAATGAAATAACAGTGTATTAAACAAAGTGACAAACGAAAAAATTCTGATTCAAAATTTGAACAACTTGACCTTTATTAAAAATAAATATGCTATAGGCAGTTTGATTCCATTATTTTACACAGTCTAGTTGAAATTGATTTATTTTGATTTGAATTCGAAAACACTTTGAATGGTTTCAAATGATGCTTTAAGACAATCAACAAATTCGTCACCATAACGTTGTCCATTGTAATTTGTAAAAATGATACCAAGCATTGAATCTTGAACCACATATCCAATACCATAGCCATCTAAAACGGTAGGACCAAAGCTACCTGCCAATAAAGCATCCGACGATAAGCTTGATGTTGATAAAATGTTGTGATTTATCTTGTTATATGCATCGGACTCAAAAATTGGATCCAATTGAAGATTATTTTGTTCTGCCATATATTTTAAAGCAAATAAGTGCCGATCGAAACCTTGACCTAAAGGGAAATAACAAAGAAAATTTAAACAAATATTCAGTAAATATTGTGAATATTTTTTAAATAAAAAATATTTGATCTGACCCATTGCAGCTTCTTTGATTAGTTTTCCATGTGTTTCCGAACACTTAAGCAACATATTACGCAATTCATTTTTATCCCATACTTCAATTTTACCAGAAACTGCTTCGCAGAATTTTTTAGTATCCATTGTACAAGGGCGTACAGTTTCGGTGCGTCCATGTTTGAATGCAGCTGTGCTACACGATTCATATGTTCCAACAAATTCACCATTTTGCTGATAGTATGCCAATTGAATACCAAGCTGAACCACTGCATCTGGGCTCACTTTATGATTTTTACAATAACGTTTTGTTAAATCATTATTTATCATTGTATGCATTTCCAATGAATTTACGATTTTGATATAATTTTCTTTTGCTTTGTTGATAGCTGCCTTTGATTTATCATCTAAATTAAATTCTGGAGTAAAATAAATGCAGAAAGAAATTATTAACATGGGACGTAATTTTCAGTATACATAAATAAAATGAAATTAAATCATAATCGCTTTTATTTACACACCAACTTTGAAAATATCATCACCAATATCTTCAATTAAATTGCTTTGGACATCTGATGGTTGACATATTGGTTTATTTGTTGTTTCCTTGTAAATTTCATTGAAATACCTCAACACACCAACACCTGTAATTAAATGCAAATTAATTTTTTTTTTTGTTTCAATTTTTCTCGGCTTCTTCACTTAGTTGAATATTTTGAGAATGAAAAAACTTCATGAAAATGTAAAAAAACGATTCAAAAAATGCATTTCATACCATCGCCCCAGGAGTGCTCGAAATTGATGCCGGCATTTCCATCTTTACACACGATCAATGTAAATGATTTGTCAAACCATCGATTAATCACACCATTTGCATCACCATGGAGCATATTCTGAATAATTGATACAGTTTGATCTTGTTTGTAATCAGCTTTATCGTCCAATGATACAACAAACAGAGCACTGTCAATTGTGTCCAAAGCGGCTTCATTGTGATTACTTATCAAATGTTCACGAAGATCGGCCCAGGTATCACGATTTTCAGATGTTAATACACCCAATGGAAATTCAGCCGGTTTACTTGATGCGGCATCATTCAAAACATATTTCAATCGATTAACGATAGATCGTGGAGGCATAAGGTAGCCTTTGGATTCGAAAAAAAAAAAAATATTTCAATTCTGAATTTTAAACTTTGTATTAAAAATTCATCACTTTTTACCTTCGCCATCAAGAACATTCACAGCATAAATATGTCCATTTCGCATTACACAAATGTGTGATGATTTCTCGGTACGTTTAATTTCATCTTGGCCTCTTTTTGGAATTCTTGTTGCTCCAAATAAACCTTGATACTATCAATCAAATTGCAATATAAAATCTAGTGAAAAAGTAAATAAATTTTTTTGTTTTTGTTCGTAAATAACATACTTGACTCATATCAAGCGGAAAGGCTTTGAATAGCCATGAAACGATAGTTGCAATCATTTCCGGTGTTCGGCTTAAAACTTTACGATAACGTTCAGTGTCGCTTTTCTTCGGATTCATGTGATAAACTTCTGGTTCTAAAACCTCTTCACGAAGCGATCGCATGAAACGTAACGATGTTATCACTAAATTGGCAGTGCGTGTCAATTGGTCATTGTATTCTGGTCGAGAGTCGAGTTTCATAATTAATGCCGGATTGTAATTGATTGGAAGCGGTTTACGGTCACTTAAATACATTTCAAACCTGTATGAGAAAATACAGGGACAAATATAATTTAAATAAAATATAATTTTATCGTGTTTTCGTTACATTCTTTTATCCAAAATCAATATTATAAAAATGTAATTTTTGATACAAACCATGGTTTCGAAATATAACTTGTGTGCTTATTTTTTGCATCGTAGTCCTGTAGTAATTTTTGTAATTGTGGACCATTTCCAACCGTTCGAAATTCTGATACAATATTCACAAAATTATCATAAGCGGCATTGTTTTGACTAATTGGCTTAACTGCTGCTAAGAATCTATCACAAGTCTTCTGCAAATCGGGAATTTTCAAACGTGGTAGTGACCTTTGAAAATGTAACATTGGAATTTGACCCTTTTGCAAATACTGATATTCATCGCTTTTATATGTATCTGATGAAAAAGCACGTAATCCCGTTGCATTTTTACTGAAATCAACAAATCGATTTAATAAAAATGCCGACTGTTTATTAGAAATTATTCGTTGAATGGTCATCTTTTTTGAGAAAAAAAAAAATTATTTCAACCTAATTGGTTACAAACCACAACAAATGACTGATAGCAAATAATTTAGATAATTGTCATCGTGTTAGTGATTTTGACAGTTCTGACAATTCAAAGAAAGTAAAAAAAAACTGGTTCGAAATGACAGTTGGATATTTGACATTCGACAAAGCTCATATATTCTCATTTGACAAACGAAGATTCTCATTGCAAGTGGTTTATGCATTTACAGGTGTGTCACATACTCACTCCATATATTCAATACACCTTTATTTCAATTGAATCATTCATTTAAATATTGCATCATTTGCGGCATTTTAAATTTAATATTTATATTTTTTTATTTTTAATTAAGTTTAATTTTCATGCGGGTTTTAGATAGAAAGAGAAAGAAATAGAAACAAATAGACAAAACAATTTCGCATTGACACTAATCAGCTGCCAAACGCACAACTACATTAACTGAATGTAGCTACTGATAGAAGAGCGCGAGCGAAAGTGTGAGAGCGTGTGAATATACGTTGTCGGAGAGTCAATGTTACTATATTCTGGAGTTTTGTGTAAGACACCAGAGAACATTTCTGTCATCTCTGATCGTTGTTGATTAGTTAGTACGTGAATGAAAGTGTGACGAGAATGTCTTGCAAATTGTTACAGTGTCTGAGGTTTGCATGAACACAAATTTCTTTTTTTTTTTCGTTTCATTTCAATATCAGATTTTTTCTCGTCGTTTGTGTGTTTGAATTTTGATATATTTCGGTCAAATTATTTATGCAATGTGAACAGTGAAATTGTAATCATGAAAAATTTACAAATTTTGAATCCGTAGAAAAAGTTAAAAAAAAGAAAAAAAAAACATTTTCTGGAGCAATTTGTAAATTGCTTTTTCTTTTTTTTTGGCTTGACATCGATTTTCGATGAACCATAAAATCAGTGCTAATTGGAATTAATGTAGACATTTATTCATGCTAAAAATCGGATTTCCATTACAATTCGTTTAGTTTTTGTCTTTGAATTGTCATTGTATTAATTTGCTCTCATCAATGTCAATGTGCAAACAGATCTGATAAAAATTCGCATGAATATTTCCAGAAAGTTGTGTGCATACCATTTTTTTTTTCCAGAGTAGCTGCGATGCTTTGAACAGCATCCACGTAACAATTATCATGTTGTTTATTATTATTGTTATTATTCATTGCCATCCGTCACAGTGTTAGTGGTGCATGTATGTTCATTTTTTTTTTTCCTTGCTTTTACATGACATTCGGTTGTGAATGAAACAACAACTATATCTCGCACAGAAATGAAAACGAAAGAACAATCCAGCAATAATAACAGACACGTACGAAAAACGAAAGAGAATATAATAAAATATACATACATCCAGCGAGCCAAGTCTTGTGTATTTAAGATTCGTTGTTTTTTTTTTTGTTTTGTTTTTTTTTCTCTCCCTGTCGTGGTCGATTCGGTTCGCTTGATTTACCTAGTTATTTTGTGCCATGTTGTGTGTGTGTATCTCGCGCGCGCGGTCTCTATGTAATTCTGTCTATGGTTTCAATATTCTCGATTCGAATGTTTGGCGTTTGAATATCAAGTGGCTGCTTTATTTCGTTAGAATTCGTGAATCTGTATTTGTGTTTGTTTGAACACAATTCATTATACATCTCTAACTGATAAGGTTGTTTGCTTGCGCTTACTTTACGGGTTGGCTTTCGTTCATATATGACGCAACATATTGGTTTCAGTTTCGATTTTATTCGATACGTTTTCGGTCCATTCTTTCGGTCGTTTAACTGTTATTTTTTTCCTATGTTCGTGCTAATCTATTTGTTTATATCCTTGTGTTATTATCATTAAATTTTCATCAATTTTACGTATAATAATCAGTTGTATTAATCACTTTTGACACGAACAATTTTTATGTTTATTCATTGTAAATGATGCAAATAATTAAGATTGGGAAATGCAATTTCAATGTAATTTGAAGGTGCAATTTATAAGTTACAGTGTTTATCATAGAATCGTGAACACAAGATTTCCGATAAAATTGTGTTTGTTTCGTTTGATCGTACTACAGAACAACAAAAAAGAAAAAAAAAAAAGAAAAAACAGATTTGAAACAATAACAAAAAATTTGTTGTTTGATCAAAATGTGTTTTTGGTGCAAGTTTTTGCTCAATCAAAAATTATTCCGATTACAAGTTATGGTTTCGATCGGTGCGGTTAGATGTAAATAAGTTTTCTGGCGAATGCTAATTCTGTGTACGCAATATAGACAAAATGAAAAAAAAAAACTTCATTATTATGCCCTTGAATTTTAAGTTTTTATTTTTATTTTTTTTTTTCATTTTCTACTTGTTTGTCGTCGCCAACGTTGATCGTGGAACTTTTTCAGTTTGAATGCTACACATGGATTTATAGTAATAGTAATCGACAACATCAACAGCAACAACAACAAAAATACAAAACTGAACCGAGTTTAATTGAAAATAGCAATTAGCATGAATTCTAGTTATTTTAATGAAATAAAATTGGAGAAGTCTATTGCTCAAGAATTATACAAAATGTACTCAATTGAGATAGCGCTGGTGTAATTTGTATAAAACAAATTTTATTTTATTTTTTTTTTTTTTTTTTCATCTGTTTGCGGTTTCAAGTAGACGCATTTGCGTGAATCGAACGTCAATTTGCATTACACATTTGTGTTTTTCGTGTTCAATAGATATTCGATATGATACAAGGCATGGGGAACAAGCTTGAAATCATAGTTTTTGTTCTGACTTGAGAATTTTGTATGCCAATCAATATGGTTTATGTTCAAATTATGAATTGTGAAATATGAATGTGATTTGAAATTGTTCTACATTCGTAGTCTCGGTGGAGCCATTGTTTCTCAATTACATTTACCTCATGCCGTCGACAGCAATACAATAAAAATAAATATAAAACACTATAATTGCAGAAAGGAACACACAACGGCAAATTGTATCAATTAACAATCTATATTTGGTTGCCATTTCAATAATGGACGAGGCGTAAAAATATCCACATTTTCATATTTGAACGGTAAAATTGTAACAGCGTCTACCTTATTGAATGCCGCATATGTTTGGAACGAATCATTGTTATGTGAACAATTGTGCATGTTTACATAGCAACATTTGTTCCGTTTTGTCGAAACCCATTCCGTTCAATTTGCTATCAATTCATTTGCCGGGTGTTGTTGATATGGCAAACTGTGTGTGTGTGTGTGTATGTGAGTGAGTGAGTGTGTGTGCCTGACGCTTGTGTGCCTATTTTGAGCTACGTTAACCTATTTTTGTCCATCGTTTTCCTGAATATTTAATGAGCCACAATTTCAATACATTCAATATCATTGATTAGCGTATTTATCAGTTGACTGCGTTGACAAATACTGAATAATGAATATTTAATAAGGACTTGGGTATGATATATTTATCTTATATGAATTTTGGTGCGAATCTTCATTTATGTATATTTTATTGTGAATTTTTTAACTGGTTCGTATTTTTTTTTTTTTCCTTCCGTAATTTCCACTGATGTATCGAAAAGAAACGCTTTGATCTGAATAAATTGGAGAAACGTTTTTTTTTTTTTTTTGAAATGATGGACGTTTAATTGAATCATGTGCTTATTTAGCGCATATTTGAGAAAAGGAAAAAAATAATTGGATACCAAAAAAATGGAGCAAAAATCATACGATTAGATACTGACACAAATACTAGAATAGAAAAAAGCAAACAAATTTTGAACATGTGTTACTGAGTTAAAATATGGTATTGTTTTACCCACGCCATCATAAACGTACAAAGATATTTCAAAACATTTTAATTTATTCGTTCATATTTGGTCGTTTATCATTTCCTAGAACAATCTTATCAAACATCTTTTCAAAAAAAAAATTCTCTTTTCGAAAGGTCTCTTCATAATTCGAGGTACAAATAATTAAATTTTTATTAAAGTCATTTCCTTACTTTATTAAAAATTATAATGAGAAAACCAAGGAGAATGGCCAAAAAAAAAAAAAAAAAATAAAAAATATTGCAAATTTTCGATGATTGTTCATTAAAACAAATTAAAAATGCCGAAAGCGTTTTCTAGATTTATCCAAAAAATATGTGTTTATTCACTGAGTACGGCATATTCAAACGATTTCTACACGTGATGAAAGAATGCTTGTGCTCACAAATGACTGAATCATTAGAAAGACATGTTTTCATTGATTGAACGCCGTTTGTAACAAGTTATTTTTGTGATGATTTAGACAGTCCATACACTCAATACCCAATGGGTATTACCCATACCGAACCAAAGCATTCGACTCTTATTGACTAGATTATTTGGCATTTTGCTTAATTTAAGCAAATAGAATCGACTCGAGTTGAACTAAATGAATGAAAAAAAAAAATCAGCGTTAAAAGGAGAAATAAACAATAAAAGAAACGAATCAACAAAGCAATCCATTGTTATGCTTATTGTTGTTTATTTCTGGAAAGGCTATCAAAAATCGTAGTCTTTTTTCTAAAAAAAAAAAAAAACGATTACAAATATGACACTAACACATGTGGCACCGGCAACACTATTTAAATAATACACAAACGAATGACCTGCAACTGAGAAAATAGATTTTTGTTTTAATGTGAAAAAGTCAAGTTGAATAATTTCAATGTCCTACTTTGTTGATACAGCTCAGCAGTGTTATTCGCATTAATGAAGAAACAGAAGATTTTTTTTTTAAAAAAAAAAGACTATTATGTTTATATAAATCGAGTCATTGTGTTTTTATTCATAGCATCAATATAGAAAATGGCACAATTTTTTTTTTTTTGTTTTTTCTTGTATATTTCTCGCTAAACAACAGATGAGTAAGAAAATCATTAAAATATAATAATGATGTTTACTGTCACTTAAGTTTCGTGGTATACAGAATATTTTCAAAGATGACACATGTGTCGTTAAAAAGAGAATAATCAAAAAATCATTTTATTTAAATTAAACATTTACTTGCCAAGATGACATAGAAATTTGCCAGAGAATTAAATTCCGCGATTTTGAATTTTCTTATTTTATATATATACATATATGTGGTAGACATTCCACGCGCAGTTACGTTAACTCAAGCGTAGTGTTAATAAAATTGCCGTTTTCGTTGTCATGTTCACATATTAAATGATATACACATTAAGCCGGTTTTTATTTTGTTTTATTCTTTTTATTCTGCTTCTAATTTTCTATTCGGTTCAAAAATAAATCGCGAACAAATAACATATGATGTCTACGTTATATATTAGTCATGTGTCTAATACCAATGAAAAATGATAGCAACGACCCACACGCACACAAACGAAAATTAAAATATTAGATACAGACAAATAGAAATACTTAAGCATAGCAGCATACACAAGAAAATCAGGTGTCACACCAAAAATTAATTGCATATTTTTAAAGCCATTTTAGTGAAAACTTATGAGTGCGTCGCAAGTCTTAATAATAAAATTCAATACAATACAAAAACATTTAACTAAATGTAATAAACGGATTACATACTGGGCTCAACAATAATAACAAAAATCCAAAAGAGAGCGAGAGAGAGAGAGAAAGAGAGACAGAGAGAGTGAAAAAAAAGTCACACATTAACAACAATAACAAAAAAAAAAAAAAAACAACAACAACAACAACAACAACAACAACAACAACAACAACAATCAGAGATCGAGTCAAATAAAGCGTCAACAACGTGCACATACAGTGATTCAGACAAATTGTCATTAGCAAAAAATAAAAAAATAATAATAATTCAAATGTTTAGTTGAAAGTGGTCATCGAATTCGAATGTCAATACACAGCAATCGATTTTGACACGAATTCGTATCATTTAAAAAGTGTCGCATTAGACTAGTATGAACGATTCGAAAATGGATTCATCCAGTTTTTTGCATCTTGGCGATATTGTGTCGCTGTACGCAGAAGGCAGTGTTTGCGGCTTTCTCAGTACACTTGGGTGAGTTTTTGATTTTGTTATTTTTCGGTACAAATAGCTGTTGTTGTTAAAATGATTTCACTCTAATTAAATACAATTGAACGTTTATGAATTGAATTAATTTTTTTTTCTTGTTGATAGAATGCTTATGATTTGAATTGGTTTTATTTTCATTGTATAGATTGGTTGATGATCGTACAGTCGTTTGTCCCGAAGCAGGCAATTTAAACAATCCACCGAAAAAGTTTCGTGATT
This sequence comes from Resseliella maxima, assembly GCA_029041755.1. Taxonomy (NCBI): domain Eukaryota; kingdom Metazoa; phylum Arthropoda; class Insecta; order Diptera; family Cecidomyiidae; genus Resseliella; species Resseliella maxima. Next base: position 312,561 of record JAQOWM010000753.1, read on the forward strand.
GCTTAATCAAAATATGTCCAATGAATCGATATTCAGCACAGAAGCAATTCTGGAATGCGGCCAAACAAAATGCACACAATGCTAATAGCTCGGGTGGTTCAAGTATTGGATCAAATACAGATACAAGCCTTTTAAAACGGTTGCATCATGCGGCCGAAATTGAAAAGAAACAAAATGAAAGTGAAAATAAAAAATTACTTGGAAATCTTGTACCATACGGTAGCATTGTACAATTATTACATTTAAAATCAAACAAATATCTTACGGTGAACAAACGTTTACCATCATTTTTGGAAAAAAATGCAATGCGCGTTTATTTAGATGCAAATGGAAATGAAGGTTCCTGGTTTTACATATCACCATTCTATAAATTACGATCAACCGGTGACAATGTTGTTATTGGTGACAAGGTCATTCTAAATCCAGTACAAGCCGATCAACAGAATTTACATGTTGCCGCAAATTATGAGCTACCCGATAATCCGGGTTGTAAAGAAATAAACGTACTTAATTCATCAACGTCATGGAAAATTACATTATTTTTAAAGCATACAGAAAATCAAGATGACATTTTGAAAGGCGGTGATGTCGTACGTCTTTTTCACGCCGAACAAGAGAAATTTTTAACAATGAATGCATATAAGGTAATTTTGATCTATGATCTTATTATTGATTGATTGAATACAAATGAAACGTTTTTGTTCACCAAAAATTATTTCAGAAACAACAACATGTATTTTTGCGTACAACTGGCCGAACGAGTGCAACAGCTGCAACAAGTAGTAAAGCATTATGGGAAATAGATATAGTTCAACATGATCCATGTCGTGGTGGAGCTGGCCATTGGAATTCATTGTATCGATTTAAACATTTAGCGACTGGATTTTATTTAGCAGCTGAATTGGATACATCGGTTGCAGCAAATACAAATGCAGTCGCAATGACATCATCAGCGTCCATTATAAACAGTGCAATGAACACACCATTGGCTCAAAGGCTGGGAATTGATTTGGACTCGAGTGTTCCAACTCCAAATCCAGCAACATATCGTTTAGTTCCTGTTCCATATTCAAGCGATTTGGCATCCGTATTTGAATTGGATTCAACAACAATGACACGAATCGATTCTTTAGTACCGCAATCAAGCTATGTTCGTATGCGACATTTGTGCTCAAATACATGGGTTCATGCAACATCACAGCCAATTGATGTTGATGAAGATAAACCAGTAATGTCAAAAGTTTGCTGCTCATTTATTAAAGAAGACAAAGAAGCATTTGCTTTGATACCGGTTCCACCGGTTGAAGTTCGTGATTTAGATTTTGCAAATGATGCATGCAAAGTTCTCGAAGCAATGAATGGAAAATTAAAAAATGGCTCATTGTCACACAATGAACGTAGATCATTAATTGCATTACTTCAGGATATTGTTTATTTTATTGCTGGCTTAGAAAATGAACAGAGCAAAGCTGAAGCGCTCGAATTGACCATTAACAATCCAAATCGTGATCGACAAAAATTGTCACGTGAACAGGAAATTTTAAAGCAATTATTCGTACTATTAAAAGTAAGTGAATTGCTTTGCAAATGATATGCAATGCATGCAAATTACAAATTACAAATTACGAAATTCTAAATTTAGCGCTTAATTTGTTTTTACATTAAAATTTCGAATTAAAATCGTTCATTCTCTTCCTTTTTAATTTCAAGGTTCCGTTTGAAACACAAGTACCAAGTGAGGATAATAGCAATGAAATGGTACCATTTTTGCGGCTCGATGAATTGAATGATCCAAAAAATGGTGTTTACAAATACATATTTCGTCTGTGTTATCGCATATTGCGTTTAAGTCAACAGGATTATCGAAAAAATCAAGAATATATTGCCAAACATTTTGGTTTAATGCAAAAGCAAATTGGTTATGACATATTGGCCGAAGACACAATCACCGCTTTGCTACATAATAATCGTAAATTACTTGAAAAACATATCACTGCCGCCGAAATTGAAACATTTGTTGGTTTAGTACGTAAGAATATGGCCAATTGGGATTCAAGATTTTTGGATTATTTATCGGATTTATGTGTATCAAATAAAAAAGCAATTGCCGTCACACAAGAACTCATTTGTAAAAGTGTGTTGAGTGCAAAAAATGCAGATATTTTAATTGAAACTGAAATTGTTGAGTGCGAACCACCGCCATTAATTTTCATTGAAAAGGATCCAGCCGAAAAACATGATGACGAAAAAGAGTTGGAAAACGACAATAAATTCGAAACGAAGCAAAATTTCCAAGTGCGACTTTTATGGCACAACAGAACGGTAGGGTTTACATGAAATGTTATTCTCTTTGGGCAAAATGCCAAATAAAATTGATTTTTTTTTTTCTTTTGCAGCAAAGTAAATCAATGCTCGAGCTTTCACTGAACGATGAACATGGCATTTTGGATTATTATCGACATCAATTGAACTTGTTCTCGAATATGTGCTTGAATCGGCAATATCTTGCTTTAAATAATTTATCACTACACTTGGATATTGATCTTATTCTAAAGTAATTCAATTCAATTTTTATAAGTTTTTTTTTTTACTTATTATTCGCTTCTATCGAAGTTATTATCCAAATCAATGATTTATTATTCAATTTCAATGGAAAATTGTTTAAAATTTGTGTCAACAGATGCATGTCAGACGAAACAGTGTCACATGATTTGCGAGCATCATTCTGTCGATTAATGTTGCATTTGCATGTTGATCGTGATCCACAAGAACCAGTAACGCCTGTGAAATATGCCCGACTCTGGTCGGAAATTCCATCGAAGATGTCAATTGATGAGTAAGTTTGGAGATTTTGCCCTTATTTTCATTCGTTGTGTATCTAATAATTTACTTCTTAGCTACGATTCGAAAAAGCAGCCCGATTCAAATAAGGAGGCGGTTCGAGCTCGTTTCAATACGACAATTGCATTCGTTGAAAATTACTTATGTAATGTGGCGATGAAAAAATGGCTGTTTGCAAATCAAGACCAAAACAAACTGACGTTCGAAGTGGTTAAATTGGCACGAGATTTGGTCTATTTTGGATTTTATTGGTATATATGCAAACTGTTGAAATGTTCTTTCTCTCTTTTTTTTTCTCTCTTTCTCTCACTTTTTTTCACTTTCTGTTGCCACTTTTGTCTGTTAACAGTTTTAATGCAATATTTAAATTACAGTTTCAGCGATTTGCTACGACTGACAAAAACTTTGCTCAGCATATTGGATTGTGCCGATGCGAATGGTGCAAGTGTAGTTGGCGCAATGCCAACCGGAGACATTGGATGTAAGTATTTTGAATTCATTGTTATTCTCGTTCGTAAATTTTCAAACTGAAGAGTATTAGGTTTGTCTGGTAAATATGATAGGGAAAAAAACATTGTTTTCTATGTTGAAAATTTTACATTTATCAAAAGTCATTAACAAACTATTCAAACATATTCATGCTTTCGCAAATAAAATCATAAAGCCACTTCCGAAGAGGAATCTGATAGCGACATTGATACTAATACCACTAATAAAGAAGAAGACAGTAAGTTCAAGTTTAGTTTGGTTGTGTTTGCCATTTTTTCGAATTGCTCGACGAATTTCGTTTTCATTTTAGTTTTACTTGTCTTGCTTGCTTGCTTTTATTTTGTTTGGATAAAATGCATGTAGCCAAGTGTGTCACTGGTTCATACAATTCTTTTTTATTGCACGACGTTTTTACGTTCATGTTGATTTTGCTTTAATGATTGCTATTTAGATTGAAACTAATTTATTTTTCGTTCTTTCTAAACATAGCTGACGGTGGAGTGCTGCGATCAATTGGCGATATGGTATGGCAATATTTTACTTACTTATATTAATAAGTTTGAAAACTGAATGATAATTCTAAAGTGCTGATCGATTTTCACACAGGGCACCGTGATGCTTGGACCGATTGTAACGCCTGCAATTTCCGTGCAACAACGCAAATCTGTTACGCAATTAATGAAAGAATATCCACTTGTAATGGACACAAAACTGAAAATTATTGAAATTTTACAATTCATTTCCGATGTACGACTTGACTATCGTATTTCATGCTTGTTATCGATTTTCAAAAAAGAATTCGATGAATCGGATCCACAACAATCAACTGATGCGATTAATTTACGTCAAAAAAATATTGACCTTGAATCGATTGGCACACAAGCGGAGAAAATTTTCTGCGATGAAGAACCATCGAATCTTGATCTTGATGGTCAAGGCGGTCGAACATTCCTTCGGGTTTTATTGCATTTAATTATGCATGATTATCCACCGTTGGTGTCGGGAGCATTGCATTTACTATTCCGTCATTTCAGTCAACGTCAAGAAGTACTGCATGCATTCCGTCAAGTACAATTGCTTGTTAGCGACAGTGATGTGGAATCGTACAAGCAAATCAAATCAGGTTTGTTCTTCCGGAAACTATTCCTGCTTTTTTTAAGTTAAAATTAAAAAATTTAAAACAAAATTCTAAAATCAAATATAAATTATCTGCCCCACGATAGATTTGGACGTTTTGCGTCAGTGTGTTGAAAAGTCCGAACTGTGGGTATACAAATCAAAAACATTGGATGAGAGTTTAGTGACTGTAGCAGAGAATAACGATTCCAAAATAAGTGCGGCAGATGAATCATCAATAGGCGAAAGTATTTCAAAAAAAAGCAACAATTCCGTGTTGAAAAAAGACGATTCTAGTTTTGGATTTTTCATGGATGAAGACGGAGTCATCGATCACAATCAAGAATATAAAAAAGTCGAGCAAATTTTACGACGCATGAATAAACTGTGTGTAACATCGGTTCCTGGTGATGTTGTAAAGCCACGTAAACATGAACAACGTTTGCTTCGCAATGTTGGCGTGCATACAATTGTACTTGATTTACTTCAAGTGCCATACGATGAAAAAGATACCCGAATGCATGAATTGATGCGTGTTGCACACAAATTTTTGCAAAATTTCTGCTTGGGAAATCAACAGAATCAAGTACTTTTGCACAAACAATTAGACATGTTCTTGAATCCAGGCATTTTAGAAGCGGAAACTGTTTGCAGCATATTTAAAGATAATTTAGCACTTTGTAATGAAGTAAATGAAAAAGTGGTTCAACATTTTGTGCATTCCATTGAAATTCATGGTCGACATGTTGAATATCTGAAATTTTTACAAACAATTGTTAAAGCTGAAAATCAATTTATTCGCAAATGCCAAGATATGGTGATGCAAGAGGTAAAATTGTTTTTTCGAACAAAAATTCACAAGAAAAAAACACAATCTTACTTTTCCGACGCGCATTCAATGTGTCAAACGAAAAGTATTCTACACACACTCACACTAATTCTTTAATTGTGATTTGAAATGTGATTTCTGATTTTAATTCATTTTCATTTTTTCTTTTATCCTTTTTTTTGTGAGTTTTTGGCTCACACTCTTTTGATTTTCCGCCTTTATTTTAAACATTAAATAGTTCCTCTCTTCTTTAAATCAGCTGATAAATGCCGGCGAAGATGTTTTGGTGTTTTATAATGATAAATCGTCATTCAATCAATTTATTGCGATGATGCAACAAAAAGCAGCCGGAACATTGAAAGATGATGGTCCGATTAAATATCATGTTGAACTTGTTAAATTGCTAGCATGTTGTACAATGGGCAAAAATGTATACACGGAAATTAAATGCAATAGTTTATTAACATTAGAAGATATAATTGCAATGATATCGCATTCAGATTGTTTGCCAGAAGTAAAAAATGCGTATGTTGATTTTTTGAGCCATTGTTACATTGATACCGAAGTTGAAATGAAGGAGATTTATTCATCACATCACATGTGGAATTTATTTGAACATTCCTTTTTGGCTGATATTAATCGATTAATACAGCAAGCCGTTCCGATTGTCGTAACCAGTGACAGTGATTCCAGGCAAACATCCGATGTACCAATTCAATCAGCTGAAGATACATGTAATCAAGCTCTTCAAAATTATGTCATTTATGAAGTTATGAATTGTCTAACAACATTTTTTAACAGTCCATTTTCGGATCAAAGCACCGTATTGCAATCACATCAAACCATTTTTATTCAAATTATTCAATCAGTATATCGTTTAACAAAATGCAAATGGATAAATCCAGCACAAAAATTTCATATTGAAAACTGTATTCGTACATTGGCCGAAGTGGCACAAAAACGAGCAATTGCATTTCCTATTGAATTGGAAAATCAATTGTTAATGATGTTCAACAAATCGGCACTGTTAACACGACAAACTAGCAAATGGTTGTTGGCATCAAAGCAACCAAAAATCGAACGGGCACCATCACAAGTGATGCGACTTGATCGAAGCATCATTGAAGGCTTGCAAGACATTCTTGAATTGCTGTATAATCAATTGAAGCCACTAGTCGAAGCGGAATTGTCATTGTTAGTTGATATTTTATATCGGTCTGAATTACTCTTTCCTGAAGGTTCCGAATCTCGCAAAGTATGTGAAAATGGCGGTTTTATTCGACGGCTGATAAAGCATGCGGAAAAATTGCTTGAAGAAAAAGAAGAGAAACTTTGTGTTAAAGTGTTGCGAACACTACGTGAAATGATGGCAATGGATTCGGAATATGGTGAAAAAGGTGATCGTTTGCGTAATACATTGCTGCGTCGTTACTTTGGCGATACATTTTGTAATAAATCACATCCATTACATGGTAATTTAACTGGACACAATCCAAATTTGATAGGTAAAAATTTAGCTGGCGCCAAACCAAAAGCAAATTTATCAAATCATCTTGGATCAAAATTTGGTTCAAATACACCAGCATTGTCAATAACACATGGTCCTGGCGCAAAATATTTGCAACGTGCTGAAAGAACATTACATGAAGTTCAAAGCCATTTAAATAAGGAGGGCGCATCGAATTTAGTCGTCGAATTGGTAATAAAATCGGTGAATTCACCGTCCATTTTTGTTGAAGGTGTTGAATTAGGCATTGCATTGCTTGAAGGTGGCAATCCAATAATTCAACGAAGCATGTTTGATAAATTCCAAAATGCTGAACTTAGTCAATCATTTTTCAAAGTATTTTATGATAAAATGAAAGATGCACAACAAGAAATTAAATCAACTGTCACTGTTAATACATCAGATATTGCAAATAAAACCAGCGAAACAAAACAAGATCCAAAAGAAATTGATAAAATTTCGAAAAAACAAACAAATAATAAATCAAATGGTATTGTGATAACGGATGAACTGCGTGAAGAATTGAACAATGCTGGTTTGGCTACTGCACAAGCATATGCAGCGGCACGTAATCTCATACCACCAGGAACTAGTATCAATGGAAATGATGATCAGTTGACGGTTAACATGGGTAAAAGAAATTTGGATTTTTTTTTTTTATTACTTTTCTTGAACTTTCAATTGCATTCTTTTAAAATTTTCTCCTTAGGCAATGCACTTGAAGAGATCCTTGCCGATAAAATTGAAAAACGCAAAGAAAAAGACGATAATAATAAATTGTCGACAAAAGTATTGGTCATGCAGCCCGTACTTCGATTCTTACAGCTTCTCTGCGAAAATCACAATCCAGATTTGCAAAATTGGCTGCGCCATCAAAATAATAAAACCAATTACAATTTAGTTTCGGAAACATTAATGTTTTTAGATTGTATTTGTGGTTCGACAACCGGCGGGCTCGGTTTGCTTGGCTTGTACATAAATGAAAATAATGTGGCTTTAATTAATCAAACATTGGAAACGCTTACCGAATACTGTCAAGGACCATGTCATGAGAATCAAAATTGTATTGCAATTCATGAATCGAATGGTTTGGACATCATAACAGCTTTGATTTTAAATGATATCAATCCACTTGGTAAAAATCGAATGGATTTGGTATTAGAATTAAAAAATAATGCGTCAAAATTATTGCTTGCAATTATGGAGAGTCGCGGTGATAATGAAAATGCAGAGAGAATTTTGTACAATATGAATCCAAAGCAATTGGTTGATGTTGCGTGTCGTGCATTCCATCAAGAGGAGATATTAGGCGAACATGAACAAATCGATGACATGTACAATTGCGAAGATGATCAAGATGAAGGTGGAGTATCGCCGCGTGAAGTTGGTCACAATATCTACATTTTGTGTCATCAACTCGCACAACATAATAAGGAGCTAGCCGCTTTACTTAAACCATCCGATACGGTATCATCGAATCTCACAAATACACCAGCATCCGGCACCACAATAAACCCATCCAGCGAAATTAGTAAGACAAATGTTGCATTGCAATACTATGCCACACACACGGCACAAATTGAAGTGAGTATTTCGATTCTTATAACATAGCAGCTTTCAATGCAAAAAAGAAAAAGAAATCATTATTGAAATTTAGTTTATGGGCATTTATTCTGATTTTAATTTTAATTTTGTTTTCAGATCGTTCGAAATGATCGAACACTTGAGCAAATCGTATTTCCAATTCCAGAGATTTGCGAGTACCTAACCACTGACACCAAAATAAAAATCTTCCATACGGCTGAACGAGATGATCAAGGTTCAAAAGTGGTCGACTTTTTCGATAGAACCGATGAAATGTTCAATGAAATGAAATGGCAAAAGAAGTTACGTGGCCAACCGGCCCTATTTTGGGTTAGTTAAAATATTCATGCTAAACATGACAGTTATTTAAGATATTTAATATTTATATTTAGAAATATTCACAATATTCACATTTTCCCTCTAGGTTAGCAGCTTTATGACATTGTGGAGTAACATCCTTTTCAATTTGGTCGTTTTAATCAATTCCATTATCGCATGTTTCTATCCATTTGAAAATAATGTTTTAGGTAAAGTGTCTTACATTAGTCATTTGATTTGGTTTTTTATTTTTTTTTTTTTTTTTCTTCAAATTTCCAATACAATTTTTCTTATTTTTCAGAACTGAATGCCCATTTATCTGGCCTGATTTGGACGGTGATGATTTTGTCCTTCATTAGTCTGTTCACAGTTCCACGGCCAGCTGGAATTCGTACACTTGTCGCATCAATCATATTACGCATGATATTTTCAATTGGACCATCGCCAACAATATGGATGCTTGGATTTTTAACAGTAATTCTCAAAGGTGTTCATATCGTTTCATTGATGGGAAATCATGGTACACTAGAAAAACATCTTTTAAAAATAGTCACCGACGCTCAGCTGATCTATCATTTTGGCTACATGGTATTTTGTATGACCGGAATGCTTGTTCATCCATTCTTCTACTCAGTTTTGGTAAAAAAAAATCGTTCAATACAAATGAAATTAAATTTCTTTTTGTTTGAAATTTTCCATTTCTCGACAAAACTAATCTTTTCGTATTCCATCTATCTAAAGAAAAAAAAAAGCTTTTCGATGTAGTTTACCGTGAAGAAACTTTACTAAATGTCATTCGGTCAGTAACTCGAAATGGTCGATCAATCATATTCACCGCAGTGTTGGCTTTAATTTTGGTGTATCTATTCTCCATCATCGGATACGTGTTCTTCAAAGATGATTTCTTAGTGCCAGTTGATGATGAAATAATTTCAATATCAGGTGATGGAATTCCATGCAATGAAGCGCCCGATATAACATTGTCGAAAGTATCTGGTGACGCCGAGCAACAGGTGTGCTCAAAAGAAGCATTACAAGAAGTCGACGATGGTGGCGGTGAACGAAAGGAGCGTGCATGTGATTCATTGGTGATGTGTATCATTACAACTCTTAACCAAGGTCTACGAAATGGAGGTGGCATCGGTGATATACTTCGTGCACCAAGTAGTTCGGTAAGTTGATTTATTCAGAAACTCTGAATTGGGTATTCGTGGAATACGATTCCATACTGTTGATTTTCTAAAATAAATTCATTTTTTTTTATTTACAGGAGGCATTATTTATAGCGCGTGTAATTTATGATTTGCTATTCTTCTTCATTGTCATCATTATCGTATTGAATTTAATTTTTGGTGTGATCATTGATACATTCGCTGATTTGCGTAGTGAAAAACAGCAAAAAGAGTTAATTTTAAAGAATACATGCTTTATATGCGGTTTGAATCGTTCAGCGTTCGATAATAAAACCGTTAGTTTTGAAGAGCACATCAAAAGTGAACACAATATGTGGCATTATTTGTACTTTATTGTTTTGGTCAAAGTAAAAGATCCAACCGAATTTACTGGTCCCGAAAGTTATGTATATGGCATGGTTAAATCAAATACATTGGATTGGTTCCCACGATTGCGTGCAATTTCATTGGCAGCGGTTGAAGTGAGCGAAGAACAAATTGAATTACGTAGTTTACAAGCTCAACTTGAGACAACCCAAATGATTGTGACTCGCCTGTCTGAACAACTTATGGAATTAAAAGATCATATGACTGCACAACGGATGAGCACAACGGCTGCCAAATCTGCCATGATGTATTCATCATCGTTACACTTGAATATAGGAAAATAAAATGCAAAAATCTAAAAATCTCTGAATTCCTCTCCCTCTCATTTTCATTCATTTTTAGTTTAAGACAAATACAATGTGAAAGCTAAAAAAAAATCTCTATTGATTGAAGAAAAACAAATCACACACAATTTTTTTATTGAATTTATTGTATAATTATAGGAAATATTGAAGTTCAATTGTTAAAACATTTATTCAAATCGATTTTAATTGTTGAATTTAAAAGAAAAACAAAATATCAAAAAGAATTTAGAATTGTTAATTGTTATCAACTTTTATTCGCATATAAATATCATCATTATTTCTTTTTTTTTTCTATCACATAATCTTCCAATTTATTAGGAAACACAATTTTGTTCAATATTTTATTATGAAGCGAATTTAAATGCTTAAACAATTTTACTTGATTGAAATCGTATCGAAACAATCATTAGTTATACAGTAGAACAATCAGATTGGAAACATTTACAGGAATTTCAATTAACAAAATTGGTTAAAAAATTTTAGTGCACATTTAAAAATAAAAGAAAAACACAAAATCATCATGAAAAATACACACTTGCTGTTTTACTCACTGATATATTTTTCAGATTTTTTTCCGGTTTTATTTTGTTGCACCAAATAACCCTCGATTTTGAATCACAAACACGCTGACAGCATATTTGCATACTTTTAAATTGCTTTTACATAAAATATGAGAATACTGTTTCTACATGCGACACATGAAATGCGATATATGTAGATATTTTTTTGGCTTTAAATTCGACATTGTTTGTACTGGATTTTCATATTTACAATTTATATATAAGCGATTTAATACTTGAATATATTTAATTTGTGAATTCATTTTATTTGCGCATATGTTTCAGGCATGTTAAAAATGTGTGAATCGATAATGGTCGACGAGGGAAAAATGTACATTTTTATACTGAGTTTAAGCGAAAAATGCAGAGTATTATGTGTCAATTCCACATCAGTGCAGTGCAGGGCAATTCATTTCACAGATTTTTCCCAATTATGCACAATATGATGAATATTAAAATATGTTCTTTTTTTTAATATTTTTGCGTTTTATTGTAAATTTTTCGAACTTTTTGCTCAATATTTTTATTCTTCATGCATTTGTCAAATTGATTTCTAACTTAATTTGCAACCAAACAGCGTCAGACAATTCGTATGCATTACACTCAAGACAACATTGATGGAAAGCCAATTAATTATTGACAAATTGCTAATTATTTTGAACAAATGTTTATTCATTGTTCAGACGATGGTCCGAAATGCATTGGTGAAATTCGATATGAGCGTGTTGCAGTATAAAGTAAAATCAGAAGCAGACTGATTTAAAGCATACAAGTCTGAATAATTGATCGAATTATTTAGGATTCTCTGAATGTGTATAAAGAGAGTGGTTTATAATATGAAAATCCCTAATGAGCACCATGCAGGCGATGCATATTTTCCAACTTTTGTTCTCTTGTTGAACATATGTTCCGAATGCAATTTCATTTAAAATTCTGCAGTTACTCTATAAACATATAAACATTGCATTTGATAATCTCATGAGGATTTAAAGCTATCTTTAATTTATTTCCATCTCAACAATTCAATCAATGTGATCGAAAATAGTCAATGATTCCGCATGGAACATTTCCTAATGAAAATCATCTTTATTCAACTTAGAAATATTTCACTTAGATAATACCGCAATAATCAGAGAGGAATAATCATTCATTTTATGCACGTAAAGCAACGACTAGTTCGAAATGTGCCATTTTGTTGATAAACAATGTACAAAATCATAAATAAAAATGCTGCGATTGTGTGCGAGTTCGTTTGGTGTTTCGTTTATTTTTTGTGTTTTATATTCGATATTTCTTTCTAATACAAACGGTTTCTTGTCAAACGGTGCAATGAACGCTATCCAGTCATAACCAGCTGAAAGAGAAAATTTGATTTTGTTTTGTGTTTCGAAAACACATACACACAAACACACAATTATTTCCTTTGAGCATGCCAAAGCGCAAATATTTTTTAGCATCATTTTTCTGTTGACATTTACATAATGCGCACGATCTTAGCGCGTATTCTTACAATCTAAACCGAAGTTAAAAATTCATTACAATTTGTCAAATCGAATCAAATCAAGCTACATTTTATACAAGATTTCAGAGTAAAAATGTCACACAAAGAACGAAAACAACGACGAAAGAAAATCAAATGTTACGCCGACTGTGTTACTAATGTTCCAAATGTTATCACATGCGAAAAATATGGAATTTCATACGAACGATTACACTTTATTGGTTCTGTAAGTAAAATTGTTGTTACATGTTCAATCATTTTTTTCTTCTTTTTGCGATGGAAACAAAGCGTGCTAAGATTTTGTTTTTTCCCTTTCGTAAAATAATTAGGGATCCTATGGCAAATGTTACGAAGTTGTAAAAGTGTCAACAAAAGAAAGGTTTGCGTGCAAAATCATCAGTAAATTAATGGTTGACGATCCCGATTTAAAACATTTGGTGCAAAACGAAATTAGTATTCATCGTAAGTTAAAGCACGAACACATTGTCAATTTTGTACAATCATTCAACAACGATACATTTGTATTCATGATACAATCATTATGCTCGAATCGTTCATTACGCGACTTGCAAAAATCCCGTGGCATTGTATCAATTGATGAATGCCGATATTTTTTGAGCCAAATTCTTAAAGGCACTCAGTATATTCATGAACATAATGTGATTCATCGGGATTTGAAACTGAGTAACATTCTCATCGACAGCAATATGCAAATGAAAATTTGTGATTTTGGTTTGGCAATTCGTTTGGATGATCCACGAATTGATTCACGTTCACTTTGTGGCACAACAAATTATCTTGCACCAGAGGTTATTAGCCGCAAAGGATTTGTGTGTCGTTCAGATGTTTGGGCAATTGGCGTTATTGCATTTGTACTGTTATTTGGATACAAGCCATTTGAAGAAGCTGATGCATACGGTACACATCAACGTATTTTGCGAGCTGATTACAGGTAGAAAAAAAAAACAAAACCAAATCACATTTGTTCTAGTTGAAACATTAATAATTTAATAAAAAAAATTATTCTTGCAGAATATCATCTGACGATACAGAGGTCAATTGTTTGTTTAAAAATATATTCCAAAGACATGTTGAATATCGTTCATCTGCCGAGGAATGTTTGAAATTGCCATTTTTTCACAAACATGACGTACCAAGTGCTTTAGGATGTCAGGCATTTACACAGCTCTCATTTACGGAAACAAAAGAAACATCTATCAACTATCTTGATGGTATTTTTCAGAATTTGTTAATAAAAAAAATTTGATTTTAAACACAATTTTCATTTCATGCAGAAATTAATTTTTCCATCTATTCAGCGATTCATCATGCAATTGCCATAGACTATCCGGTTCTTCGCATTTTGAACAAACATTCAATGAATAAAACGTATGAAAACCATAAACGAGGAAAAGTGTTGCAACAAATATACAATCGATTTGATGCACTTTGTCGTTATCACACGGTGAGAACGCTATTATGTATTCAAATATTCATCTATGTTATTTGAAAATAATCAAAAGTGAATAAACAAATAATTTATTTTCATAATTAGGATGAGCCAGATAATAGTTTCAGTGACATTACCGAACTAGACGATTTTGTGCCAAAGTATTGGGTTGCAAAGTGGTCATTCGATCGAAGTTTGGAATGGGGATTTTCCTATCAACTATCTGATGGATCGGTGGGCATGCTATTTCAAAATGGTATCAATCTCATGCGAACACCTGATAAAATGTAAGCTCGATTTTGATATGCAAATGAACGAAATATTTAATCTTTGAATTTATTGCAGTTCTTGGGCTTTAACCGAAGTAGATGAACGGTTTTGGGAAATTAAAGAATACCATGAGAGGAACTTACAAGCGGAACTAAAAAAGTTCAACGAATTCGAATTTTTACTTAAAAGAAATGGAATGTTCATTCCAGAAACCACATTTCACCCACGACGAACCACCTACGTATACACATGGATGCAAACCGATGAAGCCATTGTTATGCTTCTAAGCAACAATACCATTCAAGTAAGACAATCAAATCAATTTGAATTGTTTACAGGATTTCAATCATTTAGTTTTTTTTTTTTTTATATTTTCAGATCAACTTCACGCATACCCACAAGAAAGTAATTGTATCACCAAATGAAGAAAAGATCACATTTATCGCAAACAAAATCACTAACGAAAATTTCAAAACGGTTTCATTTGCAACACTGGCTAAACATGGATTCAATATTCATTGCTTTGCAATGTTCAAATATGTAACAGCGTTGATCCAATTATTAGCTCTACAATTAACGGATAAATGAATTTTACGAAATATTTTTCATGAATTTATTCAAAATTATTTTTGTTGAAAAAACAAAGAACTGAAAATTCCTATATATTGATAATAATAATAACCAAAATTAAAATTGTGATTTTCTCACAAGCAAGTAAAATGTTTAAAAAAGAAGATAAATAAATTTGTTTCATTCACAATCACAATAACAAATCAATTTTGGAGTGTTTCAAGTGAATTGAGCTTGTTCAATTGATCATAAGAAATATATGTTTTATGTTTCATTCAATCCCACCAAAATGTTAGCCAAAGTTAATTGGAATGGATTATCAATTTCAAGTCCATGTTCATCGTCAATTTCAACAAATGAGCATCTGAGGAGAAAAAAAATATCATCAGACAAAAAAATTAATTATGAAAACGTAAAAAAATAGACAAAATCGTCAAAAATGACTAACAAAAACATCTGAAATATTCAATTTACGTGATGAATGGACTTCATCGAACGTCAGTTCATTGACTTTATTTTTCCTTTTTGCTTTGTTTATTAACAAAAAAATCACTTGAAAAAGAATGGCGCTGTCGATTGATGCACCACAACTTTTAAAATTCGTTTTGACGATTTTGAAAGTTTTTTGACGTTTTTGTTAAAATTTTTGACGGCCAAATTTTTTTGACGTTTTTGTCATTTTTTTGCCCTTTTTATAATTAATCGAACAAAAATATGACATTTGAACAAACACAATGATCAAACCTATCATTTTGAAGCAGTCCTTTTTGAATCAATTTCTTTCGCATAAAATAAAACATTCCAGTTTCGATTAATTCCCCTGACCAATCTTGCCGTCTCGGTCGCTGTTTTGGATTGAAATTAATTGCATTCAATTGAGTTGAATTGGCCACTTGTTGCCATCGCAACTTCCAATTTCTATCGATTAAATATAACAATATAAATTGTCAGTTATTTTTCAACCAAAAAAAAAAAAAAAAAAAAAAAAAAAAAACACCATTGATTTACCTTTGAACGGAAAAAACGCAATCAACATTTGATGCTGTGTTGAACAAATTCACTGCAGCTTCCAAATAATGTTCATAGATAAAAACCGATGTGCATTGAATCAGTGCGATGTTGTTAATGTGCAAATGACCACTTAAAAATTCTTGTATCGATTCAATTGAAGTGGCTTCATCGCGTGCTGAATATACACTACGATAATGAACATTAGCATTATAACGACGAGCTTCCTGTGCAATCAATTCGTTGTCTGTTGAAACCCAAACCTCTTGAAAGCAATTACGGCAATTGTGTACAATTCGAAGTGTTCGAGCCAACAATGATACACCGGCTATTTTTGCGATATTTTTGTATGGAATGCCTTTTGAACCGCCTCTGGCCAGTATAATGGCAACAATTTTCTGATGGTAATCTATCGATTTATCATTCCCCAGGCACCTGTTGATAAAATATCATTTTGCATAGAGTTCTTTTTTTTTTTCTTCTTCTATGGAAAATATTCAATGAAAATGCACTTACTCGCTTGTAAGTTCTTGTTTAGTGAGAAAAGATTCCACTGATACAATCAACAATACAATACAAACTAATGCACATAATTTTTCATTTAGAACTGAGCACATATTGTCGTCTTCGTGTCATGACGACAACTTATGGAGTTTTACTGATGTGGTTTTACTGCAATAAAACTAAGTGAAGTAATCTCCATTCGGTTGTTGCGGATGTATGTTGAAACATCATTTAGTATTATTTAGTAGAATTAATCCAATTATAGAGAATTGCAAAAGCAGAACTTCAGTTTATTTAGTAGATAAACAAAGTTTCGCACTTCATTCAAAGAGAAATTTCCAAAAGATAACAAATAATTTATAAATTTTTAAATATTTTGACTGAAGCAATTTTAATCAAATATAATCTGGAACATTTTTGATTGAAATTTTATGGATTTACTTTTAGCATTGAATTTTTACAAAAATAACAAAATTAATACTCGACTTTTTCACATTTCATTGGGACGTTTTGACTGATGTGCTTTATATTTTTGGGAATAAAAATATGACAGATTGTATCATGCGCATTGCGCAGCAGAAGTAAGCTATTTACGTACTACCTTGTAATGAACCATTTAACGGTTAAAGCGTGGTTACAGTTGAAATTATAATTTATTAAAATTGTTTTCACTGTTCATTAAATATTCATTCATTAAAACGAAGAAAAGTATCGTTCTGTTTTTACGTTGAAAAATTGAAATTTAAAAAAAAAATCAAAATAAAATCAAATTGCTCAATTAAATTGTTTTGAATATATGGTTAATATCAAATTTCTCACATTTGTTTGCATTGATTCAGTCAATCAAACAACCATTTCATTTCTACTAATTGGATATTTTTAATTCTTTAAAGTAATACCTATCACAATCCAACATTATGAATATTTTATATATATATATATATATATGGTTCAATGAAAGCAATTCCATGTGATGTTGTCAATTATTCAGTAGAGAATTGTGTGCATTCAAATGGATGGTGTGGTGGCTTCACAGATATATCTCTATGTGTATTTATATTGAAAAGGATTAATTCCATGAACAGCAACTAATTAAATTGAATAAATCCATTGCACGTTGTATTTTATCGAGAAAACAAGCTGTGTGTCAACAAGGTGAGATATTGCAGTTCTGTCGCTCTTTTGAATTATATTAATTAAAATTTGTAGTTTGGTTTGGCAAAGCAAAAGTCACTGATTTTCTCTAGTTTTGAAAATGAAATAACGTAAACAAATAGCATTTTGAATGCTCACTGTAAGAGATAAGCTGCAGCGTGTGTTCTATTACCGTAAAATTGAATTCTTTATTGATGTTTTCCGTGTGCACATTGTGTGCTAAATTGCAAATAACGATATCTGTAAAACATTTAATATGTTCTCATTAATTCAGTCAGAAAATCGAAATGAAAAGTCAGAATGGAGGATAAAGGATACCCAGGATAAATGCAATCATGAGAGAAAATAGCATTTTTCTTCGATAGATAAAGAAAAAAAAAAATATATGTATAGAAAATAACAACGAAGAGACAACAGCACAAGATTGAAATGATTCAATGAAGAGATGCATCGTAGAAGATTCGTACCAAGTCAAGCAATTTATTTTCCTTGTAATTTATATATGATGCTCGAGGCACCAAGTCATTTCACACAAGTCTTACTTAGTATTTACTGCGCCAATTTTCGATTAAAAGCTGAGTTATGTACCACAAACCACTAAATTGACTCGGGTGGTTTGTTTAATTTTTATTTGTGCATTATGCTTTACGTTATACTTTGGCTACCGATTGCGATGCGGTGCAATGCATTTTTCCGCATTGTATTTTCCAATTGCCTTTTTTCTTCCATAAATCTTATTTTAGACTTTGTTCTTTGCAGCAACACAGCACAGTTCATATTCTTGCAAGAAGCAACATGCGGCAAATGACAACAGAGACACAGCATCACACAAAAGCTGCAAAATTAAAGTTGCGAATGCTTCAAGCAAAAACCGCAAATTTATTCGATAAACAAAACCGGAAAATTATCTCGATACACACAGACTGGATGAAATTGTGGTTTTCTTTTTCATCTATTTTCTTATCATTGACGATGACGATGACGACGACAAAGACGACGATGATGATGTGTCCAACACATTTATATCGTTTAAGTTAAGAAAGTGGTGAATAGATCAAAGAGGAAGGGAAGAGTAAAAAAGTAAAAAGTCGAAGGAGCGAGAAAGTGAGAGAATAAGAATGTGAGGAAATAAGAGAAAACAGAACAAAAACGCATAAAAATAATTGAATACGGATATAAGCTATACGAAACACCGCCAGCAAAAATTGCAATTTGACTTTTCAATTTAAAATACTTTCTTCACTTTTTCCAGTTTTTGTTTCGGAACAAAGGAATATTTGCGGAAATTTAAAAGTAAATATAAACTCACATTTTATGATAGAATTTTATTCAAGAATTGCTTCCATGTAATAATATGCCAAATGTAATACACTCTTAAAATTATTGACAAAAAAAAACAAAACAAAAAAATAAATGCTTTCCTCGTGACATATGAAAATGTCTCCCGTTAAAGTTCTTTCATGTATCCAGAATGAAAATAAACCGTTGGTTAGATGTAACTAAATTCCATTCACATTGAAATATGGCAATATAGCCATTTCATTGCTGCGTTCTAACCAAATTACAAAAATTCCTTATATAACTGCATTAAAAGTCATAATACATGTGTATATTGCCTTGGTAAACTGAAATAAAATCGAAATCCATCAACATTATTCTCGAAATTTGTTATTAAATATCATCTTACTGTGGTGAATGTAATCAAATCAAGTTTTACTATTCCAAATCCATGATAATAAATGGGATTTTGTGAATTTCCAATCATAAGTATAAATGATTTTTGCAAATTGACAGGCAATTCATACCAATTTGAATCAAATGAACATTTTGACATTTTCTCAAAGCTTTCACTTGCCAATTTACCATAGTGACAATACAAAAATAAAATTAAAACTCCAGCTGATGCCGCTGACATAAGATTGCAAATATCGAAATCAATATGTTCCATTTCCTGAAAATCCAATTTATATTATTACAGATCAAAAATCATTTACTGTCAGTATTATTATTATCATCAGTATTAGTACCAATTTCAAATGGAATGTGATACAAGCCAATGATATATTATTACAAATAAGAGCAACAAGAAGGAATGGACTGTAAATATCAGAAGAATGGAGAAACCAACTGAGGAAAGAAAAAAAAAACAATTCTTATTAACTGGAGTAACAAATGTCTTAAGGGATTCGTACCTTTTAGCTGAGTTATGAAAATGAATAACATCGCCAAGTAGCCTTCGAGAATGACGTTTTTGATCTGGTCCTTTGAGTTTATTCAATGAATGACGAAATACTTCATAAAATGCTTCATGTTGTAAACACATGGAAATGAAAAGCACGAGAACAATACCATTTGATAAAAAATACCCTTCACCAGTAACAACAATTGAAAGGATTTCTCCCAGATAACCAAACGGTGTTGTTTGATTCCATGGCAATCTTTTGGAAATTTTAGATGTATTCAGTAAGTCTTGTCTTTATGTCAACAGTATTAAATCTAGATATTTATCAACTAATTCATATCTCAATATTCATTTTACTTACACATATTTATATGGAACATAGACAAATTCCTTTTTAAAACCTCCACTAAAGTAATAAACCAAAATGACCGAAGTCAATGCCGAATTTAACGTGCCAATGCAAAATCCACCAAGGAGATATTTTAGAAACATTAACCAATATTTTTCACTCTGATCATTGGCTTGGATTAAAAAATGAAACGAATCGTCTCTTTCAACTGAAATTGCAAGAAATTAGTTTCAATTACGTAGAAAAGAATAATAACTGTGAATAATTGTTTTCCTTACATTTGCGATAGATTTCTGAGAGATTTTCAAAAAGAGCTGAAAATCTATTTCGCGAAAGGCATATGAACAGAATTACATATGATGATATTGAAAAGCCAAAAACGGGAAAAATTGCATATAATGCTAATTCCAAATTTATTGTAACATATTTCCCAAAGAATACTGCACTAGCAACTAAGCCACATATATTTGATATAAAAAGCATCACACTAAATAATACACAAAATATATTGATGGGCTCATCTTTGGACCCGACACAAAATAAAAACAATACTCGACGTGGCAGTCCAAATGGTCTCATTTTCAAATCAACAATCTACTTTTCGTTCTGTTTTGCTCTTCGAAAAGGTTTTTGCTCTTCTTTCTTCAGCATATGATTAAATGTTAACTGATTCAAGAACTTTTTTTCCTATTGTATTTATAGCACTTTAACATAGAATAAATTATTTAATTCTTAAAGGATTTCTGAATAGTTTATTTGTTTTTGATTGTATAACCGAAAAATAAATAAATCAATATTGAGGTAGAGAAATAAAAGTAAAAAATCATTGATTAGTTTATACATAAGCATTTCTCCTACTTGATCTGGGGGTAATTTCTTTTAAATTTTTTTTATATCCTATTAGGATAATCCTAATCATTAGGATAATCCTAATATTCTTGCAAATATGTGAATATTTATCTTGAATTGATCCCTACTGTTTTTGAAAATCCTTTTTCTGAACTTTTTTTCCAAATTTTCAGTTGAATGACGGAAAAATCACAATTTGTAACTATTTTTCATTTTATCACAGCAAAGATATTTCCCCTCGTTAAACTTGATTAAACTAACAAAAAGCAAATCCGATAAATGGTAGAGAGCAAGCACAATTTCCGTTATTTTTTTTTCAATATTTTGTTCTTTTTTTTGCCGATTTCGTAAAAGCGCCGATGGACAATTTTCCATTCTATCAATAATTGATTTGGAAAAACCTGTATTTGTTGATTGACTGCAACTGAACGCTATTCAATTTTTCATTCATTGTTTACTACCAAAAAAAAAAATATGTTACAATCTATGTCTATTGTTTTCGAAAATTGATACAGTTAAATTTGTTATCATTTGGAAAAAAAAATTGAATTTTGTAGGTGAATTTATTTCTTCAAAAAGAAATATTACTTGTTTTCAATTCAGTTTTTCATTCGTTTATTTTTTTTGTTTTCCATTCTTTTCATATTTACCTTATGTATTTCATACATTATTCACGAGGCAGTCGATCTGAGTCGTGAAATTAGTATTACGTCCGTCTGAAAGTCAAAACGGAAATAAGAGGAAATAACTGTGTTATTTGTTGCAACAAACCACTCGCCGGAAATGAAGTCGATAGTTTCACGTAAAATGTAATAAATTGTTGCAGTAAATATTAGTGTAAAAAATAAATCGGAAATGAGATCGTAAGCGTGCACGGAAACTCTGGAAACACAAAAACTACAATTAATTATGTCGCTTAAAGCATCTAAAGTGTTCAACAAGCTCTTAAATGCATTGGTTATTAATTTAAAATGAAATCATCACACACGCATTATTTATTTATGCTTGAGTGCATACAATAAAACCATCAGAATTTGACAATCTCAACTCGATGCATCAAATATTGAATTAGATGTTTATAAATCATATAATACATGAATTAAGGAAGGAACCAAAATCATTGCGCAATTACCGGAAATGATTACTGAATGTGCCAACAGTTAATTGATATTGGCAGTATACAGAAGATGGAGTTTTTGCAAATATCTCTCTCACACTCTTCTCTATATCTTCCTCTCACTCGTACCCTCCCTCTCACTCGTACCCTCCCTCTGCATTTTTCTCCCTCCGTCTCTCTCTCTCTCTCTCTCTCTCTCTCTTTCCCTCACTCACACTCTCTCTTTTTCTTACACACTTCTCCCTTTCCCGCATAATCGCGTTTCATTAACCTCTTTCTATTCAAATATATTTCAAATCCAGAGATGAAAATTGAATGTTGCTGCAAGCCATTATATTCGACCTGACATTTCTAGGAAAACATCATATTTATATATGAAAATATGCACTAAATATAAAGTGTGTATTTTACATTCATGCACACGATTTTCCATTACATTTAAATGGAAAATCTATACAACATTATATGACATGCATTCATTTAGCAATTTGCATAATTATAAATCGTTTGCATGTTCTATAGTTTTCAATTTTCTATGATTGCGCACAAAATAACGATTTTATCAAAAACCATAATCCCCTGAGCATTTGAAAAATTATCGAGGATACAGTTCATAAAAAGAACAAAAAAAACAGTTGTATTTATTACTATGAGACAGTTTAATTGTAAAATGTGATTTGTGAAGATTTTTGCCAATTCTCTGCTGCGTTGAATCTCTGTAACTGAGAGTTTTTGTTTGATTGTATTCAATCGATTTGTATTGTCTTTATAAAAATTTGTGTTAAAAGAATATCGAACAAATGAATTTACTTGCGTACACCAGAGGCAGATAAAATGCATTTTAACTCATAAATTATTATTATTTTCATTCGAATAAATCCTAAAGTAATATAAACTGATATAAACATTGTACAAATGTTCATGTAAACGTATTCACGTGAATAAACAGATTCTTGTATATATACTTAAGATATATCTTCATTGAAACTGCAGCATGATTTTGCAACTACTTGACTCACATGTTAGTGGTAAATTAATGCAATATTTGTTACCGTTTACAAGGAGAAAATTGTGTTTATTCGTTGCCAAAAATATGCACACAAGCTTTATGTTAAGAGAAATTATTCACGGAAGACATATTCATCTCATTTCGTTTTGTATGCGCCGTACATTTATAAAGTCGTAAACATGAGCTGAAAAGCTTACGTGTTATGAAAATATGGTTGCTGTTTACTTTGGCCAAAATGCATCACACATAAGCGACATGAATAAATCATGCTGATGAAGATGTGTGTATGGCTCAAAACCGGAAGAATATTTGCATTTACTGAGTTTGGATGCTATGAACATTCGCGGAATGTAGTAAATAGAATCAAGTTACGAAAACTGAAAAATATGTTTTACAATGACAAAATTTCATACATCGTTTAATACTGACACGAATATTTCAATGCAAGTGTGCATGGCAAATTTGAGAAGCCGTTGAATAAAATAAGTAAATGAAAATAGATGTCACCAATGTTTTAACACATGTTTTTTTTTCTCTATTTCTTCAATTTTGGAGAATATTATCAACGAGCTTTGACAGAATCTCACTGTATATCAGAAAAATTTCGCTCAAGTGTATGTAAAAATGAGAAAATTCTTCCCATAAATATCAATATTGACCTAAAATATTAATCCAAATTAACATTCTCTGAAGAAGATTATTCACGGCAAATAATATCAAATTTGAGCTGAATAGTTTTTGCTAAGCCACGGCAAAAGTTTTAATAAAATTTCACTGGAAAATTTCCTTTGACTTGTACATTAGAATTACCAATTTAGAAACATTGCATCAACTTTGGAATTATTCTCTATCCATTCCATTTATTATTATTGAAGTTAATTAAGGAAAAAAGTATTTTGAAATTAAATCTCTTTTGGGGTTTCATTCATAGTATTTCTTTAAAGAATTTCTCTGAAATGAATCCATTTTTGAAAACTTACGTTCAAACTATTGTTCCTTGTGTTTCTTTTTTTTTTGGGTTCGCTTGTAAAAAAATGTGTTCATTGCACAAAATTGCCAGAATATAAGAGAATCTTATCAGAGAATCGGGATTACTTATTTTAAAAGCATTTTTATCAAGAAGAGATTCGCCATTAACAAATACAATTTTTAGCAAATACAAGACATTCAATTCAAATGAAACAATATAATTTAACAAATATTAAAATACTCTTCATTCAGTTGAATTTTTATTTTTCATAATTATTTATTCATCTTTAACGAAATTTTTACAACATTTCGGGTACTGTTTGGATAAATCCGGAACATTTTTGTATCCATCTGGTAGACGATATTTAACGCATCTGTAAAATAGAAATAAAGATTATTCCCAATGAAAAAAATACAACATTTTCATAGCAAAATATTACCCTGTAATACGCATGGTGTAATCCTGTCTACATATCAATTTCACACATCTACTTTCTGGATAGTATGTTCCTACATCATACGTTTCATTCTTATAACAACATTGATTTGGACAATCTAATAACAAAAATTAATAATTTCTCAAGATAAATCCAATTTTAAATTCATGAAATTTTACTGATTATTCAATTTTAATGTATTTAATTACCGGCTTTAGGAGGTGAAATCGCAACCCAAGCTGAAATCATATAAATACCACAAACTAAAATGAACAACTGAAGAAACACTTCTGTCATTTCGTCTATAATATTTCTGGACGTCGCTATTGAAACCTAAATTGTGACTGAATTCATTCATTGCTCAATATTGTTTATATTGTTGGTGAAATAACGTTAATAAAAATGGTCCATTCAATATCAGTTTGATATATTTATCAATTTACAATGAATATCTCTCAAGGTACCTAATTTGAAAAAAACACATTTAAATCGCAAAATAATTAAATCACGTGATTTCAAATGTTATTTTAATTTAAAAATTTCCACTCTGCCCAAACATATATTTTATAATGAATATTCATTCCAAAGACTATAAATCATAAATTGATGGATTTAATGTGCTTTTGCTGTATATGTATTGTATTATAATCTAACATTGATAATTATATAATTGCAATACCAGTTGCAATGTTGTTATTGAAACGAATTATCATTTTTGCTTACCAAATTTTACTTGTAAACAAGAAAATAAACATTGTCTCTTTAATCTGTGCCTAACATTTCAATTATTATAAAATCTCCCAAATATCTCTATGACTGAAAACAAAAACAAATCCGCATTCAAATTGAAGAGATGTGAATTCGATGATTCGAAATTATGAGTACACATCCAAACCTTTTACAATCATTTACAATGTTTTACCAAACTTTTTCCCTTTTGAGTTAGCTTTAGCTTGAAATCATTATGAATAGCGATAATTTTTTGGTTTGATAATAGCAAGTTTTTTTTTTATTCAATTTAATTTGCAGATTGTTTCTAGTTTTGTTTTTCTGTGAACTTTATTTCGATACTCGCAGTGAACCTATTTTTTCTTTATAAAAATAAATAAAACTAAATAAATACGCATAATTCTTCAAATTTCAACGTCTGTTTATTGTTTTAGATGTTTAGTGATTTTTTTTTTTTTTTTTTTTTTTTTAATTCAAATTTATTCATTCTTCTTTAACAAAATTTCTACAACATCCGGGATACTGTTTGGATTTGTTAGTTAAGGGAACATTCTTATAACCGGCTGGTGGTCGATAGAATCCACATCTGTAAAATATTCATGGATAATCTAGAATCAAAATTTCTTTGCTTTTTTTCAACATTTTTGTTATTTACCCTGTGAAGGTCAACCAAAATTCCTGACTACAACTCAATTTCACACATTGATCTTCTGGATAGTATGTTCCTGGATCATATTTTTGATCATTGTGACAACATTTATTTGGGCAATCTACATAGTTTTTCAAACAAATTATATTGAAATGATTATTATGAATAGCTTAATTCAAAATGTCAATAAATACCTGCGGTAGGAGGTCCTTGAGCAACCCAAGCTGAAGCCATATAAATGGAACAAATTAAAACAAATAATTGTAGAAAACCCTTTGCCATTTTAATAAGTCGCACAATTTTGCTTAAAGTTGAAATGTAACTGATTCTATTCTTTGCTCACCATCCTAATAAATTTTTGTTTTGCTCATGTAGACTTTTGAATCAGAACTAGACCCAAACGATAAGTATTTTTATCGCCTAATTATCTCTTAAACAAAATAAAATTGAATAAATGAATAATAAATCATTTCAACTGATCCTATGAACTGAAAAGAATGTCTAAAAACTTCTTTTGAACATATTGGTTTTAACATCTTACAAATACAAAAAAAAAAAAAAAAAAAAAAAAAAATTCAATCGATAAGTTTCTTTTATTTATATATTTGGTTTTAATGTAGAATTATCAAGTAGAAATAGAAACACTTATCATTTTTGTTTACAATGTGCTTTTACCAAACGAACTCTTCTGTAGATTAATATTAGCATGTGATCACTATTTTTTCTTATATATTTTACACTTGAGTTTGCTTTGGTTGAAATTCCCATATTGAAAACGACCTTAATTAGATTTGAAAATATTTATGTTATACGTATTGATAACAAATGACTTAAATGTAGCCTATATGTATATGCCAATATGTTCTAAACTCAATGATTTATACGAAATCTAATCTCTGTTGCAAATTTACTTTGGTGAAGCAACTGGCTACTTCAAGGTTTTAAGGGAAAAAAATTATTAACAATTTTCATATTAAAACTTAAATAATATGAAATGTAAAATCTCGACATTGAATCTAATAATATTTTATCAACAGAATTGAGATCTCTATTTAAACTGTAAACACTTCTCTTTGCATTAATTTTCCTGGTTTCAATATTTACAGTATACTTTCTTCGTATTTCCAACGAAGCTTCCAAAGGATTTTTCAAATAAAAACTAATGTGGTTGATAAAATTTTATTGAATATTTTCTTTGGCGTTTCCATCTTGTATAAAAAAACAATCGAATATTTTACTTCAGACATTTTGTAATTGCCCAGCACAATGACATCATCACATTATACCATTTAATCAACAAAACACAAAATACAGAATACGCCATACAATAACGGAAACGTGTAATTTTCCTCAACAAAATAATATCATAATTTCCTTTTTCTATTCGAATTTCCTTTAACAATTAACGTTCCGCGGCATTTCCACTTTGCAGTCGTTCATTTATTTGTTTGTTTTTACAACACGTAAAATATCAAGTAGTACGTACCAACAATTTCTCTCAAGTGAAATTTGTGAATTTCGCCATTGTCTATATTATATTGTTGGCGCCCAAAAACAACTTAATGAAGTTATAAAAAGTTTTAAGTGTAAGCCAAATGTTTTGCTTCAATGTCTTGAAGGTATTTTCCATTCATCCATTGAAAAACCGAAAAATTATAAAATATTATCAACAATTCAGTTTTCGGTTGTGACCGACCAAACCAATTTAGATTTGCAAGTATTGTAAGAGTTGTACTATATGTCATAGTGCAAAAAGTTTACGATATTTCTTCATGAATATTTGTTCAAGCAGTCTTCTTCTTTTTTTTTCAAAAAGTCTTTGTGTGCAGAGAGAAAATTATGAAGTTTTTTTTTAATTAACTTGAAGCTGTAAACTTTGTGCATCCCTTTGTACGATTTTATGGATTGCTTCCTTTTCAGCGTTGCAAATAGTTTTTTTACCACATTTTTTCTTTAAAACATGAGCTGAAAAGCAAGAAAAGTATCGTGAATACTTAATAAAAAAAATTGTAAAATGGAGTTTTCAATGTGGAAAGTATGTCAACAATATTTCCATTGACCAATGCCATTTTTTTTCGCATTTGAAAATGTTACAAAAATTTTCTTTTGATAAATTTCATTAAATATACCACTAAACCTTATATAAATTAATAGGAGCAGTTTTAAATTCAGGAGGTTTTGGTTTCTTCTTGGAAAACTCATTAAAATGTCGTCTTACACTCAAGTGATTTCATAGAAAATAAAGAATGTGACCAAATGAATGAATCGAATGAATGATTTTTAAAGACAACGTAGTTTCTATCGAATGTTGTTTACAAACTTTAATAAATGTTTGTTACAACTCAGAGCCATTCGGTGCATTTGATGTCCGACGAAATAAAGAAATAATGGCTTTTTAATTTGATGACGGTCATTTCCATAGCTTTAACAACAAACCAACTAAAGATCATATAAATGTAATCAGATTTTTCGAACACTTTTGAATTTGTTTTATAAATTTGAATATAAAATATTAAGAATTATGATTTTTCACATTTAAAGCGGATTTTTTTTTTGCGGAAAACTAAGTATATTATAATTAATTTGCATTTCCAACTTTCCTAAATTCATTTGTGCTATGTTGAACATGAAATAGAATATTTATAGTGACAGGGCAAAAAATATCGCACATAGTGTATTACTAGCTAAGCAAGTACAACATTACATGTATGTGTGACAATTATTATGATATTTCCCATTGCACGATGGTTATATATACGATGGTTGTGGTTAACTTTACAAAACAGATGATGTAAACAGTGGTGTGTGCTTCTGTTTGAGCTATCATTGGAAACTTAATTGCAAGTTGAGACATCATTTGAAAAAATATATGCTATCATATGCTTTTCGTTTATCATAATTAGAATAAAAGTCAAGTGACATGCAAACATCGTTAGGAATCCACACCTCTGAACTAGTACTTTATTTTTAATAATATTCAAATGAAATCTGCGTCAGCAATGGACGATTTATAAAAAAAAATTCAAGTTCACCCCAAAGCAATTTCTGCAGGCAAATTAGATTATTAATTAATGAATTGGATATATTTTCAAGAGAAAGTCTTCACAGTTTTTACTTCACTTTATGCATATTTTTGGCAAATTGTGTGCTCTTGACAGAAGATTTTATATTTTATTTCTATTAAATATTCCTTTTTTTCGTTGGAAAAGATAAACAGATTTTAGATAAAATTAATAAACCATTTGGCAGCGGTGAGGAAATTAATGATTTTTGTTGACATAAATATTTAGTCGCTTCTTCACTAGAAATCAACGTTTGCCCATATCAAATATTTAAATAACTGGTTTTTCATGTGATTTTCATGACTGAATAAACAATGGCCTATTTTGAAAGAGCCATGCATCGAACAATTATCAGATTGTCCTTTTATTGTGATATTGATATTGATATTGAAGAAAATTATATCTAAAAAATGAGTTGTACAGAAATTTGCCCGTGATTGCATGTTAGATATCATCATTTTATTTATTTAGATTTTTGTCACATTTAGTGTTGTATAAATTCATGTCCAGTCTAAATAGAAATTTTCTTATCATCTACTGAATCAATGCATGCAACGGGGCAAAATATGGTATAAATTCAAATTTTCCAACTAATTCCAGTTGAGTTATCATACTATTCAGGCGCTTTTTTTTTGAATTCTCAATTTAGTTTTTACCTGATACTGTTTCTGTGTAGTGCAACTTTTTATTTAATTCATAGTTCAAACTTTTAAATAACAAAATCATCAATTAAAGCGAAATGGATTTTTTTGAATCGCTCACTGTGGCATTTCACTTATGGCAGCTACTATGCTTAAGCCCATTCAATTTAAAAGATCACCAAATGAAAGCCGTTTCAAAAAATATCCATCGAAATTTTTGCTGTACCATAATCTTCATTCAATTATTGGCAATAATTCTGTGTTTGGTTTTTGTAAATCACATCGTTTCACCCGATTCATTGCCATTTATTCGAATGCTTGACATTATGACAATGGTACTGGTTCAACTAACAGCATTGTTAATTTTCATCGAATCATATTATAAACGTTTTATTCAAATGGAATTTTTACGTAAAATTAATTCCATTGATTTTATTTTGGAATATAAAATTGGTGTTTGTCCCAATTATGTGAAACGAAGAAATACGAATGTTATACGATTACTTCGATGGATAATTTTGGACATTTCCATTTTTATTACAAGTTTTGTGCTAATGTACATTGCATATCCAATTGCTTATCGATGGTGGACCATTGTCTATGCATCATTTTTTATTTGCTCAATTCGATATTATCAAATTACAACATACGTTGATATTATTCAATATCGTTTCCTTCAAATCAATCAATTTATTGATAATCTTCAATTGAATGAAGAAAATGAAAAGAATAAAGAGATGAATAGTGATCTTGTACAGATAAATATACGGACCATTTTTCAAAAATACAAAACTGGACGCATCTATGAAAAATTGAACGATTTACGTAGAGTGTGCCGTTTATTGGGCTCTGCCAATTGCAGCATTAATGAAATGTTTCAATGGTCTATACCATTTATTATTGTTAATGATTTTCTACACATTTTGGTCAATTCGTATTGGACATTAAGAATTTTGCTTGAAAATACATCACCACTTTATCGAATGGTAGCACCGTTACTCTGGACATTCTTAAATTTTAATCACATAATATCACTGTCGGCCGTTTGCCATCATGCAAGTAATGAGGTAATATTTCGATTGATTGTTAAATTATCAATATGTTTTTTTTGCCAATGGAAAAATGTCTGTTCAAATAACGAATTCAAAAGTAAATTTCAGTTACAGTTAGCCAGTAACTATTTCTCAACACGAAATGACATTCTCGCTTAATTGAAATTTCAATATTCAGGCTCGGAGTGTGGCTTGTTATCTTCACAAATTGGATTTCAATGGTCGAAACATCATTCTTCGCGAAATGGTTTGTTGCCAATAATTAATTTACAATAAAGTTTTCAAATGACTGGCTGGAATTTTTATTTCTTCAGATCCATCACTTTTCATTGGAATTTATGCAGAAACACATTCATTTCTCAGCATTGGGATTATTTCAAATTGATTTTACACTTGTTCACACGGTAAATTTAATCAATTCATTCAATGTTACTAGGAAACCGTTCGTTTGATGTAAAATTACCAAATTATACATAAATCTTTTCAGATTATATCAGTGAGTGCCACTTACTTGACAATTATAATTCAATTCACATTCAAAGCAAAATAAATTGAAATACTTGATGTTTACAACTAAAGTACTCGAGAAGTTTTATTACACACATATACACTTTTCAAGGGCATAAAATCAAGGCAAATTGTTATATAATATCGACTGAACGATAAATTTTAGAAATTTGACATAAATTTCTCTATTTATGAAGCTTGAATCAGAATTCATTCCACTTTTTAGACACAAACAATTAAACCAAACATTGTAATCTTTATTGTAATTGTGTTGTAAATAAATCATTTCAAATTAGTGAAAATGTGTGAATAATAAATAAATGTTAATATTTTTGTTTAATTTCATTTACAGCATTCCATGCAACACTGATAATTCAACGTTATCGATGTGAAAATCTGTTAAAAACAGATTGATAAACAAATATGAAATTTGAATGTTTAATTTTTATTTACGAAAAAGTAATTTTATTATTTTTAATTGCAACATATTAATCATGAAAATATCTTTAATATTGAATTTTACGTATAGTAATTTTCATTTTTTTGAACTTCCAATAAGGCGAAAAATCAATAAAATGGATATAGTTTGCATATCAAATCAAAATTAATCCATGATGTGCTTATTGCACGTCAAAATGAAGCCAATTTGTTGTTTTTCAATTGCATTCCATTTTATCGATTTGATTTGCATCAGAATGTGATGCAATAGATGAAAAACTCATACACAAATTTTTTAACCGACTATATCATTTAATGATTATTATTTTAAATGAAAATATTTAATCTTGCAAATTGTAGTTAGTTTTTTTAATTAGTTCTTTTTAGAATAGAATTTCTTTGTGATAATATTGTCAAATTGATAAATGATATGACGCACATTTTTTTTTTTTGGAAAATACCATTTTTATGTTTATTTAGATAATTTTCACCTCCCATCGTTCTAGGGGGATTTAACATCTCGAAAACCGGCAAAAACCATGCAGAACTTGTAAGATATCTACACAAAATGATTGAACTCGCATTTTAATTTTTAACTCCATTTAAATAACATGTACAAACTCGTACGAGTTCGAGTTCAAGTTTGCATGCAAATAGGCGCGAGAGTCAGTTGTTAGTTTTGTCAACTCGCAAGAAATTGGACGCACTCGTGAGAAATGTTTCCCCCTAGCCAACGTTCTGGATGGTTCCAGATTGAAAATATCAACAATTCACTAAAATATATTATTGATTATATATTGAGATCATAATAAAATGCAACATTGGGCTGCGTATGTTAATTATTGAACAAAAAATATGAATAAACATCATATTCAAGTGAATCCTAAATATCCAATTGGCTAAAATAAAGTGCAATGTAAACACTGCAATGTTTATTACTCTTTTCAACAGATATGTTTCTTTTTTCAAAATTTTTGTTGATTTTGTCAAGAGTTCATGAGTTCAACTGAATAAAATTCAAAATCAATTCAATTCAACATCGTATCAATCGATTGAAGTAAGGAAGAAAGAAAATATTCAATTTCCTTTCGATATTATTTAGTTTTGAAAATGGAACGTTTCCAGTTGGTCAAAGGCATCTATGGCGTCCATGACCGAAGACTGTTCATTTTGAATGTAAACATTCATATCTATGTACAGTTCCAAAGAGGGAAAATGTTATGCTCAATGAGATAACATTGAATGACACACAAAACCAGTATGAATATATGGAACGGATGTTGAATCAAAGTAAATATAACTTTTCTGTTGAATGCATTAAACAAACAGAGCTCGAAAATATTATTTCAAGTTTAATTGATGGCAAATCCATGACTTTAAACCGATAAGAAATTGAATAAAATCGATAATTTGAGAGTAATTCAAGGGAAATATATTTTGAAGAAATATATAAGCACTTGGCTATTATATCCGATTTGGTTTCATCAATAATTCGTTTATTGTTTGTACGTTTATATGTCTGTATACCTGCGGAGAAAATATAACATTTCATTATAAAATACGATTTAAAATATATCTCAATGAATAAATTTACATCAATTGTGTGTTGAATGCTTTCAATCGAAATTAAAGAAGATTAAATGCCCATTTTTATGGCATTTTCGTTGTTTCTTTGAAAAAACTAAATGAAGATAATCGTAATGTTTCATCGGATTTAATTTTAATACAAATGCCATACATTTTTCCTCGTTTTTTTTTTCAATAAATCGAATTTTAACAGAGATTTTTTGTCCCATTAGCATTGGCATCGTCCTTTCCTCTACTTGAAACAATGATCTACCATAAACTGATGCAAAATTAATGGCTTTTTTCATTTGCTATAAATATATCAGAAAATGTCTTTTTTCGTGAAATGAATATGTTGAAAATGCTCTATGTTGAGTTTGTATCAAATTGTCGTAGAAGTTCACAACTCTGAATTGTGTCTTTATAAACAAAAGAATTAGAAGGTATTTAAAAAGCAATTTGGTTTCAACAACTTCATTCATAGCAACATTTTAATGGTGTTCATTTTTCGAAAAGAATTCTGCATTCAATCTGATTAAATCACTGATGAATTTTCTAGAATAAACAGCATTTAGAAAATGAAAATCGCCAAATCTTTTAATGGCATTTAAATGATAGCATATCACAATGAAAATAAGATGTTGCAACCGCAAAAAGAGATTCGCTGTTGGAAACAGATGGAATCAACACTACTTTTTCAGCTTTACTGCAAACATTTTCACTGAAATCATTCTTATAATAAGTCAATCCGCTTGATTCAGCACACTTTTTCAAGTCCAGTCAATGGTTGTACTTGTAATTGGGAAATAGTGGTTTGCTTCAATGATTTTTCACTGCAGCACAAATGATTTATCGATAAAATTGAATGAAATTTGAAAAAAAAAACTAATTATGTATTAACAAAATTACATTGATTTAGATGCATATTCACTGAACAAAATATTCTGGATCAATGAAATAGAGTGAATATCGGTATTTAATTTTTACATTGATTGCAAATTAATCATTCGAATAAATATGAACAATTTTGAATTAAATTGGATACATGTTAAGTGAAAAATCAGTTGTTGTGCATACACATGTTTTTTTTTCTACAATTTCCATTGTTTTGTTAGCATATTGTTATTGTTAAAATATTATATAATGAAAATAATCCATTTAATAGATTATGAATTATGATACAGCATGCATTTTAACCATAAAAAAAAAAAATGTGGAATTACATTAATATTTTTTGAAACAAGAACATTCTAAAACAATCTATGCCGAAATTCGATTTATTTAGAAAATTTTCTATTGAAAAATATCATTTTCTGCATTAAGTAAGTTACCTTTCATTAAAATTATAAATTTGTTGGGAAAAAAGATATTGTGATTGTGGAGTCATCATTGAACCGCTTATTAAAATATAAATTTCATGTTGAGTATGGAGCCAAGTGGAAACCCCATCAGGATGATGCATATATTGATGAAATTGATTTTCAACTTAATTTACAAAAACCGAATTTCATTTATGTGATTTGTTTGAATTTTATGAGCAGCGCATAATTTGTTGATTGAGTTTCGTGTATTGTATATCATGTTTACAACTCAAATAACAGAAATAAAATCAACTAAATTCGGTGTATTGTTCAAATGAAGTTTGGATGGCATTTTGCTAAATGCAATGGGCATAACTGTTACACACATCAATGAATTGTTACGGTTTCGTATCAGATTTGAATTCCATAATGTATTATTCATATGAATATTTGACGAATAAAACAGAAGACCGGACACAGGAAAAAAAAAAGGAGCAAACGATTTATTGATACGGTGCGATGCGGTGCAGTGCAGCGCTGCAATGATGAACAAATACTCATTTAAATTAATGAATTTCGAAACAATCGATGTGATTGTCAATTTCATCATTTTTCCATTCAACTGCACCGATTCTTTTTAATAAATTATTCTTTGATAGCATTAAATGAGCTTCAATTTATTAATTTAGCGGGGCGTTTTATGTTTTAAATTTAATGCTCTTTCGAAAATGGATTGCAACAACAAAGAAAGCTCTTTTTTTCGGTTAATGTGAAAATGGAAATAGAATTAAAACTGTGATATTTACATAATGCACTAGTGTGTCTGATGGAAGGAAATAAGTTCAAAAAGCCTTTTTTTCATCATTGATTTTCTGTCATTTAATCCAAAGCATTCACTCAATTTTTCTCTGCGATAATTTTTAACATGTGTTTTCAATACATTCACATGATACGCGCTTTAGTACGTGTCGTCGTAGATTTTGTACACGCAAAAAAAAAAAAAAAAAAACATCAAATGCGCACGCGATAAATAAATCAATTTGTTTTCATTCGGTTCATTTAGGTGTTTTCGTTTTTCGGTTTCCCTCCGTTTTTTTTTTCATTTTGACAAGTTGCAAAAAATTGTACAGTTCATTCATCATCAAACGAGTACGCAAATAACCTGCCATTTTTACTTATTTTAGCATTTAAGGCAAACAAGTTGAAATACAAATATTTGATATACTACATATGCAGTGGGACAACATCCCACAGGAAATGAACAAAATGAACAAAAAAAAAATTAAAATGAACTAAAACCCTAACTCGTCATTCCGCAGTGTGTATTCCACAATGCAACGTTTCTAAAATAACGAATTCCAAAAGTAAGTGTAAAATAATTTCCATCCACAATAATACTCCGAAACCATATGAATTTGTAGTACGAACCATGGCGAAAAAAATGTTACACATGCAAATGCAGCTTTCATATTTTTCACGTGAAAAATAGATTGTTTTATTGGGTTTGATCGAATACAGCTATATTTTAATGATGATTTGATTTCGTATATGTGATAGAATTTTTGCGAATTTACTGATGAAAATGAAATCATATCAACATTTCACCCCAAAATTATACTTTAAGCATTTTTCATGCAGAATCTATGAAAGAATACCCAATCATTTTAATGAATGAACTATTTACAATGGATTTTTTAAATAGATGTAAATATATTATAAAATTACATTGTAAAACATTTAAAAATTTAGTGGCTACAATAATATTGAAAATAAATGAGACCATTCACATGTAAATAAAATCGAAATGAAAATTCAAATGGAATTGTCAGATAGTAGAAATGTTGAGAAGTTTCATATTTATATGTTGTGATATGACATGTCATGCGTAACATTTTCTGAAGTAACAGTCAGAATA
Source organism: Resseliella maxima (assembly GCA_029041755.1). Classification (NCBI taxonomy): domain Eukaryota; kingdom Metazoa; phylum Arthropoda; class Insecta; order Diptera; family Cecidomyiidae; genus Resseliella; species Resseliella maxima. Next base: position 348,899 of record JAQOWM010000753.1, read on the forward strand.
GCCACATGAGCCTTGTTAGATCAAACATTTCATGAATACATTTCAATGAATTATTTCATTGACGGTGTAACATGTGATTTGTGTCGGAGGAGCAGAATTACATGCAACAAAGAGAGAGAATCTGAGAAAGGTTGAAAGAGAATGGATGGTTCGTTGGCATAAAACGTAGCATAAAATTCCGGCACATATACACATCGAGTGGATTGTTGGTACACAGAGACCATGTGAAACGTGCAGGAAGAGAGAGCGCACATAGTGATGAAGAGTAAAAGTGGGAGAGAGCATGGAGAACTTGTTTCATACAATGCTTGCCAGTTCAGAAATTCTAAACAAGAAGCAACAATATAAATAGTCGTTAGAATCATTCATCGTGCGAACACCGTACGAGACGGTCAATACACTCTCTGCTGTGTGTTTTAATCAACATTTTTTTTTGAACATTTACGTGAATCATAGCCAGGAATCGTTTGTTTTGTAATTTTTAACAATAAAAACAGAAATTGAATATTTTTTTTCTTCCTGAAAAAGCGAAGAGCCGTTGAGAGAAAGAGAGAAATACAAAAGAGCAAGAAAATTTCATCAGATTCAAAGGAAGAGTTTTGCATTTGAATTTATTTTCGAAAGGAATTGAAACATTTTACAATTTCATTAGCTTGGGATAAAATCCGGTTTTGCATTAGATTGGTGTGTTTTTAGTGCTAAAATTGGATTTGTGCGAAAAGTTAAAAAAAAAAAAAATTAAAATAATTAGCCTCATTTCTTGGTGTTTAATTAAAACCGAACACTTGCGCAATCATTTCATCCGTCAAAAGAACCTTGTCTCGTTATCGAACGTTTATGTTTAACATTGCTTCGGTTGGATTTGTTTTGTGTTTGTGCCTTTAACAACAATCAACATCAATAACAAAACAATAACAGAAGAAAGAACGAAAAAAATACATCAGAAACAAAGAATCTCGTGCATAAATTCAGTGTAAAAAAAAAACAACAGGCGACAAAAACATATTTATTCAAAAGTGATTATCTTTAGCCGGTCTACATCATTTTTCGTGAAAATCGTTCTTTTTCATTTTTTTTTTTCTTCGTTGTCTCTGTCGAAATTTTTCATTTTTCATTTGCCCTAAAATAACAATCAAAAGAGAACAGAAAATAGCCAAAATGTTGTGCATAATGAAAAGTGTATTTGCTGTGCTGTTGATCGGTTCAATGGTTTTGGTGAATCGTGTTGATTGCGGATCATGTCGCGATTCTTCGTTATGCTGCAATGGACGTGATTCATCGTGCGTTGTGCAGAAAGCCCCAATAAATTCAATTATCGAAGATCTGAATGACAAGCCATGTTATTGTGATCATGCCTGCTTAAAACTTGGCGATTGCTGCAACGATTTCAAGCAATACTGTGGCGGTAAGTAAAAAATAAAATTCTAATTACTGACTGAACATTTTTACATTTTATTTTTTTTTTTACTTTTTTATGGTTTATGGTGTTTTGTATATTTTATGTCGATCATCGTTGAAATGCGATTATGAAAATTTCAAGAGATTTACATCCAAATAAATATGAATAGCGTGCGCTTGTATACTTATCGATATACAACAAATGCCTATTTAAATCAATTGGCCCATTAATAATGTTTGTGTGCCGGATAATTTAGCCAAAAATAGACGATTATTGATTTGACGTTGTATTTTCCATTCGGTATGGATATAAATACATAAAACGGTTGATAAATGGAAAATGCCGCTGATTCAGGCTGCGTAATCGATTTGCCTTATTTAAATATATGCCTCATAAGCAGAAATTAGGGAAATGCGTTAGGAAGAGAGAGAAGATTGCGCGAACGAAAGAGACCAAATCCACTAACAAAAACTTGAACCGGGAAGTTTGTGCGAGTGAATTTATTATTGGAAATTTGTGAAAGGTGTTTTTAGTAAAATTTGCTTGCAATAAAGGAAATGTGGTATACGAAAATGTGCTACGTAGCAGAGAGATTTCCAACAAAATATTTATCAGATGTAAAGTTCGTCAAAGTTTGTCTATTTTGAAATCGTATACAATCTTGATTTGGAAATGCAAATAACTGTGGGCTATTGACTGAGGTTTCAATAGGATTTTCGTTTATTTTATTCGGTCGAGGTGTTTTTTTTTTCTCTGTGCGTTTCGTTCGACGGAATGAATAAGGAAAATACTGATATTCAACACACAGGAAGTACAAAAAAAAAAAAAAAAAACAGGGTTTATTTATCGGAACTTCTCATGCATACAAATTGAATTCCTAGACCATTAGATAACAAATTCTAAGCGGGAGAATGGTTAATGAATTGATTTGGTTGCCTTTATTGGCAATGGCATGCCACAGTTGTGCTTTTACTTCATTCGAACGCATTAGGTGGAAAAACTTTTATTTGCTAATAGATTAAGATGAAACAGAAACTCAGACAAAAACACTGTGCACAATAATAATCTGCAATTCAAATGGATTACAATAGCACTGTGTCCACTTTTAATTCTGTGGTGAATGTGATTAAAAGCTAAAGCAAAACCATTTGCTTATATATCCAAATGTATAGATGCAAAATGATCTAGATACATCAGGTGCCATTGAGTATGTTTTGTTTGCGCTTTAGCTTAACAGTGTCACTGAATGTTCCAGAAGTGATTTCATTCCCTGAATGACTCTTGAAATTAATAAATAGCCAAAAGAATCAAGCAGTGACCATAGTGTTTTGACCATTTTATTTTTCATTTACTAAATCAAAATTTACCACATTCTTTCGAATAAAATTAAAATCCATTTGAATTTCAAGTGGTTGGAATTTCTACAACTCGTTAAAATTTCGTTTATTCAACAAAAAAAAAAAAAAAAAAAAAACGAAAAATTATGAAAAAAAACTGAATATTTTCTAAAAATTCATAAAATATAATCAGAGTGTAGACTCTGCGTTTCATTATTATTATTAACAAAACAAACAATGGCAGAGCGAACAATCAGCAAAAACACACCTTGGGGAGCATTTAGAGGAAATGACTTTTGGTTGACATCAAAATGGATGCACATACTATCAACAGTAACAGCAAGTATCAGCTTCAACATCAGCATCAGCATCAGCACCAAGTCTCATATACCCGTGGCATGGTTTGGTTTCAAGTGTAAAATGTCAGTGTCCGAGATGAAAATTATATGAAATATTCATTGGCAACAAAATTGTTTACTGTCATTGCCAGACACAATATGAGATTGAAGAGTACCGGAGAGCGTTCTTTGTTTTGTTTGCATATATTTTGTGGTTTGATCGTGCTGTTGTCGTCATTTTAGTTTGAATTTATATTTACGTTGTTTTTGTTTTTGTTATTGTTATTTTTTTTTTTTTCTTCTTCTTTCATTTGTCGAAAATTTAATTTAGCATCGTTGGAGCTTTTGTGTGACATCAATGTACCATTAATGCTATTGTTGTTACTATAACCAAATTCACGAAAATGATACGCTAGTGAGAGGTAAACGAAAACTGTAAACAGTTGAAAATTGCTTTTTTGTATTCAATCCGTGCACGGAAAACACCCAAAAATCACAAACAAATTTGGAAAATTCAAACTTAAACTTTTGCCACTCGTGTCAAAATTAATATCAATGAATACGATATCAATGTATACATACACTTGTGTCATTACGAGGGGATAAATTTAATAAATAGGAGAGAATAGCATGAATCTTTTCCCATAAAACTGGTTGATATGATGGATCATTGGCTGATATTTTTTCCAATAAAAATGTTGAAATATAATTGCAAAGTGGTTTTATATACGGAACGAGGAAAAACAAAAAGAAAATTAAATTGTTTGATAAAATTAAAAATAACCAGAAATGTTTATTGCATTTTTGCGCCTCCAACTTGGGATGCATGAACTTAATGAAAACTACAATTAATTCATAAATCACAATCAAGCATTCCAGCTTTGGATCTATGCGAATTTTATTTATATAAATTCTGCGAATGCTCTTCAAATTGTGAATAAAATTGAATTGCATATAAATTGCATTCTGTTCATTCTGCATGGTTAGACATAGATGCGTCTTTAACTGTTTGATAACAATGAATGAGCTACCATGCATTAGACGTCACACATTTCAATTCAAAATTGATTTACATTCTCATTTTATTTCACCATTTAAAATGCATAATTTAAAAACGTTTTGCTGTTTTGCACTGAATGAAAAATTGAAAGAGACAGAGTAAGATAAGGAGAGAAAAGAGCAAAGTTTTTCCATGTTTTGTATTCTTGTTTTTTTTTTTTTTTTTTTGCTTTTTTAATTTAGGTCGAGAAAATGGTTTTACATTTACGATTCATATAATACCATATATGTATAAATTAAATAACTTATGAACCAAGTAAATTCAATAAAACTGGCAATTTCCATAATTTAAAGTAATTCATATATATATTTCATTTTGTGAATTTTGTTCGTTGGTAAAAAGGTAAGACTCTGTCTGTGGTTTGTTTTCATTTCATTTTCGAAACAGCATGCAAGCAGCAGCAGCAGTAACAGCAGAAAATTCATTTCTGAATGTGTTTTCAAATTCATACATGCGCCATATTCCATCCTATCGCTATTTTAGTTCACGACAAGTGAATTTCTAATTTGTTCGTTCGCACAATTTTCGACGGTTTCATACACGGGGCGCAAATTCAGCCCACGATCCATTTATTTTTGCCATCGAAGAAGCAAACGAAAAAAAAAAATACGCGATGGCAGAAACTTTCCAGCATTGTAAATGTGCAAAGATTTATTTATCGTCGTTACTCTTACAATTTGTTTCCGTTTTTTTTTTTTTTTTTTTTTTTTGTAAATCCATGGGTTTGTATACATACCACCACCGAAGATAGTAAGCTGGATGAATGTTTTTCTTTTTGCTCCTTCTCTGGTTTGTGCCAAACAAGGGTCTCTCACTTATGTGCAAATACAAAGAGCCAGGGCAATTATCTTGTTGCACTCAAACCTGAAACGTATCTATACGGTATACAGCACGCAAAACCATGAAATTCGTTTTATTTGTAGTAAATTACAATACGCAGTAGACTCGAACGTTATCGCTGCTTTTGCTACATAAAATATGATCTCGCCGATAAATAGAGCATTTTGTGGTTTGGTGTAAAGAAATATCAAACTCAGCGAATATATTCTTTGAAATCACAAACATACCACTAACACATGACCACAAAATATGGGAACAAATATCGCACATCGCACATTGAGTTAATTGCAACATACACATACAAAATCGGATTCGGTGGCTGGAACGAGACAGACAAAGTTTATGGCATCAATTGTGTATAACATGCTTGTTTTTACACTTTGTGTCGTTTAACATTGATTGCTTTGGCGGCAACACTGACAACCTTTCAATGATAAAGTTTTCGAAAAGCATTTTTGGGGGTAAAGTGTCAGCCAAAAGAATCGCCTGAATTCTTAATATAAGCAACATTAAATCGGTCCTTTTCGAATCAATTCCGAAAATTTCTTCCGTCATTTGATATACGAGACATCATTTTGAAACTTTTGGTGGTTTCTAATATTGATTTGTATTCGTAATTACTCAAGCGAATACATTTAGATCATCCGAAAAAAAAGATTAAACGGTCCGACCGAAGCTTCACCATTTTTTTTTTCTTTTTGCGCCACATTAATGTCACACAAACAAGTCAAAGGCGAACTTTTGCTGAACAGAATGTGACAACAAAAGAGCGACAACATTAAATGCAAAGGAAATGATGGGAACAGGAAAGTTCATTGAATAGAATGAATCACACAAAAGTAGTCACTAGCATTGGCGACAGCGAAAAAAATCTTTCAGGAAAAGTGTAATTACACGTATTCCTCTTTCTCTTTCTCTCTGCCTCACTCTCTCTCTCTCTTTCTCTACCTCTTATTTTATTTACCATTCACATCACTTACTTGAGTTTTTTTTTCATACCACGCACATCGTCTACGCCAGCGTTAAAATTAGCTTAGGTGAACGTTTTTTCCTCTTCCTCTAACGGTTTAACGTGTAGAAGCGCTCAATGAAAAATTGCATGCGTATTTGTTACAGAGAAAAATGAATAGATAGTCATTAAAAAAAAAGAGCGGTGCTTTGGAAATCAGCGAGAAAATTAGACCGCTGAGCGAATGGTCACAAATAGCGTACGCCATCACATACAAAAATCATATTTTAACTTGAGAGAAAATTGAGTGTACGATGGAAATTATTTACTCTCTACTTCTACTTCCCATTCAACACAAACGACAAAAAAACACACACTTCAGAGAGCAACAAAAATGAAAGGAAAAATTCTATTGTGAACTCATGCAAAAATGAAAATGATTTTTCCTCTGCTTCTTATCAGTATTGTTTGCACTTCCGCTTCGTTGCAATTGAAATTGAAATGAACCAAAGAAAAAAAAAAATAAAAAAATGGCCAATAAACAATTCAAATTTTTCATCCAGAAAAAAATATTTTGACTATTTCCTTTTCATATTTTCTTTGCATTAGACAAACTTCTGACGATCGAAAAATTCATTTCTCTATTGTTGGTTTTTTCTCTTTCTTGGAATATTTTTCATCTGATTGGACACATCATTTTCAGATGTGCTTCACTTCTATATGCAAACACACGAGAAAAAACAAACAAACATTGCAATATCACACTGTCACTCATTTAGAAGCCATCAGAATGGAGATTGTTTTTCACTCAAAAAATCTCATTGAAAATAATAATCTTGCTATTTTCTATTCAAATTTAGACAATGAAAATAAAAAAGAAAACAATTTAAATGAAAGAATTTCAAAAAATGTTAATGGTTTTTGTAGTGCCGATTTTCAAATGGCAACGTAAGCATTTAGACACATGAAATACAAGATAAATTTCGCACAATATTTGCCTTAGCGCATCAATCGATATTTGTGGTACTTGATTGCAACGTTCGGCATTCTCGTGTTGCATGCTCTAGTTCTCATTAAGAAAATGCGATTAATAAATGCATGTTGAGAAATTCTTATGAGATTTTATTTTCCATTTGTATCAATTATGATGATAATGACAGTGAAGTCGCACAATTAACACTACATCTAGGGGTTGGTATGACTAGTAGTGGACTCACCTTATACAAGTAAACGTATTGCAATGAAAACATTGTGCAGTGAAGTAATACAGCATTACATCAAAATAACAACAATCATATTTTTGAATTTTATTGATTTCTGTGAATTACTTTGAATTCTGTGATTTTTCAGAATACAAATTCATGTGCCGCTTCCCTAGAACTACATATTGATAGTGAAACTACAAAAGTCATTACTAAAATGTCATATTTTGATTATTATTGAAAATTACTCCTTGAAATAAAGGAATTCCAATAATGAGAAAAACAATTCTAATCAATTATTATTGTACTCAAATAAATGAAACGTAATTGCGTATTAGATTGTGGGGTTTTTCCAAATGTGTTGAAATTTCATGCGATCCTTTCACTAAATAATTTTAAACCGGTAAATTGACCCCTATCCTCTTGCTAAATATTATTATTTCGTATCAAATGATGTTTATTGATATGACAATGTTATAAAGTCTTATCTTCTAAACATAGTGTAAATACAAAAGAAATTGATTACACTTATATGTAGCACTATGATGTTACAATTTTTATTATTGATTATTGATTGATAGTGTGCGATCTTTGTTTCGTATAAATACTATAAGAGCTGCACTTAGAAATGAAAATAATTCAAGTAATTAAAGTTTGATCGTCAGAGTCGAATTCAATTGCAAGTCGTATTGAAATAATTTCAACAAAACTTATAATCCCAAAAATGGCAAATAAATTGTTCATTGCTACATTGATGGTAGCATTCATATTAGTGGTATTTGAAACTAATCAAACGAGTGCCATTTGCTGCCCACGAATGTATGGAAGATGTCCTAGCTGTGATTACGAATGGATGGAGGGGGGGGGGGGGGGGGGGAATGTTGCCCTGCAGATGATAGCGGAAGGTGCCCCAACTGTCATTACTAAAGTTGCGAGGGATGTTGCCATCTTTAAAAAAACCACAATAAAGGATCATCAAATGTCTTTATTGAATTTGTAAATTTCAATAAAATAAATCAATAAAAATGGGCATGGCTTTCAAAAAATTTTCTTTGAATTTTTTATTCTCGTTGCTTGGGTATTCTGTCATGCAACACAGTAAATATATGGAAACTACAAGTGTCATTATTAAGTACTTTTCTTTGAAATAGTACGTAAGTTCTGTGAGTTAGTATTTGAGTACTAAAATTCTTTTAATGTGTATACTGTATATGTCCACATTTTCAAACATAACCAAACAATTTTTTATAGATGTATATAGTACTCAAATACTAACTCATAGAACTTACGTACTATTTCAAAGAAAAGTACTTAATAATGACACATGTAGTTTCAATATATTTACTGTGAAGATGTGACAATGTTTCACATGTCTAGTCTGCTGTTTTTTCTTATGGACAAAACTTTTGATTTGAATTAATTTCCAAATGTGCTTTCACTTATTTCCATCGATATACAAACATACGAGATCATTGCAATATCACACTGTCCATTATTTAAAATACTGAAAAAAGGCTTTCTTTACTCATAAAATCCAATGCAAAATAAATTATTTAAATAGTAAACTAGCTATTTCCTATTCAAATTTAGACAATGAAAACAAAAACAAAAACAATTTAAATGATTTGGACCAATTAATGGTGTAAAATGGCTAGCCATGAACTATCCACAATCCAATAGATTTCCAAAACAATTGAAAATATTCATGCAAAACCATGGTAATTACTATTATATAATACTTATAACGAGAAATGCTGATTCGTGGATTCAATGGAATTCGCTTTGGTAAAACTAAACACATTAGCCATCACGTTTATTGCTGCATATATGAATTACGAATACAATTTTCATTCATTGAAAATGGTCAATGGAGGGCACTATTTTAATAAAGAGTATACAAAATTGTTTAAAAAGTTTGTTTGAACTACACAACGTTTTTATCCATTTCTACTATTTCCACAGGACCATATATCGAATTCAATGTATTGTATAAGAGCATATGAATGAACACCGAACAGATTCATTTTTGGGTATCAGATTGAAAAAGATAAACTTCAACAGAGGAATTTTGCTAAAATCACAACCAATGGAAATTCCAAGTTATTTCTTTTCACAATGAACACAACTGGATCCGTAACCATTTTCAATATTGTTCGAACTAACAACGAGTAAATTTTGGTCTATATCCGCATAGAAGTCGTACTTTGGAATTAGAAAAAAAAAACTTTAAATATAATAATCCATTGTTCTGTTGCTAATCATAATATTCAAAGGATTTAATGTAAATTAAATGAAAATTCCATGGCATCCATTGGAGAATGGATTCATAAAAGATCCATAAATCTCTATAATCTTCTTATGTTCATTTCATATCCAAACATTTACTAAATTATTATTTGCTAATATGAACTTTATCATATTATGAACAAAAGATAATTTGTTAATATTAACAGTAAAGAAAAAAAAAATATAAAAAACTTTGTCATATTTTAATTTTATTGAAAATAATAACTTTTAATCTATCGGGATGATGCAATAAAACATGGCATTTGTAAATTTAACTAAATACATTTTGATCTGATAATTGATTTTCACATTATATTTTTGTGAAACAAAAGCTTATGATTTCCAGTATTCATATCATTCACAGGATCAACTTGAAATTCAATTAAATAAAATTTTCGACACGGAGAACATTTTTCAAACTTTGTTATACTTCAACGAAGTGTAAAATCAAATAGAATATTATTCTGACGAGGCGGAAGGATATCTCCATGTTGATATATTTTTCGTGTACGGTTTTCCATCTGTAGCATGATTGTTCTCAACAATTGTTTGAAACTTACCAGTATGAGCTGTAAGGCAATGAATACATTGCGTTGCATTGCGTCATTTTAGCATTGTTCACACACCATCTTTAACTGAATTGCTGGCAAAGCAATGATAGTCAATGCAATGTGCATGCTATTTGTTAAATGAATCTGTTAAGTGATAAAACCAAAGAGAATAAAAGCATTCTTGCACTAATGATTATCATTTGATGAAATTAATCGTTGAATGTGCAACAATGAACGGATTAAAATTACTCGTTATTTAATTGAATGAAAAGAGACATTTTACGAATTATGATACTTCTATATGTAATGTGCATAATTGTAGAAAATTCAATCAAACTTCAATTACTGAAATGCTTTGGAATTTTAAAACTCGTACAATGATTTCTTGCAACAAGAACCAAAAAAAAAAAGCTCCCCACTATGATAGAGATAGATTGAATCAAATTATACATTGATCCTATTTCATTCATAATGATTTTATGCATTTTGTATTATTTGTCACGCTTTTGATTCAACAATTGCACATCTCAACTAACAATTAAATTACAGACATTTCGTATATTATTCTATTTGAATGGTATAAAATGGGAGAAACAATAATTATTATTTGACAATAACGTGTAGGCAGATTCTCATTTATTAACACCAACGAAAAGTTGACAGTTGTAAGTGATCTAGCCCACTTGTAACTGATTAATCATCTAATTTCCATATCAAGATAAACTAATGTTTAATATTCAATTCAAGTTAATCATCACACTTTTAATGCATTTATATGTTTAAGAGATTGTTCAATTTAACGGAATAAAATACGATTTCAATTGAAAATTATAGACAAATCTCATTATACTTTTTGTTTATCTTATACCAATTTATCTTTCAATGTGCCAACCAAATGAATCATGTATATAATCTTACTATGAAAATAAACTAACAGAAAAAGCAATAGACAATATTTGAAATTGGTTGGAATCTGATATTATATGAATTTGATTCGTTTCACAGTTTGCACTCAAAAAGATTTATAGCTGGGAGCGATTTCAATGTTCAAATGATTTCAACTTTATATTTTTCTTTCTAATTTATGGTTGTCTTAAAAGTATCCTTTTTTCCAATACATTTCATTTCATGCGTCGATCATCAAACAGATTATGGAATCAAAAAAAATAACAACAAAAACAACAACAACAACAACAACAAATATTATCCAATTTCAAATCAAAACTGAAATTCAATTTATACTTTATCAAATGTTTGTGAAATTTCTTTTTTAGCAATTCGACGAGGTATCAAATAAAATTGAAAATAAATGCAATCAAAGAGATATAGAAAAGAAATCGATTTAATATTGTATAAATTGTTTGAAGATAGATAGATGAATGAACTGAATAAGCTGACAAAGTGATGTAATTTTATTATCTGATGGAAGCGATGAATGCCAGTCTTTGCACTCTGTACAAAAATCAGAAAAAAGAAGAAAAAAAAAAATAAACAACGTGACCAACGTGTGCGGATATTTGTGTAAAAATAATTTGGATTTTACGTCTTAGAAAATCGTATTTCTAAACTTCAAATATTCAGCGAAATAACAGAACAGACGCTATTTTGGACAAAAATGGACAGAATATTGATTTTGGCGTTCATTTAAAAAAAAAAAATAGTCATTTTTCAGCATAAAAACGAGAGCCATATCGATAAATATGTTAAAAATAAGAAGACATTTACATTTTTTCATCGTTATTTGAAATCGAAGACTTTTTTTTTGTATTGATTCAATTCACAAATCAATACTAATTTAATTATTTTCCAAATAAATTTGATAAAAAAGTGCGATCTATATTGGTTCACACTAGTTTTCGTTGTAACTATTCTGGAGTTGTTTAGTAACGAAAAATTGATGAATGTTGCAAATCGAAACAAATATCCAATCTAAATTGAAATAACTTTTTTCAACTCATGAATATGCATTAAATTAACTGCTTATGCATGGCATGAAAAAAGATGCAAAAAAAAAAAAAAAAAAAAAAACAATAAAATCAAAAGCAAACAAACAGTAGCACAAAGTGGTTTGGCCTAACGACCGATTCAATCTCATTGCATATGGCGATATATTTATATTTATTTTGTGCACATTTATAAAAAGTGAACGCCAGTCGAAGTACTACTAGTTTATAAATTCAATATTATACATGAATGTCATAAATTTATTTAATTCTCTCTCATTGGCATTTTGTAGTTATTGGTGCAAACACGATTGCACGACTAGACTTTATCTCAATTTATTTGCTTGAGCATGTGTTGTCGAGCAGTGCATTTGGTTTGCACAACAAATAAAATAAAACAGAACAAATTCACATATATTGATCGTCTGCCCACGAATTACAACAATATATTAAGATACATGCTTTGCTGTTAAATTGAATGCATATTCTCCATTGACTTTTGAGGTTTTTGTCATTGTTCTTTATTGTCTGCATTGCTATGAAAAAGGATGAAGTTTTTGCTGTGATATGGGTGTGTTCGATAAGTTTTTATTTTTTGTCTTCTGTCTTATGATGATAATGGCCTGTCCAATGATCTTAAGTTTTGCAATTTCCTTTGAATTTTGAAACTGGTAATTTATTTGAATTAAAATGAACCTGCTGAGTTTTAAACCACTTATAATTCAACATCGATCGGTCACACTAATAATCATAATTACGTTTTATATTCCACATATTAGACTAGCGTCATCACCTCAACGGCGGCCATTGTCCCTATTCATTTCACTTGTGCATTGGCATAGTATGGCCTTTCAGCACAAGGTTATCATAGCCAGGTATCATTCTTCTCTTCTTTTTACCACGCATCAGTGTACACAATTTTGCGCACCTGAGAAAAACCAGAGAAGGCAATGTAAAGAGGCAAGACCAAAGGACTCAAACATAATATCTATTTATGTTTTGGTCGTTTTTCGGATACCATCAAATATAAATCTTTTGTTTATGTTCAGTGTGCACATTATTTCGATTACATTGAAATGTTGAATAGAATGAGCTAAGAACTGCATGACCATTGTCGACGCCAAAGCAAAAAAAAAAAAAAAAAAAAAAAGAAAACACAATATAAAAGAGATATAAATGTGGATAATACAAAACAGAGCTCTTAAATCGGATGCATATGAGTTGAGCGTTTACGAGGAAGCAGACATTGTGATAGAAAACATATGTTTTTTTTTCTCTCTGTAGGTGTGTTACTATTATTACCATTGTTATCGATTCACGCCTGAACTAACTTATTGGCTGCAACTCTTTCGTTTTATGTTCAAGTTTGTATTCAATTTACGTTTGTTTTTTTTTTTTCGAAAAAAAGAAATTTCATATTTTATTCATATTCTGTTGCTAAGTACAATAGAAGAAAAACAAGGCATTCGCTTGCACAGATTTAGCTGGTCATCAACAACACAGCCCAGCAACAAGACAAATAACCAGAATATTACTCGAATGTTGATTGCTCAAGAGTTTTCAATGGTTTTTCTTCGAAATGTTGTGTCTCATTTATGTAGACATTAAATGTCTTTACATTGAACACAGCCGCAGCCACACAGCTACTGCATTCCAATGGCATGGACACTTCGATGGTAACTGAATGTGCACATTTTGGATGAGTTTTTCTTTTTTTTTAAATGTAATACAATGAGATTCTCATAAGAACTGTCTTCGGCGCATCGATTCAAAATGTTTTATTTCGAATGAAACGAATAAAAATTGCATGAAATGAGTGAAGAATTAAATGTATTTTTAAGATCTAGAAAAAAAAAACTTTATTGCTCATTTCGTATTGCGCGTGCATGGCAGAACGAAAAAAAAGGAGAAAAATTGTGCGCCACAACCACATAGATTAGATGAGTTTAGGGATATAAAAATGATCGCATAAAATTCAGTACCACACCATCGCATAACATTTTGGTTAAATCCTATCTGTGATTGTTATCGATAAACGTCGCGAAGCCATCATCTTCACAGTGGTCGTCATCTTTCAAAATGGAATACAATTTAACAAAACAAAACGAAAAAAAAAACCTTTAAAAGAAACATTTCAACGTTTTGTATTGACTTTTGAGAATTTAATACCGTCGAACAGCCAACGCAAACCCAATTCAGCATGTAATATGAGTGAATCATTTGTAGATTTTATAGCGCATGTTAAAGAGCAAAACATGAAGAGAAGTCACTTTGACGATTTTTTTTTTGTTATTCATTCGGTTGCTCTTGTTATTGTTGCAAGTTCTTGGGTTTTCTGTATAAAACAACATACATAAGCAAGCGAGCATAACAAACAAAAACATATCCAAAGAACAGAGAGAAAGAAAGAGAGAGAAAGAAAGAGAGAGAAAGAGTAAGAGAGAGAGAGAGAGAGAGAGAGAGAGAGAGTGAGAGAATAAGAGAGCGAAAAAGATATAGAAAGAGAGAAAACAGAAAAATACTTGAAATCTTTCATAAATTACCTGCAAAGTGTGTATTTAAAAGTATTTATGGACGAAAAAGAAACCAGACATTGGAAAAGATAAAGGTAAAGCGGCAATAGCAGTCGATGAAGAGTGTGCGGTGCAACTGTAATATGAACACAACTGAGAAAAAGATGATGAACAATAGCCGCTTCAATTGAAACGACAACTGAATAACACTGAATAGCAGCATTAAAACAACAAAAGAAATTGGAGAAAAAAAAAAAGTAAAAGATCCGAACACTTTTCTGTTGTGTTTTTTTTCTTGCATTCCTTTTTCGCTTTTGTTTTTTTTCGCCTTTTTCTTGTAACAAAATCGTTTGGTCAATCTAAAGTTGATTTGAAAAATGCGTCTTCGTATTTTATTCCTTCATTCGTTAGCTATGTTGTTCTTATCACATCAATGCAATGTAATGAACAGCTGAATTGATCTAACAATGTGTTGATGATGCCGTTAGACCTTTAGTTAGTAAAATTTAAATACCCAATGTGTTTGTTTATGGGATACAAGAATGGATTACAGTAAAAGCCGGTTCAACTTAAGCCTTTCACGGCGGCCCCAAAACAAAACAAAACAATTCAACACATTTTTCGACTTGTCTATGCAAAGTTAGTAAACTACGGAACTTTTCTACTTTTTTTCTTACAAAAACTCACAAAAAGCAAAAAAATAAAAAAAAAATAAAATAAAATTCATCGATAAACAGTTTCCGACGATTCAATCATGGTTATGCAATGAACCTAGACGCAAAATTCTTGTAAACAAAGAATTAAAAACAAAACACACACTAAAACTTTTCAGCACATTCCACTCATAAGTAAATCGATTCAATCATTTTCGGGCAATCTTCAACCATATATACCAAATGATGCTACACAAGTTTCAATTAAAATCCTTATGGTTTTTGTGAAAGATTTTAACATCATTTAATTTTGGGATGCAAGATCTACATTTGTGGCTACTTGTGAGTAAATCGACTTGATGTGTCTTTGGCATTGTTGAGTGATAAAAGCGATTTTGAGGTAAGTTTTTGACCTCGGCATAAGAATGGTGTACCGAATCGACATATTTCCCGACAGAAAATGACAAGAATTTTAACATTGGCGCTGATGATACTGACTGTCACCTCCTACGTGAATGAACCTTTTATGTGTGCCGATAAGATTTTTGGGAAATATATTTCCTACCGTTTTGTACCGCATTAATGGCGTCTACATTAAGAGCAAACTCTATCTTGGCAATATTTTCCATTCAATTATGCATGCTCACTTTATATTGAATGCCAGCATAGTTTTTTTTTCTGGCATTGACTCAGTGTCTTCGTTTCAATATTATTGCACCAAACTGAGCGAGGAAAATTAAACGAATTTATGAACATGTGCAAAATTCAAACGCATTTTTAATGTCAGTCAATTTTGTCGGCTTAGCACATGTAACCGAATTCATTCTTTGCCGGATTATGTATTTAATCGTGTAGATTTTGTGGATGGGTAGAAATGCCTTTAGCATCATTCACAGTTTTTGACATTGCCTTTTCGTTTTTCTTTCATTCCAGTCCACAATGTGTGGCAACACCTATTTCGTGTCTGACTGTGTATTTTTTTTTTTTTTTCTCTTGTTCACAACTTTGTGGTTGTGGTTATTGTTGTTGTTTCATACGCGTCATATGTAACCAAGTTATAATTTAACCTCTTGAATAATATATCAAGGGAAATAGAGACGATATGATATCCCTATTCATAAATTCATCCACGGATCATAATATATGCCATTAAATATACAGCCCGAACGAATTATGGAAATAAATGTTGAATATTTAATACGGTTGTTTGCATTTTTTACGAAAATATTTTGATGAAAATTTAAATGAATTTTTGTTCAGATTGTTTTATATTTTGAACCGAACATTTCCGAACAATTCACAATTGACCAAATTGATATCACATTGAATTGAAATTGTTTATTTTAGCTTCGGCCTAATGAACTTTTTGAAAGAAGAAAACAAAAAAAAATTCATCGACTTTGATTTTGTTCCTGGTTTTCACATTAATTTAATTTAAACCACCTAACCAAATAAAACCCAAGCAGCGACCTTTATTATTTTGTGGCTTTTGATCCCCTTTTAAGAATAAATGACGGTTCAAACCAAAATAAATGATGCACATCGCTGTAATTTTTTAAATTAAAGACTCCAAAGCACGGAACATATTGAATCCTATTATTAAATAAATCCGCCTTTTTCAATCACTCCATCAAATCCACTTCCCTTGTATTTCATTGATTGAATGGAAACGTCGATTTTTTTTTCTTCACTGACAAACTTTATATTTTCCGCCTACGAGTGCATTCGCTAGTGACAAATAAAGTTGGATCAAGCCAATTTTTTTCGAAGAAATTCCAAATGTAAAACATAAGACCGAAGAACTATTACAAGTTCATTCTTTTTCTACAGTTTTTTTTTTTAGTCGAAATATTCCATACTTCAGTTCACATGTGTTTTTATAAAACCTACACGATAGATGAATATGAAATATGTGCCCTCGTATCAAAGATGCAGACTGGTTGTCTGACATAATCAAGGGGTAATTGATCACAATGACGTAATTTAAGAAAAAAATTTCTTCAGAATTGTAAATAAGTCAAGTCGTATTGGCCGTAGAATTTTTCAATATTTATCTAAAGATTTTTCAGAAAAAATTGTTCTTCTTCTAATTCTGATTTTTTCTTTATTATTTGCCTTTTTAACAAAAGTTCATATAAAAGAATCCCCTTGGTATTAATATATTGTATATACGCTTTCTTTGGAGTTGGAACAGCGGGCCAATCATACAAATTCAAATTCAAATAGAAACTTATGTTATTTGCCGAATAATATTCACTTATATTCAGTGCACATAGTTTTATATGAAAATAAAATTGCATTTGATATTTGCATTTTTTCGAGAGTAAAACAAGTTTTTTGTTAGTTTTTCATTGTAAATTCAACTGCAGAACTATGGTTGATAAGTCAAGATTATTTTTAGTCAAGAACGATGTAGACTATATTGTATAGTATTTTGATGAAATTTGGTAAATCAAAATTATGAATTATGCAAAATGCTTCGGCACAAAAATAAAACTCCTTTATTAAAATATGTTATAATATTTACTTCGATTGCTTGGTACATGTTTTTGATTCAATTTGCAAAGTACCATGAAGTTTTTTTGATGAATTTTTCAGCAAATTTATAACTGCGGAATATTTGGTTTATAAAATATGTACTGTAATAGACAAGTTTTCTACAAGTTCTGAAAACAAAACAAAAATTACCAAGAATGAACGACATTTTCATGTCACTTTCACTCGACCGAAAAATTGAAACCAGTTAAGAGTTTTAGACTGGTTGACCGGATGAAGCCCGATACTATTTCTAGAGAAAAGATGAATATATTTTCGAAGATAAAAAAAATACTTCTAATTATGGATGGATAATTCAAAAAAAAAAAAAACTCAAAAAGATGAATTTATTAAACAGAACAAATTTGAATGAAAAAAAAAAAAACTCAATAAAAATGATTCAGTTGGTAGAGGAAATAATAGAAATGTTAATCAACTCTCTGCTGTGCGTTTTTTTTATCGGACACCCGCGTTGCGACAAATGCAATAATCTCAAAATTTATTGATCTGGGTCAGCGGGAGAAGTGAATTGTACCATTGAACAGGAAACTCGTTCTAAATACAAATAGCTAGCGCAACCACAATTTTACAAAATGCTTGTATTACAACGATTTTGATTGGGTAAAACCAATTTTCATCTACTTAAATTTTGCTAGTTTTGAATCAATAGCTTTCTCTATGCTGGTTTTCGAATTGTCGTCACAAAAGTTGAATTTTATCTTATGCATCCGGCTAGTCTTTTCACTATTCCATTTGAAATGATTACATTCATTCTTTACATAGCAACATACATCCTGTGTATATTTGTATCTTTATCCTGATTCTCAAAAGCGATTGATAATCTAAAAGAGTTGAAACTTAAATTCCATTCATGTGGTAACGGCGGAAAAAAAAGTGCTCTGGATAAAAAAAAATATACAAAGAAATGTTGTAGCAGAAATTCAAAAGGCCGTTTTTTTTCTTCTCAAAAATGAAACGAAAAAAAAGAAGATATTTGTGTTGTGGGTGAGTCAGTCATTTTGGTTTCGTTCTGATTACACTCGTAAAATATTTAAAGTGACCATCCTGACTGATAGAGTGCTATGTCTTTCTGTATTCGGTATTCCAATGCGGGTAACTTTACAGTATTGACTTGTTTCTTTTCACGTTCGATTCTCTCTGCATTTTTTTTACGTCTCCTTTTGCATATCAAATAATCAATTTTTTTTTCTCATTTCCCGTGTAACATAACAAAAAAGTGGTTGGGTTTGCTTGTGTTGTTGTCATGAAAACGATATCGAAACACATTCCCTTTACATTTGAACACATTCAAAGTGGAAACGAATGGGTTATGTCAAATACGAATATTTATATTTGTGCGATTGCAAAAACATAGACAGTTTCGTCGGATGTTTTTCTTCCTTCAATTTTGGCATCGACATCATGAATACACATTGAACGGCAAACGAATGCGATAGCAATAGTGAAATGGAAAAAGAAAGAGACAAAGATGAATAAAGGAGGAGGAAAATTATAAGAACGTACGCCAAATCGAAATCTATGGAAAAACTGTGCAAAAATGTAAATTGTAGAAAAACAAAGTCAAACGATTTTACCATTTTTTTTTTTTTTGCTTTTTTTCTCTCTTTGTGTACAAGAAAAGCAAAAACGAAAATTCCTTAATGAAATTAGTTTTAATGGATCCATTCAGATGGCTTTCACTTTGCACTTACGTGTATAAATGCGTAGAGGATCGTTCAATATGTACAAATGACGAGCCGTGCACGAAAATTGAACGGCATATTGAAACCGATGAGAAAAGAAGAAGCAAATGGGCGAAGAAGAAAGAAAAAATTTTCAAAATGAGAACATTTTAAGAGGATCATTCGAAAAAGAAAAACCCCCATAATCAATTTCCACTCTACATTCTCTTCGCATATTCTCTGTCGCATTTTTTTTCTTCCTCATTTTTCTTCTTCTTTTTCTATGCTTTCCAGTTCGCTGAATAATTTAAAATGAACTGAGCGAAGATAATAATTTACTTGCTGATAAAACCATACAAAGTGTGTTGAAATGGTGGTAACTTGCAATTCTTCTTGAACTTTTTCAACTTGATTTTTTTCCCCATTTGACGTTGGTTTTTTTAGGGTGTTCTATTAATTTATTTCTTGCAACATTAACAAAAATGTGCAACGTAAAACCAACCATCATTTCAATGAAATTTACAGAGAGTGAGAGAGAGAGAGAAAGAGAGAGAGAGAGAGAGAGAAAGAGAGAGAGAGAGAGCGAGAGAGAGAGACTATACGCAGTTAGAAGGATCAGCAGATCGAAATGTACCATTAGCGTGCACGTAAACTGAATCTATATGCTATAAAACTGGTACATTGTAATATTCATTAAATTGGAAATTCTAATGAAGTGACAACGGAAATACGAAGAAAAAGATCAAAAGTTAAAATAGTCTTGAAATGATAATAATGGCAAAAAATAAAGGTGAATAGCACAGACACACAAACACATTTCGAGTAATAAAAGCACACGAATGAAGATGGCAAATGTAATAACTGAACAAAGGGACAATATTCAGAGTGTTTCACACAGTTTCCTGTAAATAATCGTAGTTCGTTGTTAGTGTTTTGTTTCAATTGCTGTAAATATTTTTGCTGCTGTGGTGATGGCATTTTTCGAACTGTTTCATGACATTGCCACACTTATGCAATCTCATGTAAATGTAGAACAGTAATTTTGATTCATTCATACACATTTATATTCAATTCGCGCGATTTACTTTTCGCACGATTCAACGAAATAATCCCAACGAATCTTTGTATGCAATCTAACGCTTTTGCAAATGATGATACAGTCTATGTTACACTGTATTTGCGTATTCAAATACCATATTGCCATCCATCCGTAATGGTCTCTCACTCTCTCTCTCTCTCTCTCTCTCTCTCTCTTCTTTTTCTTTCTCTCTCTGTCACATGCTTTTGCTATTTTGCCTCAATACTCAGTTTGAGCCGTAGAGTCTAAGTTTTGGTCTCTGTTTGTACATTCATTTCACTACCATACTCTCTGACATATTTAGATTTCTGTTAAAAAGACTACAACAAACGATAGAACCATGATAATGATAATGTGCTAAAAAGGTGACACTTTACAAAACTTTTTATTATTTCTCGTCATCAACCCCCGTTGGCTTTGTGTTTGATGTTACATTCAATTGGTTGCCGTTGCTATTCCTGTTGTCACTTGTTTTTATGCTCTTCATTACAATTGCCGTTGACATTTATTTTTGTATTCTTGTTCTGTTTATTTTTCCAGTGTATGAATTTTATGCTACACATCTAAACAGCACACATTCACATTCACATTCACAGTGCTATGAGAACAAGAATATAATAGCAACTGAACCATAAGATGGAAACTCTTTCGAATTTTTTTCTTTTTTTTCTTTCATAAAGTTTTTCCTCATTTTATGGCATTTTTTACACATACATATTTTGAATGTGAATACACAAGACGCTTTAATAAAAATGAAATGAATGCGACAATGACGGCGATGCGACGACGATGACAACGATGATGAAAACGGTGGAGGAAAAAAAAAATGAACAAACATGCTTTTGAAAGTGACAGAATCAGTTTCTCGGAAGTATGATGGAAGATGAGGAAACTGTAGAAATGGAAATTTATGTATGAACGCTTTTATGTGATATGGATGCTTCTCAAAGAAATTCGTCCCATTGGATGGATGACGGCTCTTTTTAAACACAATCACACAAACACATTTGCTCTCTCTATCTCTATCTCTATCTCTATCTCGCTTGCTACTGATATTATCATTATTTTCGAGCTGCATACAGTCAGTTTGGCATCTACTAGGCATTCAGTATGCCAAAGTGGCAATACGTATATGACATACATAAATAAAAATGAAGCCGTTTTTGCATGCAAAGAAAAAGAAAAAGAAGAAGAAGAAGAAGAAAGAAATTAGGTGAGCGTTAGTGTTGCTTAGAATGACACATTCGCACACATTCAGGATGATTGAAATATATGCAAAAAGAAAAAGAAAATAAACATCAAAATGATGATGCATATGAGTGATAGAGAGCCTAGTAACGATCATTTGCTGTATAAAATTCATGAATTTTTTCATCTGTTTGCCCTGCTGTGATGAAATAATAGCCGTTTTTCATCATTTTTATGCCAACCATTTTACGCGTTCAGCAATCATATGAAGTATGATGCTGATTTCTGTGTATATTTGTACACAGATGCTATGCCTGAAGATGTGAATACTTTTTTTTTCTGTCTTCGTTCACTTAAATCACAACATATATATGGCTCAATAGTGCCACTTTTGCGACTTAACGAGTATATTTTTTTTTTTTGCGTAAGAGAGTGAGAGAAATAAAATAAGAAGAAAAAAAGAAAATGGAATGCGTCGCGGAAACGGCATTTTCACTTCAAGAAACACACATGCAGATAAATTTCAGTTTAATCTTTACGCGATCCGTGTGCCCCTGCTATATGGCATTTATCGTTATTTTTACTGTCTATAAATTGTAAAAAAAAAGTCGCATGTGATGAACTCTAAATGTGTAGTACCCTGAAAGCTGTCGAAATAAAATGCTCGTTATTATTAAACTGCAATTATGCCTGGCAGCATTCTGATGGGTCCGTGGCGCAGATGAACATATTCAGCACAGATGTGATGTGCACATTGAATGCTGTTTTTACCCGCCAAGAACACATATTTGTGATAATCTACTTAACACAATGAATGTTGTTGCTTTGGCGGTGAACACTTTTCATGCTCGTCAACTTGAGTAAAAGTGAGCTAATTTTCGACAATGAAATGGCACGTCGTCGACAATTTTACGTTGAATGAATATGATGCGACCTGATTCCTACACATCGACTCTACCATACTTGGCTATCATGCATAGATGACTCTTTAATGACGAATATTTTGTTGTTTTTTCGCTTTTCTTTGTATTAATTTGTTTTAACACACGACTTAATCCAATGAGATCACACTATACATCCTGTATTACATTTTGTGTTAATAAGATTTCATGGAAGTTTCATGTTTTCCGTCGTCGGATTTCGATGTCGATGGTCTCGTTACATTCTAGCGTCATCATATTCAAGGTGCATTTCAACTTAGTCCATATTTTTCAACACAAAAAAAAAATATATATGTACAGACACATGGCGTAACAGCATTTCATCGAATACTTAATGTGATAATGTACAAAAATACCAAAAAGCTCGAATTTCTTGTTTATTTTCCACATTGTTTTACGCATTAACACTCACAGTGGCAATTAAATTATACTGCTGAAATTTTCCCGTTTAAAATGAAATTTCCTTTCAAACACTAGCACCAATATGAAGGATGTCAAGCACTTCATTCATTCTCTCGGACTTTTCACTTGTTTTGGAATGCAATTGATTTGTTTTGTTTTATATATAATACATGAAAATCATATCATATTGTAACTATGATTATCAGTGTAAGCTGAGCCCAACCCTACTTTAACCGATGACAGGCTCATTGTAAAATTTTTAATTAAATTTAGAGCTGTTGAAAACATTTATTTGAACAATTTTCGTTTAAATGAAAGTACAGAAATTTGTACAGTTTTTGAGATGAAAATTTTTTACGTTTTTTGACTAATTTTTGTCTATATTTTGCTAAAGAAAATTGTATTTCGAATAAGTTCCATTGTTGGTTCCAAAAAAAGCAAGCTTGCTGTTTTACTTGGCAATCCAAACAGATGATATTCGTTTGCTCCAAAGATTTTGGATGCCAAAAATAGAAACACAACTGAATAAATTCGTCGATGAAAACAAACAAAAAGAAACATAAAAATAAAAATAAAAAAAAACTTTAAAAAAAATAAATAAACACAATTAGGGTGCAGTCGCACTTGGAAACATTTTGTGGAAACATTGTTTCCCAAAAGTGGAAACATTGTGTAATTAATTCATAAATAATTTTGTTCATTCATTTTTTGGAAACATTTACAATATTTTTACTACGGGAAACAAAGTTTGCACAAAATTTACATAAGAAGTCGCCCAATGTGACTGCACCCTTAAATAAAACGCAAAAATGACAATCAACAATTGTTTTGACAACCTGTTGAATTATTTCATTATAAAATTACGAAAATATTTAAAAATGTTATTGAGAATATTTGCAGTCATATGTTCGATGATGAAAGGTAGATTAGAAATGAATATTTGAAGAAAATAAATTGAGAACAGCGACGATTCAAGTGAAAATTAATATCGATAAAGTCTAAATATCTATTTACAAGTTCATTTAATTGACGTCAAATGTATTGTAATTACTTTAAAACAGAATTGTTGTTATTGAATATTGGTTCGAAAAAGACAAATCTATACAGAGCGTGAAAATTATTAATGATGTAAAATTACTTGCATGTCATAGAATAGATGATATATGGATCATGAACAACACTTGAATATTGTTTTTATTATATTTTTCTTATTATCAACTTGTTGGTTTCACATAGTTCTTGATTATTGCAATGAAAAAAATAGATTTCGAAAAGAGATGAATTTCTCCTTTGAATATTACGTTTTTATTATTTCATAAGCAATTGAATCTTATTTTGATTTTTGTTTTTTCTTTTCTTCAGCCTCCCACCAGGCAATTATTCTCCGCTCACGTCCTTGTTTGTCTTTAATTGTAGCAACATCTGCAAGAAGTTCAAGGTTTCTTTCTTTCGCTTTTTGAGTAGCTACATCTGCAAGAAGCTCTAGGTTCTCACTATAAAATATCGTTTTTAGTATTAATTGGTTTTATCACCATTGTGAAAAGAAAAACAAATTAGCAATTTAATTCTAATATTTACTTAGGAAGATCAAAGGTGACTTTCCTCTTGCCCCTTCTATTTGAATAAAAAAAAAAATAATTTGAAAATATTGATAAAATGTAATTATGAAATGTGTTAGTTATTAAAAATAAGACTCGAACATACTTTTCTCCAGCATCGATAACCCTATAAAATAAATGACAAGTTTTACAGATAAATTTGATCAGAAAAATTCGTCAAAAATAACCTCTCTTATTGAAATTGTACTTACAAAGTTACAGCTATCAAAATGGTCAGAACAACCACAAAAACGTTGCCAAGTAATTTCATATTGCTTGATTCTACAGTGATATCACCTTTGAACTGAATTCGTTCTTATTGCTTTCCCAGTATTTATTCGAAATTTCTGGAAATCGTTTACATATTTATGAATATAAAGTGTATTTTAGTTCGAATAAAGAACATTGAGTTCATCGAATATGAAGCAAAAACACGTGTTCAGAAGAATTTTTAGTGACAAAAAAAAAAAAGAAAACAACACGTGAATTATCTATTATTTATTTTATATTTAATTGACGCCATAAATTTTGACACCGTTGAGATCAGGGAGGGAGGGGAGGTGGTGTTCCGACCAAAAATTCAAAGCGGATCCTGAAATGCATTCTATGTAGCGAAACTTGTATCAAATTTTTCCAAGAAACCCTAGTAATTTCGTATAATTTTGAACTATTTTTCAGAGGGTCCCAGAGTATCAGAGGGAGGTCAATAAATCCCTGGTAACCTTGCGTCAGATCCTTTTTATTGACGCTAATATTGTACCATTTGTAACAATGGAAGACTTCGAATAAATATTTTCTTTGAATAATGGAACAAATTTTGAGACAATTCATTTTGATAAAATCCAAATGTCATACTATAATAAAAAGAATGGGTAATTTCAAGTGAGAATCGTACACAAAGTTTGGTGTAAAATTGAAAACAACGTGTAGTAAATATTTTGAAAGTTGCCAATCGTCCTTTAAATACCAAATTGCCATAGATGTCATAATGATTCATTCGTATTGACTATTTTGACGACAAGTATTGTAAACTGTTCCAATAAAATGAGTACCTTCACTCCATACTTCGTGTTACACATATATCATAGTTGATAATCGCTAATCAAGCCACATCAACAGAACGTAACGTAGCGTATCTTAAAGCAACAAAAATGCATATTCAAATTGAATTTGTCCGGAAATTTGGAATGATTTCTATTATTTGATTATCGCACGGATTTTGTGGCATGTTTGCAAGCCATTCAATTGAGCCCAAGTACAGGTCATTAGATTAGCGGAATGTGAATCATTTTGTGTTTGTATATATAAGTAATAGCAATGTAAAATGATGTAAAAGTTAATCGACCATAAACACAATCAAGCAATTTCAACCATTTTCCACAAAGTATTTTCCAAACACGAAAAATTTTTGGTGGGTTTTTGCAAACATTTTTGAAATTCAATTTTCTGTTTGGCTTGGTTAATGAAATGTAAAATGATTTTTACAATTTTGTGGGCTACGATCAATGCCCAACAAATAATCCAGTTACACAAATGGCCAGTTAGTCTGTTGATTTTCGCATGATTTTTCAAATGGAATTTGGATTTTGCATTGCGATAAGGTTGCAGGTAACAGATGCTTTTGTTTCTGTACATAATTGAAAATTAATAAAATCGAAAATATATCGCAATGTCGAATTGGTGAAAAATGTGTTTGATCAAACAAACAAATAACACCTGCATTCGAATATACTATATTCATGTATATTCCATATGAAATTCAAGTAAATTACTATTCCATCCACAGCTAAATATACTTTCAACAATTTGTTTTGTTGCTGAACCGGCAATTGTTCATTGTGAATTTTGGAACGTGGTACATGTTCCGAAATCGCCACACATATTGAGCATGTGCAACTGATTGGTCATTGAGCATTTCCACTACCATTTTAACTATGTAATAATCTGTATTCATTTCCACTTGTCACTTTGAACAAGCACACTTTTTCCTGCTATTACTGTTTATCGTCGCTAAAACTTGTTTCTCTTTTCCTCTCATTCTTCTCTCATTCTCCACTATTTTATAAATAAATCGCTGGCATTGTGATGTGCGGTTGAGCATGAAACAGTGGAAATTGTTTTGAAAAATATTTTCATTGATTTAATGAAGGCTTAGCAAATCGGATGCGCGGAAGTGGAAATTGAAATTTCGAAATATAGTTTCTAATGATTTTGAAATTTTGCGGTTTCAGTCACTTTTTTCCGAATAGAAAACTCCATAAAAAAAGTGGAAAATAAATCAATAGAGCGTCATATATTTATATCAATGGTGAAGAATTTTTTTATTATTTATTTTTGTCATAAATCCAAGCACCATTATGAATGAGATGAATGCATAGAATGAAAATAAATGGTTTTTTTACCGTCGATTGTAAATCGAAGAGAAGAATAAGTGAGGAAACATTGTTTATTTAAGGGCAGACGATGGAAAATTACTTTTCTGAATGGCAGTCAGCCTCTGTACAGCGATTCATTCATGTGTGTCAAATGTTTGATCAACTTTTAAAGGACAAACAAACTCTTTCTTTTTATTTCTCTTTTCTCTCTCACTCTTTCTCTTTTACTATCGCTTTCGCTTTCGCTTTTCATCAATTGGTTTTATTCGTTATTGGGAACGAAAGCAAACTCGTTAGTTTATGTGCGCTGAAGCTAATAATGCTTTTATTTCAAAACTTATGAACTTTTATGTGCACGAACCCCTTTTTTTCTAACCAGAAGTACCGTCTGAGGTAGTGCTTTATATAAACCAAACGAACATTGTTCAGTTGCTCCATTCATCCGATAGATTACGATTTTCAATTATAATTTTTTTTTTCTTTTTTTTTATATGAAAATGCGAGTTATGCGAAATACGTTAAATCCAGTAGCTCAAGCCTGAATTATCCTTTTTATGTACAGGTCAACAAATCTCCGCTTAGCTATTTTGATTTTGGTTTTCTTTTTTAAGGTAAATGGGATTTTCATCCATAGTCAGAGAATGGAAATTCCAATACAATGACCATTTGGATTTGCTTCATTGAAAAATGGCAATGCAATCATTTTGAAAATGAAATCACACACAAAGAGTATACACAAAAACTTATTATTCTAACTTGATTGCAAGGCATATGGTTTTTCGTTTCATTTCGTTGTGTGCAAAACAAAGAGAACAAGATAGATCGAAATTGAATGAAGGAAATAATGTATGCTTGCATTGTTTCCAGCCACTTGACTTTCGGATTCCCATCAATATGAAAATGTATATTGACTAAACGATTTCCATTGAAATGACATTGTAGTGCAATTTCATTGTCATTGATAAGAATTATCTATTTGTTTGGTTGGTTTGGTCAGGAAGTGTCATCTAGATAATGGTTTTTGACGATGATGCGATCAACAGTCTCACCCAGCACGTTCACTCTCTCCCAGCACGTTTACTAAATAGAATGTCAATGTCAATTTATTGTGTCGATGAATATAAGATGAAAGGTCATTATTTCATTCAGACGTGTATGAAACTCAGCAAATCATGGTCGATATGACACAACATAACATGACATAACATAACAATACATACAAAGCAGAATGCAAAATATTTTCTTTATTGAATACACTTTATCATCTTTTTATTTTTTTGTTCAAAAAGGGTGGATTTCTCATTGTACCCTGAAGATACAGTTGCCGTTCGCAAATTTTGTGTGAAAACTTCGTTTTTAGCTTTATTCAAGAAAATTTCTTGGAAATCTAAAATATTGTTTGCGAAAAGTTTTTCGATGGCTTATATGTGAATACGTGAATATGTGAGTAATATGTGAATATGAGATGAGTTGACTTTTATTTTATGGACATCGCAAATATTTATGCATATATATATATAGTTACATTGAAAAGAGCCCATTCATCACAGCGGCGCACCCGTGTTGAAATTCTTTTCAAAAAAAAAAAAAAAAAAAAAAAATATATTTTCGCAAAGCAAATGTTATCCGTTCCGTTCCATTTCGGGTTCGGTTTTTTGGGTTCGGTTCAGTTTCAGGTTCATAGCGCGCGCGAATGTATGCAAGTAAGCCAAATAATGTGTCCGCCAATTTGCTGGATGGCAGCAGCAAACGGATTTGATTTTTTTTTTCTGTTCTTTTATGAATATGAACTAAAGTTTGTGCCTGTTATGCATATCGTTTTCGCTAGCACATCTCCATAATAAAATATGGTCGAACACGTGCACGTATTTTTTGGGCTTCCTGCCTCCAAGTCACGTTTAATCAATCGATAAAAGTCGTAATAATAATAATGCAGAAATCAAACGAAAACGAACGAATAAATGCGCAAAAGAAATCATATTACGGTATATCATGCGATCGAATTTGAAAACGCAGATTGCAATGTTTCATGTTTGGAATTATAGAAAAGTGGGCAAAAAAGAGAAAAAAAAAAACAAACGGTCGCTCTCTCTCCCTCTCTCTCTCTCTCTCTCTCACTCAATCGTTCAATCTCAATCTATTCAGTTATTTTGATTCTGACTGCAAACAGAAGGCTAATAATAAAAATGTGAATACTGTAAGAAGAGAAGAAAAATAAAATACGATTCCAAAAATCATAAAATAAAAGAGTTCATTTCGCTTCTTCGTACGTTTTGTTGTACGCCTCATATTTTTATCACGCAAATCATTCATTCTTGGCTCAAATCATTCCACATTGTACATTGTATATGAATGTTGAGTGGTTCGATACCTCTCTGATTATTTTCTATTCTCTACTGATTTTCATACATTCTTGCTCGTATCGTTTCAAGTTCGTTTTCAACAAACTTCGATTTTCAGTTGAAAATCACGTCAAATAAATCAGCAATTCACAAATTGTACGACAATGGAATGAAATGTCTGTAATCGTAGTAATAGTTGAATGGTTACCATTTAAAATTGAAAATATTGGTTTTATTCACTCTCTTCCTTCAATTCCCATTTTCGTTTTCAATATGAGAGAGAAGAGCAGGGATTTATTCAGTTTTTTTTTCTTGAGTTTCTTCTCTGGATCGTACCATTGTACGAATCTGAACCAAAAACGATAAAGTTCTAAAATATATAGTAATTTTTGTGATTGAAAAAGCGATAAATAAGCACAATATTTTCGCTCACACTGTGTTTGCATTGTTGATTTCATTTCGATTTCTTGTGATAAGTATATGAGTGTAAGTGTGTGTGTGTTTTTCAGAGAATATTTGGACGAACCACTCAGCGTTACCATTTGAAAATCGATAAGAATAACTTTTCGGTGAATATATATTTATGTATCTGGAAGGCAAATGAAGGTGATTACAATGCTGTTGCACGTGCTTTGATTTTTGAATTCAAAACGCCTTCACTATTTCGGCACTTTCAATTCATTCACTATACAAAGAGAGAGTGAGAGAGAGAGAGATAGAGGGACTGTGAGTAATAGAGTGATCGAATGATAAAATGCGAATGAGAGAAAAAAAAAAGAGAGAGAGAGAGAGAGAGAGAGAGATAAGGAGAAAGTGGCGAGAAGATGGCGAAGATAAAAAGAACAAATGGAAGAAAAATAGAAATGCGTGAGAAGTTCTAGGCGCGCATACATGGAAATAATCATCAAATTGCATCAATTACATAATGCATACAAATTATTATTATGACTTTTAAATGAATTGCCTACATTATTAACAGTAAATTGTTATCGTGGTTTGTCAGTAAAGAATCTACTTCGAAATGCATTCGAAATTTGAATGGCATTCGTGAGTTATGTTTGGTTTTAGAATGAATCAAAAACTCTTTTAGGTTCATTACTCGAATTGAAGAGCCACAAAAGCGGATAAACAACATAAAAATCCAACACAAATTCTGTGTCGAATATTCATACATTCGAAAACATAATACAAAGCGTAGACCTTTAAAGTATCATCATAGAAAGCCAGATTTGATTATATTTATTTTTAAGGACTCTTCACGCTTTTGCGAATTGAGTAAATGGGTTCAATGTGCACGAAGCCATTCACACTGACTTAATGCCAGATTTTCAATGTTTTTATTCCTTCAATATTTTCACATTAATGTTTTCGTCTACTCGTTGTGTGTGTGTGTGTGTGTGTGTGTGTGTGTTTGTTGTACTCGGTGGTTTGTTTAATTTTATTTTCTGCCTATTTTGCATTTGGGATTTCAAGGCACATAGATGAAAAATCCACTTTGTTTTTCATCTCATATTTCAATTATATAAAGTGTTTTTTGCTCACCGTTCACCGGCTTAGCCGTTTGCATTCAGCTATGGCTATTTTAAATAGAAAGATGAAATTCAATTAATTGAACATGAAATGCTATTAAAATAGATGTTTATCTGTGGACATAGCGAAACGTTTTATCAGTAATTCGTTCTCAAGCCATGGTTGTGTCTATTGTGGTAACAAGAATACCGCGCGCACATTTGGGTTTGTTTCACATGAAGATTTAAATTAAAAGTAAACTCCTTGCGCCGGGGCTGTGGTGATTGGAATAATGATTATAATTAATGGATT
This sequence comes from Resseliella maxima, assembly GCA_029041755.1. NCBI lineage: Eukaryota > Metazoa > Arthropoda > Insecta > Diptera > Cecidomyiidae > Resseliella > Resseliella maxima. The sequence continues at coordinate 379,932 of JAQOWM010000753.1, forward strand.
CAACTCGGCTATAAATTTGTTTTTGTTTCGAATCACATTCACAAATGCATGCACGCACACGCATACACTCATCACTCATGGTCGGACTTTATATTCGTTAATCGAATTGAAAATATAATAGTGTGCAGGAGACTAGCTATCAACTAACCACACCATATTGAGCATGCGCTCAGAATAAGTTTAAATGATGGGAAATAAAACTATATTTGTCTCGGCTTGGCTCGGATTGGCTTGGCTAATTTCAATTTCTTAGTATAAAATTCATATTCATTGTTTTCACACATCCTTTGCACATATCTACCTATCTTCCTGTCTCGTATTTCGATCATATTTCAATTTAGCAAGATTACCTTGATACGAGCTACTCTATGATACATTCAATAAGTTAATTTTCTTTATTCATTTATTATAGTCTCTAAAATTTTGATGCTGCAGAATATTAAGATAGCATTTATTCCCAGCTCATTTGATTGCAACTATTGAAACGAATCCACTTTATGCGGGTAATTAACAATAAACCAATCAATTGGACAGAAATTGAAAACTATTTTGTTTTTTGTTTTCATTATAAAACTCTTTTTTTTTTATTCGAAATGTTTACTATTTCATTGTATCGAACAGTCCAACTCAAAAAGCACTAATTAATGATAGCAACTGTTTTGTAAAAAAAAGAGGGTTAATGACTTTTCGGAAAACGAAATTTATTTTCGGTTTCGAAAAATTAAGTGAGTGAGATGTTATCGTTAATGAATTTATGTTCAACAATTCTACGAAACATAGACGTTTCCATTCAAATTAATTTTCAAATGCTTTCATTCATTAAAACATCTCTTTTTCTCTAAATTAATTGTAACGAACTGGTTAATAATCTAGTACTAATTGTTGAGCAAATATTTCTTGGTTTAAATTTCATTCAAGCAGCAACGATGAAATAGAATGAGATAGATTAGATCGAATCACATAATTCACCAGTTTAAAAAAAACATAAACGATTCCACATATGAGAGAGAATGGTATGTGTAATATGATAGCGACATTTTTTTTTTCTATGGCAAATATACATAAATGATGCTGATAATAATTTACATATTTGTGATGACAAATTTATTTACGGTCGGACTTGATGAAAATGAATTAAAGTGTGAATCAGGCAATAAAGTAGCCCAATCTCAGCGAAAACAAAGTAATAAATATATTTTCGAGTGGATTTCATATAAATCGCATATTTCGCGGTCGAACATGTCCGTACGCGGTTATTTGTCATTTGTAAAAGGTCGGTTATTTACGATTATTTCGAGGCAAAAAATAGAGTTGTTTCTTTGATTTTGTCGATAACCGCCTTCTCTGACTAAGACAGACTGACTGACTTGATACTCAAATTACAACTATTTTCACGATCAGCCAACCGTTCATCATCTGTCACAAAAAAAAAAAAAAAAAAAAAAAAAAAACTGTATTTTTTACCGAGCAAAAACAAAAAACAATCGAAAGTGTTTTACATATTTTTGGATTTCAGCTGTCACTTGATTTTGTTTCCAAGTCAAATTGAGAACAAATTTTCTTTCCGCCGAATATTTAGTTAATTTTGTATTTTGCTTTGATCATTTCAGTATGAATGGAAAACCTTTATTTTTGGCTTGTCACAAGTCAAATTGCTTTTTCAATTTGACATAAATGAAAGTGACACATAACGAATAAGAAAGGAATTTGTTTGTTATCTTTCGCTTGAGATTCCTTTAATGCTTAAAAACAAAAATTCTTAAACAAAATTCGTTGAACCTTTTTCGGAAACATTAAAGTCTTTTTTTTTTCAAATTGAGCATTAGAATGTAGAATTTCAGAAGAGAGAAATTTTCTAAACCTAAGCCGATTTGATTTATGTTACTTGTGCTATTTGTTAGGAATTTTTCGCAGCTGCTGATTAGGACAATATGAAAAATGTTGTGCGATTATCCATTGTGATGGACAATTTGTGTGAAATAATTCATTGAAAAAGAGGAAGAAAAGAAAACACGCAATGGATCAACATGAATGATCATCTAAGCGAGTATAAAACCGGTATTTATTCAGATATAAATATATATCCGGTCTTTAAGCGTAGAAAAGTCAATTCAGTGCTGCCATAATCCCACTGAATGGATTTTATTTATGCTTTGCTAAAGCGCGTTCATCTCTCATACCGCATTTATTTCTTTTGTATATTGAAATTTGCACACCGTAAGGTAGACAACAAGTCAATTAAATCTCTTTATAAATTATTAATGTTGCTAGACATCATCGTTCGAACAGATCCACCCACAGAGAACTCAATGTAAAATACATTTTAGTCGGTTCGGCCAAACACGGAACAATATTCTGTCTGTTGCTCCTTACATCATGTTTCATAATTCATAAATCCACTACGGCATATTCAAAGTCGATGAGATGGAGGCAAGAGAGAGAGAGAGAGAGAGAGAGAGAGAGAGAGAGAATGGCATGAGAGATATAGACTAAGAGACAGACAGAGAGAAAGAGAAAGAAAGAGTGAAAGCGATCCACGTGAAATGTACAACCGTTCCCTTTGAGATGACCGATTCATAGTTTCAAATATAGCAATACATTGTGGCATATGGAAAAGTGGCTGGCATCTAAGTTTGAGTTTTGCACCAAAATGAATTTATCGCAAATTTGCTCGTAATTGATGGTGATGACGACGGAAAACTTGTGCGATACGTGTGCGTTGATGTTAAAATTGTATGTGCCAGTGTCTGAACAACGCCTACCCTTTTCAAAATTCTTCACTTCACACTAGTACCGATAATGCTAGTAACTCTTGATGCGAGCGTATGTAAAGACACAAAAAAACAAAAACAGCATATTCAGGAGTGAGATATGACAGTAACCAAATTACATGAAAATGTGTGAAGCGTTTCTACGCAAATCAGACTGTTTTTTTTATTCCTTTTTAATATAAAGCGTAGATTTATAGCTGCTGAATCTACGTTCATTGCTTATTCACATTCAAATCGAAAACAAATTCAATTAGTGTCATAATTCTCATATTTTATTCATTCATTCAGATTTTTTTTTTATTCTTGTTCATTTTTTGGGAAGTATTCACACATGTTCAATAACCAATGTTGAATGGCTGCTTTTTTTACCAGACTATTCCGTGCTTGATGATTATTTATCGTTCAAAAATCCGACTCTGCCGGTCATTGATTCCAGAGAAAAAACATTTTTGTATAATGAAAAAAAAAAAAAAAAAAAAAACTCAACACGTGGATGAAATGCAAATGAAACACGCACAAAAATGGATATTCTAACCAATAAAACGTGAAAGCCGTTTTCCATTAGAATTGTTGTATTTTTTCTTTTTTTTTTGCCGAACATTCAAATTTAATAATAAATGCATTCGAACGATAGTTGTATCATATAGAACCACATGAGAACAATAAAATTCATGGACACGTTTAGTTGATTTCCGTTTGTTTTTATAGATGTTGTATGCTTTTTGGTCAATCGCATTGAAATCAAAGAATAAAGCGATTTTTTTTCTCTGCAATTCGCATACACACACGAAATCTATTTGAATTCAAGAATTAAATTGCTTTTCCAGGTATTTTGTACAATTGTTGATTTTACCAAAATATCAAAGTAGAAGAAAAACAGTATTGAATGCAATTGAAATGTGAACAGAAGCTTTGTTCGAATAACAATACAAACGAACGGTGGATTTTCGGTTTCATTTTGTTCCATTTGAATTCTGCAAACACATTAAAAGCATCGATTGACCATGAATATACAAACGAAATGCATATTTATGCAGTGTGTGTGTGTGTGTGTGTGTGTGGAGTGTGTGTGTGTGTGTGTGTGTGTGTGTGTGTGTGTGTGTGTGTGTGTATTCGGTTTGCATTGCAATACTATTTATGTTCGGCTTAAGCATTGATCTCTCATGTACCAGATAATTTTAAATCACTTTATCGAACTGTGAACAAACAATTGCCATTTGATTGCTATGCAACAAAGTTTTAAAACACACCGCTAAATGTATTACGTTTGTATTATTGACATATCGCTTTCAATCACTTTTATGATGATGTGTAGGAGTTATGTACAGTTGCACCAATGTGCCAGTGAATTTTTACTCCATTTAAATTCACAACTGTGTTTGCTCTAGAATTTCCCATGCGATTTTTTCTCTCACACTATTTCTTTACAACCAACACATGAAAATTGCATCGATTTTTCGATTATGGTATTGTATTTTGGTTGTTTGAAATGAGATTCGCGTTGTTTTTTTTTTCGCATTCAAAATGAGAGTGCAGTCCATTGTTTTCAGTACAAAATACACAACGATTCAGATTCTTTTGTGAATTCCTTCCGTTCATTGGAATTTTTTCTCTCAAGGCTGATTTTCGTTTCAAACATGATATTCGATATAGAATTTTTTTTTTTTTTTTTTTTTTTTTGAATTTTTTGTATTGCATGCCTTGTTGGAAATTTCGAGTACCGCATACTGTGCAACATGCCATGGTTCGAATTTTATTGCTCATCGAAAGGCTTTTACGCTCAGATTTGTTGGTCCATTTATTCGGTGCGTTTATTGCTCAGCCACAAATACGTCTCTTTTCGTGATTATCCTCAGCCGTTTTCTTTTTCGTTTTTTCATTCGTTTTGTGTAAGTAATGCTGAATAATCAAAGCCGCACATTCAAAAGCAATGTGCAGTTTTTGTATTTTCCATTTTTTTTTTCTTGTAACTGCATTGAGCGATTAGTAACCGCCGACATTGAAGTGACTCAACCAATACAATTTGAGTCGATGATTGTTGCTTTTCTCTGTTTGTAAATTAGCGATTTATGTGTGTAAATTTGTAGGTTGAACATGCACAAGAGCCGAATATTTTTCTTTTTTTTCACAATGTGTTCGTTTATTTATATGCGTTGGCATTTGTACGCGGCTGTCTAACATTATTTATACTTCATTCATAAATCATGGATATATTTGCGTTCCCGTTGTTATCGCTGATTTTCATAAAAAAAAATTCTTTTGCAAGCAAAAAGTTACGTGTGTCGATGATTCGATTCGTGAATTTTGTTCAATTCGTAATCGGCTGATATGACAATGGTTTTGCCTTTTTCACTTCTTTCAGCATAACGGTATATTGTGCTCACGTAAAATTGACCTTTAACACCATATTGAGATGATACTCTTGAAATCGTGAGTCTCAATATAAACTTGAGATATTGAATTTTCGATGATTCATTCATAATCAATGGAGGAAAAACGAAGTCTTATTTTAATTTATAACGTCGACATCAATTGCTACTGTGCGTGAATTATTGCCCATAAAAACTTTCTACGTTTGGCCATAAAAATTGAGCACACAACGATGAAGTTCTTACTTTCAAGAGATGAACATTTGCGCGTGAAAAATTCAAGTTTATGGTCAATTCAATGTGAGATATATATAGAGACGTTGTTGAAAATTGTTTACTCATGTTGTTTCTTTGCCCATCGAAATAATTTCGGATTATATCAAAAGGGCCATTTTTTATTCGAACAATTTCTTTTTGTTTCATTTTCACACAAGCGCTAATAATATTTTGATATATAATAAGAGATGACAATGTTCCATTTGTTTGTGTTCATGATCATGAGATTTTGTGTGTTGTTTTAACCGTAAAATAAATGTAAAATGATTATGATATCGAATAGAATGATTTATGGTAAAATGATGTCGATCCACATCTCACGTTGCTTCAATACCGAATTTACTCTTTCTTTTGTGATTTTTCCACGCGTCTGATCTTCTAGACGCAATTTCTATTGAATTCTCTTTTTATTTCGTTTCATTGCATTTCTTATTTGTCTATTCACATTTACAACATTGTTCATCAACAATTTACAAGAGCTTTTCGAGCACCGAGAAAAAGAAGATGAGCGTGAGAGGAAGAGTGAATGATATGTGTATGCGTGCACGCGTGGCAAGAGTATTCCTTTTTTTCAATGCAAGCTAAAGCATAATTGTACATTTGACTGTTGTTAGATTGCATTATTTATGGAGTGGTAAACGAATATAACGTACCCACGCCATAAAATCTTTTGATAAAGCTATAAAAATTGTATAAGGACGACGAAAACGACGAATGTGAATTGGATTTTCGTTTTGTTTTTGGTTTTGCTTTTGTTTTCGTTCGGCATTAGCTTCTCTTTTGTTTATTAATCGAACAGTGAAACATGATATGATAGATATTGGTGCGTCTGTTTATGTAGCACTTAATGTATTTTAATCGCATTGGACTAATACTTTATACTCAATGCACTCGTGTTTATATCCACTTACATAGATAAAAAGAAGCAACACCGATATGATGGAAAATAAAGCAACATCAAAAGGAATAAGAAGTTATATAGTGTAAATAGACAGAGAGACGGGAGAAAAGAGGAAAAAAAACCCGCGCAGAGAAATAAATCACGTTTTCATTTTGTTCGAGTCATAGTCGTGGTGTTACATCAATGATTGCTTATCATGCTGGCTTGTATAAGCCGCCATATGGCGCGACCTGCAACATTCTCAATGGGCTTCGTGTTTAGCTTCTCATCTCTTTTTCTATCTTTGGTCGAGCATTCAACCAAAAAAAAAAAAAAAAAAAAAAAACAAGTGTGAAACCATTTGAGACAAGAAGTTTGTAAACGAAAACACGGGTATCCGGATGAATAAACGTATTATTAAAGAGTCATTTAGCCATGTTCACAATGCATTCATATATGTCATTCGGACTGAAATGACACGTATCGCTTGCTAATGCGAACCTAATTGGTTGTTGTTGGCAAGTTTCTTTTCCCTTTTTTTTTTCGTTTTGTGAAAGGATTGAGTTGTTGCAACATTCGCAACTTTAGAAATTTCGTGCTACGAAAATTAATGAGATCGGTATCATTGGTTAACCAATAATTTTTTTTCCCTTAAAAAGACAAAAAGCCATCTGCGATCTCTTGTGGCACACATCAATGTAATTATCCGATAAGGAATGGTTGATGATGAAGAAGATGGTGATGAAAAGTTCCCGACGACTTTTTCCCATTTTGAATTGAAATTCTTCAAGATCGTTTTTGTTATTTGCGCGACCATTCGCATAGTTTTCACGTCGATAAAATCGCTGAATTTATGGTGAGCCATAACTTCAAAAGCAATTTCATTTTGAAATCCACCATTTTTGACCTTTTTCCATATCTTATTCCTTTGTATCAAAAGAAGTATTTGTGTTGTAATTCTTACGACGAAATTGCAAGCGAACGAGCAAACAAACGAAATTCGGTTTTTGGGTCAACCACAACAATTCAACTTGGCGGCATTCTCACTCACTCCCACTGGCTATTTGTTTTTACTAAAGCTTCTCTCTGTTCATTCATTTTCAAGCGTTTGTCGGATATTTTCCAGAGATGAAAAGACGCAAAAAAAAAATGAATATCCACTTTTTCCCAACCATATTCAAATTTATGTCACGATCTAATGACCGAGAAATATTTCATAACCACATTTTCATATTTAGACAGTCAGCTCCTTACTTAACACTGTAATTCGGTTCACATAAATTTCAAATTTTCTCAAATCAAATTTAAAGAAAATGGACAAAATTTCTCTCTCTCTCTCTCTCTCTCTCTCTCTTATGCTTTAACCAAAGATGAAATATATTTATCATTTGAATGAAAACAGAACGAACGAACGAACGAAGGAACGATGCGAATAAATTCGGTAAAACCATTTTGGGAAAATGGATAATGACATAGTCATCTCAACCGCACAGATTTTTTTTTTTCTTTGTCTTCAGCTCGCATCAAAACCATGGTATTTTTCCGATATTTATATTTTGCCAAATAAAACCGGAACATCCATTGTTTTATAATCCTGTCAGCTTACAACACTTTAAATGGCGCTCCATATATCATTTGTTACAATGAAAATTTGTCAAAAAAAGATATTTCCGTAAAAACCCTACTGAAACAACCGCTTAATGTAAATAGTGCACAAATTATTTATTGAAACAATGTTTTAGGTGTGGTTAGCAACGCGAATTTCCTACATTTTTGACGTCAATGCTAAATAAATGAAAAACCCAACATTCTTCTTCACAGATCTGCAATTTTTTTTTTTTTTTTTTTCAATTAATTCTGGCTCATAGAATTTCATAAATTTAATCAAATTTTCAAAGAAACCTTACGCATTTACTTGTTTATGGAAAATTTTTTCATCAATTTTTAATTTTCTTCGAACATGCAATCTCATTTTTCTCGCTGCACAATCTCTCAAGTCTTAGATATGCAGTTTTTGCATTGTTCAGTGTTCGATATACATTACATGCATCGACAGTCATGTAATCAACTTTCACATGCATTTTAAATTGAATGTAAAATTTGCATTTCAAACCAGATAAAAATAAAAATAAACTATTTGACGCATAAAATATTTACAATTCTTCGAAATGTTGAAGTCAGTCACTTTCAAAAACTTTTAATTACGAATCAAGTTTTATATTTCAGTCATAGTTTATCAGTCAGTGTAAAACAAAGAGGTGAATCCATCCCAGTTAAAAGTTATTTGTTTGAATTGCTTGTATAACGATTGTTGATTCGAATGAAAGACGTTTTTTTTTTTTTTTTTTTAATTTCATTGCTAAAGTTGCGCGAAATGTGAAATGTTTGACGCTTTTTACGACAATAAATTCCACTTTTTTCCCTCCCTCTCGATGGTGTTAATTAAAGACCTGATATTACATCAATCAAGAAAAAGGCGAATTGACTGTCATAATATTTCAGCTCGTTGAAATGGTTTGAATTTTCGTAAAATATTTCTCATTTCATTTTGTGTTAAGGTTTGAGGTTTATCCGAGTATTTACAAAAATCTTTTACATGCAAAGTTTCAAATGAAAAATCTGGTTTTTCTCTGTTAAATATAAATGAATACTTGAGCAAATTTTGAAAATTTTAAATTTTCACAGAAACCATGATTCAATATTTGGATTCACTTCCATTACTTGTGAGCGTTCAAGCATGCAACTGTTCATCATGCGTAGAATTTAAAACCAAAGCGTAAAACAATTGCTTGAGTGATTTTTGCAACATTTATTGTACGTTTTTTTTTTTGGCTCGTATTCTCAAATTGAATGATAATTAGTCCGAATCAGTGAAACTTATGTCGCAATTTTTCATTCGCATCGAATGGTAAAACAAATATTAAATATGTTGAACATGAAACCGTCTCATTTTCATCCTGTTAGAGAGAGAGAGAGAGATAAGTGGACTTAGGTAATTGAGAATGAGAAAGAAAGATACTAAATTGGGGGAGAATAAATGTCAGTTTGAGAATGAGAGTGAGAGAAAAAGATACGAAAGGGATTCACTAATTAAACAATTTATCATTTTCCGCTCGGTGAAAATAGCGAACAAAAAAAAACGAAGCTTTTTTATAAAAAAAAAAAAAAAAAAAAAATCCCAAAATGCTGCGAACGCATTGTACAAAAGGTCAAATGGGCAACGCTTTTTAAGATGGATATTGTATCGTTTCGGTTGAAAATGTCTGTGTATTCTGTTTTGCGTTCTACACTGTTGACATCTGAATTTATATTCGGTAAATAATTCATAGCCCGCATCTCGATACAAAATGGCACATCGTTTCAAACAAACTGGATAATTCATTTAACGGAATGAACACATAATGAGACGACTGGAAAATTGATGTGCTAATGCACCAAACGAGTTAAAAATGGTAGAAATTAACGCATTGCACAAAATGAAAACAACAAAGAACACAAAAAAAAAAAACGAAACAGAAATAACAATTTGTACGCTTTGACAGAAAATTCGCGGTACAACAGAAACAGACGAGAAAAAATTGAGCACGATTTTTTCTTCAATCTTGTTGTTTGCTAATTTATCGTTTATTTTGAGCGAGGATAGAATAGCGAATAGCTAGAAATAAACGTACTCCATCTAATGATTAACTGGCATGCAATCAGCGTATTTCCATTGTTTGTTCTTTTATCTATGTGTTTTGTCTCTGTGTATCGGTATTTTGTCTAATTAAGATGGATTATTTATAGATTTTATAGACCGTAATTTGGATTCATCATTTCCAATGTGTCCTTGTCTTGCATCGTACATAGACAATGATTTTTACTCATCATTTCCGTTCTTCGTCCCCAGTTTTCTAAGTAACGACTGATGTGATTGTAAGTAACGATAAGTCAATCACTTTTTCGCTTTCTTCATTCAGATCACATTCTGTCCTTTTGCTCATGAATTCACTCGCATTTTATGTCTTCATGAGTACTAAACTCTCCTAGCCACCAGAGCGACATTCAGACCAAAAAGAAAAAAAAAATTCAAGCATGTTTTATGTGCATACTTGACATTATACACATTTTCGCTTTCATTTTGTAGCACTTAACCATTGATGAGAAAAACCATCTCATAAATCAAAATTAGCAAACAGACAGTGATTCTTTAGATTCCATTCAAAAGGCGAATGGCATGATAAAGTTACATTTCGAGCTAAAAAAAGACTTGATGTTAAGTCGGAATAAAAATATAAAAAACAAAAAGTTAAAATTTAAAAGTCCATTTCCACATTTTAACCATAAGATTTAACTGCAAGTAACATTGTAATTTTGCAACAGAATGGAGATGGAAAAAATGGTCAATAATTTTGCTGGATTACATTTGATGAACATTTAATGACCAATTTTGATGTCACATTTAAAGTGGACGCATGCATACATGGAATGGAATTGAAATGACCGAGAAAAAGAAAACATCAATAAATAATTCAACATCCCTTTTTCACTGTTTTTCTCTATTTCTCGGACACAACTCATTTTCAGATAAAATGTTAAATCCCATAAAATCTGGTAAGCAATCAGATTGACAGACTCAATCTGTGCAACTTGATATGTATCCCTTAATTAAAGGTTTTTGAAATTAAATTTCTGTTGAATGACATTTTGTGTCCCATTTTTATTACAAAATTTTTTTTTTCTCTTTCAAGCCAATTAGTGTGAAATCATCCCTATTTAAGCAATAATTCTACGAAAATTTTGTTTTTATTTTTTGATTTCTTTTGAAAATTTGTCATTATCATTTCAATATTTTTAATTAATGTGATTTTTGTTCACCATTGAAACTCCTTTTCAATATTTTTGTTAATATTCACGCTTTGTTCTTCATCATATAGACATATTTATCTTTGATTGAAGCAAATTGAATGAAAAGTCTGAAGAGACCCAATTTAAATTACTTCTAAAAATAAGATAATATCATTGTTTTATCGCTTATATCGGAGCGCCATTAAGGATGCAGAAATTGCTTTATTTACCTTTTTGACAGACAAAATGTTTTTTTTTTCTCTTTTGGAATTAAAATACAAAAAAAAAAAAATTACGGAGCAAATAACGTTAGGTTATAACATTTGAACATATCAACACTTTTCATGAATTCATGTCCATCTACAAAAATCATTTTAGAATTTCTATTTTACTTACTTTGGATGTCAATGGATGTTCATCGATATACTTTGTTATCACATTTCAAATGCTACCTTTTTTATCTCGATTGAAGCACCGGAAAAAATCACATTGACATCCATTAGTTGAGTAGACTAAATGGGAATTCGAATTGATAGGCGAGAAATCGAAATAACATAAAATTAATGAATTTATTGTTATGTAATATGACAGACAGTTGAAATAATCGAACCGGAATTTTGATAAATACACTTTATGTATTTCCTTTGCGATACAATAAGCATGGTTTTCTATTTCATTGACATTCTCATTTCTTTCTTTCTCGTCTGTTTTCATCTTTTTATTCGTCTTATTACGATTTGAATATGAATGTGATTCGTCTCTCTGCGGTGTGCCTGATAGCTGGAGATCGAATTTTATTGAACATTAACATTGATAACTAAACAAGAATAATCAATTTCAATCAGTTCAGCAGCTAAATATATGAAAATCTCATTAGTTGCGGCTCTGTTTTATGTCAAGTGTTAAGAAACTGTCTGCATGTGTGTTTGTATTCGCGTGTGCGTGTGCATGTGTGTGTGTGTGCAACACACATCAGTGATTTTCATTGAACACTTCACAATATTTATCTTTCTTAATTCCACTCACAGAGACACTGACACATTTTCTTGAGCTATATAATCAAGTTAGTTGTAGTAAACACAATGGTTTAATGTAATGAATTGGTGCTGTCATTCTCATACTGATAGAAATGGAATCGAAACTGACAATCAAAAAGGGAATGACAGAAACATGTTTGTCGCACATAAATGAATAAACTCAAATACACGCACACATGCACACACAGTTTCACGAACGAAGAATCAAAGTGAATGCGTGAATGAACAAGAACATAATTTTCAAATTATTGATGTTTAATGTATTTCCATGTCTAGAACATAGCAAACATCAAATTTCATGCACATTGAATCACAAAACATGCCGTTGCTCGTTTTCATGTCTCTCCTCTTGTTCTTCTTTCATTTGTTTTTTTTCTTTTAGATTTTCTTAGCAATTGATTTTCTGATTGAATTTAGTAACATAATTCGCATTTCATTTCATACGAAATGACTATCTGAATTGTGCGATGGCATATTTCAACGAGACAATCGACAAATTGTCTTTTTGAAATTCCATTTCTATGTTGAATTCACATTTCGTTTGGACAGAAAGCAACGTTTGGGTTTGTTTTTCGGTTTTCACTGATTTCACACCTTGACTACATTTTATCAATTCAATTATTTTGTAAACAATACCAAAATGCTACTAGATTTCGTTATTTAATCAACATCGCGCATCTCTCATGCTATACCAAATGGAAATTCATTAGACATTGGTATTGATTTTCACATTGTATTTTCGCTTGTTTCATTTTGGTTTCATGCACATATACCTGTTTTTTTTTAAATAGAAAGAGCATCAATTTCAACAAAACTCAGGTGTACTTGATGTTTGCTTACTGTATGTGTCGGTTTATGTATGTGGTGCAGACAATATCTATCAACCACAATGTGTTTTTGGATTTCTATTCAAACTGTATTCAATTCTGTCTGAATCATTTCAATAGAATATCACAGAATACAAAAAACATATCAAAAGTTGAACACCGATTCGCCCGTTCAACCTTATTTTAGCGTGGAATGCAAAAGCCAACGGACGATTGAACGAATGAATGAATGAACAAGTATTTTCAGTGTACTATCTACTCAAATATCCGCAGAACATCAAGTGTTACCAATGCCAACACTCGCTAAATTTCGCATTTTCCTAAATATGTATACTATATATATGTTACTGTGGTTACGAGCCGCACAGTAGCCAGATTGCCTTTGCATTAGCTAGATTGAAAATGATACCGAATACTTTACACTGAGGACAGTCAACAAACTTGTTGGCTGAATAATGAACAATCAATGTTGATTAACAGAGTTGCTCATAAATTCATGTCAAATGATCAACAGAATGATGCAAGATGTGTGAAATCAACATGATAAGAAGAACAGCATCGATTTTCACACATTTGTTAAGTGGATTGACATTCTAATATGGCCTCCAACCTGGTTCGACAGACTATATATACATGGGTAAAATGTCAGAAAATCACTTTTGCATCTCGAAAACGATAACCGAATAATACACGTCGAGGGTAAAACGTGAATGAAATTTACTTTTGTTTTATGCGACATCACCACTCCCACGGTCAAAATGGCACATTCCTCTTACTTTTCGGCTTCATTTATATTCAATGACCGATTCAATTCTTTGTCGCACACACACACACACACACAGTAAAGAAAAAATTCACTTTGTCCAGAAATGTTCGGCACATTTTAAAAATCCCATTCTATTTGATTATGCAAACCCGAACAAAATTTCAATGAATTGATAACAGCAACAACCGACACGTGAATGAAAAAAAGCACACGAACAAACTCTCTCCATAAAATCAAGATCATTTCGTCGTTTGTTTGAGAAGAATAAAAAGTCATACAAGTACAACAATAAAACAAAATGTTTGATTATTTATTTACTCAACCTTATAGTGTAATCATCTGTTATTTCTCATCCCCCTCCGCAAGTTTGAATTGTTGGGTAGCGCGCGCGAGCCATTCACATGATTGATAATTTATTTTTGCCACGTTTCAGTTCATCTCTCTCACTCTTTATCTTTTTTCCATTGTGTGTGTGTGTGTATTTTGTGTGTTATTTTTTCCTGCAAATTTATACGTTGTTATTCCCAATTTGTTTCATTTTATTGTTCACCATTTTATAGGTAAAATGGCAAACGCATTTTTATGGATAAGAAACACTTCGTGCACATTGTTCAATGATTCAAAAGGCAAAAAAAAAACGAACGAGCAAATGGGCGTACGTGTTGTCGTAAATACGATTTGGAAACGTGTAAACGAATGAAAATTGGAATAAAGTGTTAACTAAGTGTTGAAATTTCATATATTTCCAGGTTTTTTTCTTTTGTTCTCTCAAGATATTCAAAATGTAAGAAATATGTTTTCTTTTTGGTTGTTGTTTTCTACACAGAAAATGCACGGGAAATTGTCATTGAATTTAAAAATTGCCATCACATGAATTATTACAGTCGGATGCGTCAATCGAATTTCTACCGATTTCAATGCTACAATTGGAATACACAATTCTCAAAACCATGAAAAATTACGAATTTGATGTGGATTTCATAACCAGCAAGTATACATTCGATATACTCTTGAGTCTCGATGAGAATGATGTCATGACGAATGTGACAATAAATCACAAACACACACTCACACATACGAATAAATCAAATGAAAAAGAACAAATCAAATAGAAAATGACACGCAATATGCAAATTATGTGCGGATGTTGTGCTGTTGTTGCTGCAAAAAGTTATGGCAAAGCATGGTAATCGAACCGATCAATGTTTGCTGAAATCAAAAAATCAATCCACACATTGGCAATCATACATCTGGTTTTGCGAAGATTATTTTTTTTTTCTGTCTTTTTTTTTGTTCAGGTTTTCTTGTTTTTATTTCAGTTTTTATTTCTGTTTCGGCAATGCTATGATCACGGCATCAAATCACGTTTCGTACAGCAATAGACATATTTTGACATTGTTCCCAATTGTAACAAGTATAACCGCAAAACAAGCAGATCCGCCGAGATTAGACGTTGACGACAAAAAAAAAACCCCCGAAATGAAAAATGTGAATGAACGGAACAGTGTTTTTTCCTCTTTTTCTTCCCTTCTCTCTGATTTAATAGAACTATTCTTCGGATACACACTTTCTCATATTCCACTACAACACATAAATTCCATATTCATATCGCACATGTGAAGCGCACATACGAAGCGCACTTTAGCTATAAGAGGCTACTTTTATCTCATGAAGACATCGAATGTCGACTTCTCACTCTTCGACCAATCCACAAATTTATCTCTTTGGTGTTTTCCTTCTATCTTCTGATGTCGCTATATAATGTAATATGGAGGGTTTCATTTCATGCTGCAAAGGCGAACGAAAAAAAAACATACAAACTCACTGAAAGTTTATTGGCATGCATTGTGTCGCATCAATGTATTTTCTGTTACACAATGAGTTTGTGGCTTTCGTTGTGCTTGAATCTTGAGGTATGAGTTTGAGTGCGACTGTGTGCGTTTCCATGGTTTGCTGCAATAAAATAATATCAAGAATAAATCGACCCGGATTATGTTGGAATAACGTTTCATGAAGAAACGCGCTTACATATAACCAGCAATCTCTTGCAATAATTTGTCGTCTTTGTCACACTTACCCAATCCATTGTTGTTATTGATGACAATGAATTGGAAGGGTGTTATGCTTTGAGCTTACCATTGCATTTCACATCGCATCGTGAAAACCCTTCTTTGACCGTTCGATAAAGAAGAAGAAGAAAAAAAATGTTGCCACTGAAAGATCAAATATAAAAATAGGGAAAAAAAATATCCATTGAAAAGCATCGATAAAAAATGTTTTCCATATTTAACATGCATTCAAATATAGTATGGCTATAACGTAAATATTGTAATCCAATTCTCCAAACGAAGAAGAAAATGAAAGCATGATGTAACAAAAACTTCAAATGGCCGGATATAGTTCCCACGTGGAAAGACGGTTTTCTTTATTACGCAAAACATTTTCTTTGTAAAATCAAATTTGATTTACATGGCAGCCGAACGCTAAACGACATAATCAATTCATATGAATTCAAGCGATGAGTGGTTATAATCTTATTACTATTTATGATGTGTAAAAGGTCGCGATTTTTTTCAATCAAATATTATTCAATTCTCATGCATTCAATTGAATAATGTAATACCGATGGCAAAAGGATTTTGGATTACTTCGATTTAGATTACAATCATCGAATTACATTACGACACAGGTTAATATACAATCCGATCAACCTAGCTTCTCTAGTCAGAAGTGAAACGAATTGTGTTCAGTTGATTTTATTGATTTGAACTCTATTTACATTTCGTTTATCATCGGAAAAACATCGGCTTCACAAATCGGATCAGAGGAAGTAAAAGTCAAATATTATGGTAATTTTTTTTATGGCATTTCACCTACGATGGTATTACTACTTGACAAATACTTGTAAAAACTGGTGAATGAAAATTTGCTCGCGCATTTATGATTATTTTTTGCTTTTTTTTTTTATTTTCTCTCATTTGTATCATGCTTATCGGAAGTGTACAGTACAGTGGGGTTTCCGGATTCTTTCTCAATCAACTTTTTGAATTTTCCTCTGAAGATAGATTTTTCTCTCAACAAAAAAGAACGACTTTTTTCCACAAAGAAGGTTTTCAAGGTCGCGTGTGAATGTTTGCTTTTTTAAAAACAAATTTTCTGAAAATATAAAAAAAAAAAAATTTCATCAACAATTGAAATATGACTTGTTTTCAAGCAACGCATTTATTACACTTGTTATAATGAAACATGTGTTCAAAAGTTAAATTGCTTATAACCCACATATTGCTGAATATTTTTGAAATAAAACATGTCATTGAAAGATCTTACAGTAATATGTGTGGGATCTTTTCCCATTTAACCGCAAATTCTTTGTTTAATTCTTCTTGTTTTGGAATTCAGGAGCTTTCTGTGCGCTGAAATGAAAAATTGTTACTTAACAATGAAAATAACGTGAACAAAATATTTAATATTTACTCAAGACATTTGATACACTAATATCCATCTTTGTTTGCTGTTCTGTTGATGAAAATACTACTGAGCCATTTGAAAAAGAAAATAAAAACGAAAAGAATCTGTTTCAAGCGTGTTTTATCTGAAGTTATAGTTAGATTGGCTGCAATGCGTCAGCTGAATAGAAATAATCCAGTATAAGTGAATCTGTAATATGCATGAATGGCATCTGCAACGACAATTTCTCTCATTTTATGAGCTCAGAACTGATTTAACACCAAAAAAAAAAAAAAAAAAAAAAAAAAAAAGCCAACTATAAGTTGTTTCAATTCCACCGAGAAACTCGCCAACAATGTACATGTGAAGAAACCTTTTGGTTTTTATTATTTCTAATTTATTCTTATGAATTTTTTTCTATTTACATATTTGACTTTATGAAAATAAGCTATCGAATTGTAAGAAGACGAGAAAAAAAAAGAACAACAATTTATGAGCCATGAAAAAGAAAATGCAATATTATTTATGAAGTGGAAATGCACTCGCATCGTGTTCACTATTCATAAAGTTTCAACGACGTCATTCATATGCTTTTTGAATTAAGTTCACTTGTTTGCCAAGAATAGAGTGCATTGTTGAATATGCTTATTCGATTACGTTGAATAAATGATGCATATGATATTCAGCTCAAGTTCATTTCATTGCAATTGTTTGGATTTTCGAATGAATGTTTTGATTGAAGTGCAATCAAAGGCAAATCCATCAACATAAAAGTGATCCAACTGCACGTATATTATTATGAAACACATTGATTATATCAATACATTGCAAATGATAAAGTGTTACAAATATGACGATATGACGATGATCATTTGGAGAACTGACAAATATTGTGGCTACTTGATGCATTCGATTTGATCGATATTTGTCAATAATTATTTGAGTATGAAGAAGAAAAATAAACTGTCGATCCAGCAACAAATAAAACATCAGTTAAAATAGCACACCACACATACACGTATATGGTCATAGCTAATGAAATTAGTTAAAAAGGTATACAGTTGAACAGGTCTGCATGCGTTACCGGTAACATTGCAGTGTTTTTGGTTCATTGGGTTTTTATTCGATGTAAATACCTTTGCTGGTTGGATTGTTGTCTGTGTAAATTTTCAACCAGGCCAATGAACGAAACCACATCAAAAAAAAATAGCTTCGTTATTCTGTGTCATTTTATAAAATGGCTTTTACGCTTTGGTCTTGTGCCATGATGGTGTGCGATAAAATTGTCAACTGAATAAAATATAATTAGATAGAATGTAAGCCGAGAACATAAGAGCGCACAATAATGATGATGAAAGAGAGAGAGAGAGAGAGAGAGAGAGAGAGAGAGAGAGAGAGAGAGAGAGAGAGAGAGAGAGAGGAGAGAGAGAGAAAGAGGGAGGGGAAAAATGAATTGAAAGCATCACTGAACAATTTTCAACACATTTTCAGAGCAGTTTTCATGCGATGATGCAGCAGATGACCATTGTATTGCAGGCAAATGTGCTTGCAGTAGTTTCCCTATTTTTTTTTTTTTTTTTTTTTTTTTTTTTGTGGCGGAGGGAGTTAGAGACCATCGTTGAAATCAGATCGCTGACCAAACAAGCATCCATATTAAAATAACGTACTTGAAAATCATCAAATGCAACTCGGTATATATGCCACATAATATCCTT
This sequence comes from Resseliella maxima, assembly GCA_029041755.1. NCBI lineage: Eukaryota > Metazoa > Arthropoda > Insecta > Diptera > Cecidomyiidae > Resseliella > Resseliella maxima. The sequence goes on from JAQOWM010000753.1 coordinate 398,847, forward strand.
GAGAATATGCACATTTGAATATTGTGCTAGGAAAAAGTATATTTTCATGGTCTGATATGTAATATCCCGTGCGAAAATTAATTTGGGACAATCGGCTAACTGTGATTGTTTTTCATACAAAATCGTCATAGACAGTCAGTCAGTCAGTTACTTTTTTTTCACATGGATGTAGTGTATTGTACATGTTCATTTTTCGAGTTGTATTCTCAATACAGTGATTAAAAAGTCGATCCTCATGTTTCTCATTCAACAACTGAGCATCATGGTTTTATCATTGCATTTCTTGCATGGTGATAATGTCAACGCAGACGATACCAGACGGAAGATAGGAGCAGAAAGAGAGAAAGAGAGAGAGAGAGAGAAAGTGAGAGAGAAAAAAAAATCGGAATGAAATAAAGAAAAAATAAATATGCTCTCGACTCCAATTTCGAATGATTCCATTTATGCATATATGAGCACAGAAGCGCCTTCAACTCTCGAGAATGCAAATTCCAATTTGAATATTCTGATTCGTTGGAATAAATTCATATTTTTGTATATCAAATGAAATTGATTGTGGACAGGATGGGGTTGAAGTGTTCCATCTTTAGTTGTAGCGTGTTGGTTAAAAATGTTCCATATTGTCGGATACATACTGTCATGTGGATGCTTTGAACTTTTATGCCGCAGACTGGTGCAGCGGTTTAAATATACTCTCTGGATGCATACAGACTGGTTTTTGTGGTTCTTACAACTTGCGAACTGTATATATTTTTCAAACCACTTTGATGCTGTATTTTCAACATTTTACCTCCTCATTCTACCAATTCGAAACAATTTAATCGTATTAATTTCAAAGTCACTAAAAAGCCATATAACAAAAATCCTTACATTGCATGTATTAAACATATGCAACTTTTCTAACATTGATGTTGAAAACTAACATTCGAAATCTAGCTGGCGGGAAACATCGCGCATTCCATTGGGTATTATGTGGGTGTGTGTGTGTGTGTGTGTGTGTGTGTGACAACGAATTTCAACGACTTTAATGAAACAATACGATTGTGATTATAGTGTTAATCTTTCTATATATTCACTTTTTCCCCCACAATGGATCCACATAGAATAGAACATTAATTAGCTTATACGATGCAGTGATGCCATTGCCAGCATTTAGCCTGATATTGTTTCAAAATATAAACCTAGCTTTGCACACACATTTCAGTTCTATTTATGATTCAATTTTATACCGTCATTGGATGGCATAAATTCGCCTCAGACGGTGGATTACTTGCGCTTGATAACAATTTAAAATACACGTGAAACTAAATTTACTAAACTGGAAATTGGCTTCTATTATTACAGACTGACACAAAGAAAAAAGAAAAAAATGCGATGCATTTCTCTGCACTGTTACTCCCTCCACACACATTACTTACAATGGCTCCCATTATATTCTATAGATAACAATTTTCCTTTTCTTTTCATAAAATTGGTTCAAGTTCTTGTTGCCTTTTGGCTTTAGCATTCATTTCATCGTTCGAGAGCACTTACATTTTATGTTGTTCAACGAGACGATGATGATTCATCACAAATTGTGTTTTGTGAATAAAAAAAAAAATACGACTACAGTGTACAACAGCAGAATCATTAACAAATCTTAGAAAAAAAAAAATAAGTTCAAAATAAAAGAAAAAGATATTTTCAAGAAAAAAAGAGGAAAAAAAGCAGTTTTTTTTATCGGGCCAATCAAAAATGTTATGCAATAAAATAGACAATGAATCCTTCAGACGAAAACGAGTGCATCGTATGCTTCATCTCATCTTTAATGTGTTTTTCTTTTATTCTTTCAACTAATTTTTGAAACAAATTTGAATTCTTTATTTCTCCTCACTTGATCCTGTTCATTGTAGAAGATATGATGATTTACTAAAGACACATTAGTCTGGTATGCGTCGAATGAAAAAGAAAGAAATCACAACACTAAATCCAATCTTGCTGTACAACATTTCGAATGATGTGAGTCCTTGATCCTAGTTGGGTCAAAAAAATCATTTAAAAAAGATTAAGCGAAATTGTTGAAAATCGACTCGACTTTTGGTCGAGTATGATCTGTGTGCATCGCGCAACATTCCACATCGTGATTCATGACTTTCGACTGGATTCAAGTGATTCATTCACATTGTGCACAAGATCATTAAATCTCAAAACGAATTACTTTACACATTTATTGTGGCTACGACTCACTTTTATTTTTCTCCTTTCTTTCAACCAGTTTGGTATTTACTCAATCTCATTGCAATGATGCTTCATTTCATTTCGTTAGTGGAAAAAAGGCAAGTCGTGTGCTCTCACCTTTTCGAAATAAATGAATATGAGTTCATGAATGGATGCGGACAATGGTTTCCAATTTAGTTGATTTATTTCGTTTTTTTCTTCTTTCGCTTTACAATAGACATGAGGATTGGCTTTTTCATTCATTCATTCATTCATTCAATCAATGAACGTAAATCAATTAAAAATCCTTGATCCAGAATTAAAAAAAAGTATGAAGAAAGGGATTTATTGAAAATAAAGACGTAGCTTTGAATTAAAATCAACAAAACTATAGACAATTCTATTACTGATTGAAGAAATCCGCAATACTTCATCCAACAAGAAACTTTTTTTCTATCCAGCAGTCGCATTCAATGTACATAATTCGTATTTTGGATTCCGTAATTTAAAATCAACTTGTCTCCAGCAGTTTTACTTCATGTGTGCAATACTGTGCACAATGCACATGCTGTGGCTTTCAGTTTGATATAAGCGATGTGGAGAGAAATAAGTAAGAAAGAGAGAAAAGAACGATGAAAAGGGAAAGAGTTAAGAGTAGAGACAGATACAGCCAGATGGATATTCACCAACACTAGAACCAGACAATTGGAAAAAACTAGAAGAAATTAGAATAATATTATTTCCAAGTTTTATATGTCTTTTCGTGAACATATCGATTCACTTATATATTGTTACCCGATTGTAAATGTTGTATTACTAAATTCAAATAAATGTTACAACAGAAATTTATTGAAAATATTCATGCGATTTTTATGAAATTATATAAGCTAGAATACTAGCACAAACTAGCACTTTTTGTATTGGTGAATATCCCCATGGATTTAGTAAGTTACAATTAAAAAACTCAACAAAACAATGACAAATTGCATTTCGGTAAAACTTTTAGCAAAATATATTTGATAGTTGAAAACGAATGCAGTGGTTTTGCATTACACCGCATTTTCAATGAGAGCAAAAATAACATTGCTTTTTGTTGTTTTACTATGATTTTTAGGTTTTTGTATTTGACATTAGTTTGACTGTAACCAAAATCAATACGAAAAAAGGAGTTTACGAACAGAATGCAAAATCTCATTCGCCAATTAATGCACTTTTTTTTTTGAACGTGACAAAGTGTGTCATTGATTTTTATTAACAAAATATATAAAAGGCAGAACCAGTAACAAAAGGCTCATCAAATATGAAAACCATTCAATCGACATGCTCAATGTTTGCATTTCAAAAGCCTGACAAATGGATGTCACACTCTCGATGGATGAGTGTGATGCATATTTACATGAATTTTTTTTTTTGTGGCTTTTATTTGCTTCCATACTTTTTATTCCCGGATTTTTCACAAATGTGTTAAAATGCTATCGTCGGTCTATCATTGAATATTCACACAAAAACCATACGCAATGAGAGATGAAAAAAAAAAAACACTCGATGGGTATTAGTTTGGTATATATTTTGATTCAATGGCCGAACGGATTTACTAAAATGACACACACATACATACACTAATTAGAAAGAATGGATGGCATTCATTACATTTCTTAATCCAAATAATCTGGTTCTTGCCACTGATTATCATCTTTTCATTCGAAACGGTAATGCTATCGTATTAAAAGATTTCTGATTGTATTTCGCTTCCAAAACACACACACACACACACACACACACACACATGCAATCGGAGGCATATCAAGATGTGACCGACATGGATTTTAGAGAAAATAAAGTGAAAAGAGACAACCGTATCACTAGCCGATTTTTGTGTTGGCACAACACAGAACAGAACAAAAGCGATGAGAACAATGGATGAAAATAAAAAATGAACAAACATTTAATTTACGGTCATTTGATACTAGATGCCGATGCTACAGTTTATCGATCCGTTTACCAGTTATATTTGAAGCCAACAACGTGGGTGATGCGTTTTTTCTCTATCTTTATTCTGCCGAACCAGTTATTTTACTTGCCCATTGATTCAACTCTACTGGGTTTTTGTGTTTTTTTTTATTTGCGTTTCGTACCTCCAACCCATGCAACAACTGAAAAAAAAGGATTTCTCGCATTTTGGAAAATAAAAAAAAAAGAAACAAATACATTCACGTGAAGCATCTACATTTCTACATTTATTTCATTTGTAACGGTCCCGTGTAAATATCTCTTTGGGTTTTTCGCCGAAAATATGATAAAATCGAAATTAATTGAATTCGATTTGGTTGGATATGATGGTCGTCGGATCGCATAAATAAACGCCATGATACCATTGAATTTCTCGAAATGAAAAAAAACAACACACAATTCATACAAAAAGATGAAGAGAAAATAATGAAAACCCTCGAACTGTTGTTCTCTCCGCTTTTTCTCTCTCTCTCTCTTTTCTCTCTCTCTCTCTCTCTCTCTCTCTCTCTCTCTCTCTCTCTCTCTCTCTCTCTCTCTCAACGGAATCAAACCGATATCAATGCATTTTTAATACATTTCATCTCTCTCTCTCTCTCTTTCTCTCTCTCACTCTGTCATTGCATGGTCAGTTTAGTTTTGTTTGCAATGAAACATATTCCTGTTTCCCCATGGCAACAAATTTGACCGTTATTAAAACCAACAGCATATCGTGTAAAATATTATTTTGGAATTTTTATCGATTTCAATTCGACAAAACGAATGCTCATGTTCAGGATCATACTCAGCGTGAGCGTAAATAAATTGAATTCAATTTGCAGCTTGATTTAATGCTTGAGCGAAAAAAGGAAAGAAAAAAGCGCAACGCGTGTACGCATTAAAACTCTGTTTGATTATTTTTGTTGACAGTTCTTTGCATTTTATTATTGTTTGTGAATGCGTGAAATTGGCTATTTTTTTTTTTTTTTTTTTTTTGTAATCAAAAAACCCAAGAAAAAACCTAAATGAAATTGTATTTTACAGAAATGTAAATAAACTGCATTCAAGTTCAATCGAAGTTAATTTCCATCAAATTATTATTTTTAACACTTATTCGGAATATTCATTATTGAAATCAACAATATTCTCATGAAATCCACTTTTATACATTGAATCTGAAATTGGGATATCGATTTTAAATGCTTATCTGAAACAAATCTCAATGTTCAAATGGAATTACTGTTTTAACTGAATGAAAAAAAAAAAAAATTATTTGACATCCCACAATGCTTGAAAAACACGATTGTTTAAATCAAGCTAAAATTGTTCAAGTACGTAATCCATGTTATTCAAAAATACACGCATGAAAATTATTCAAAAACATATACATCACCTTTCAGTGATTTTTTTTTTCGTTTCACGTAATATGAGCCTTTTCAAACAGGTTAAAAAAAAGTCATTAAAAATAGAGTAGTTGTATGTTTACACAAATCACAAACAGTGCATAATGTGAACTCGTCATTTATTTAATGAATGTAGGCTGAGCAAAAAAAGGAATGAAAAGAACAAAAATGATGTGTGGATTATGCGCCGATGTGACGTTTATGTTTACAAATATTTACCACAAACACATAGTGTGCGGTGTGTGAAAGCAAGCCACTTATCGGACTTAAAATAAAACGTGTAACAACATAGCGTCGTGCTTTCAATCCTTTATTTCAATGCTACACGAGATGCACATATTCCATATTAAAAATAGAATATGATGAATGGTTTTATTCACATTTTTTGTCTCTCACACTCTCTCTCTCTCTCTCACTCTCTCTCTCTCTCTCTCTCTCTCTCTCTCTCTCTCTCTCTCTCTCTCTCTCTCTCTCTCTCTCTCTCTCTCTCTCTCTTCCTCTTCTCTCAATTTCCTTTATGTAGAAGAAAATGGTGTTTGAGGGCAAACGAATATTACTTAGAATGATTGCGTGAAAACGCACGTTCGATTGGCTTGTAGATTGTAAAACATGATTCATCAATGTAGCTAAGAAAGATGGAAAAAATAAGACATTGAATGTGATAAATTCAATGGTACAAAGCATTCATTTTCATCATAATTTTTATGCATTTCATTAACAAGACAGTGAATTGCAAAATGAATTGATATTGATTGTGATCACGACATTATGTATAAAGAACTTCGTGGTGTAATCAATTAAAATCGCTTTTGTGTTGAATTCTTACAATACGAGTCATTTCGCTTGGCATTACTAATAAATCTTTGTTTGATAAGAATGCTGAAGAGTTTTTTTTTATGCATGAATGGGTTGAATCTTCAACAATGATTGCAATCGGATGCGTTTCATCTTGTTTATATTCATCTTAAATTGATTAAAATCGATTAAGGGAACAAAGACATTCCATATATCTCAAACACAATATTGATATAATAAATATTATATTTTAAATAGAGTATTTTGGAAAAAGATAATTTTTATGAAAAGAGAAAAAAATTCCAGATTTTTATCATCAAATGTGATTTATACAATGCAATAGAGAGAACATATCAAATACTTCTATTATTATTGATTAGATGGACACACATATTATGCGTTTCAATGATTGGGCACCAAAATTGCGTTCCATTCACACGGGGTACATTTTATAACTCAAGCGTAAAACACATTTTGATATGAATAAATTTGTCAGTAAATTGACAACTATTAGAGAAAATAGAGAGACAATTTTTTCGTTCATTTTCTGCGTCCATTGGCTTTTATATGCGCTGATTTTCTCACATGATATGAACAATAACGAAACAATCGAGTCGTTCGGGCCAACGACAACATAGTTAAAAAAAAAAAAGTATTGAGCGAAGCATTTTATCCATGTCATGTAGATGCACAACAGATAAAATCAATTTGCTTCTGTTGTATTTGACACCAACAGACAACAACCTAATCTGTACAATGATAATAAATCAACGGCACAACATAATAAAATATACATCAATTTCCAACGACCGATAAACGCATGGCAAAGAAATAAAGATGAAAGAAAGAAGAACATGAAATTGAAAGAAAATGAAAAACATTGTAAATGTGAATAAGAAAAGAATCTTTTCATCATTGCATATAAAATGCAAAATCATTGGACAATTACTGGTACTGGAAGTGTGGGTTGTTGAATGCATGAAAAGTGCCTTTGCAATGAAATGATCGTCAATGTGATTTATTGTTGATTGTCATTTTCCTTCTTATTTTTTTTTTTTTTTTTTTGCTCTTGGTTTTGCAACTGTGTGAGTCATGCAGGCAGACTTTAATACATGTCAACATTTATGGTGACAGCGAAATTCGTTGTTCCAAGAATGAAAGAAAAACATAAAAAAACAACAATACTCTTTCGATTGTCTTATTTAGATTATGAAAATGTCTGTTTTGAATGTTTGGTATACCAATTTATAAGTAGCAATCGTTGCGCATCAGTCATTCACTAAATCCTTTCAAATCATTCGCAATCTCTTCTGTCTGTCGCATAGAAAAATAACATACAAAACATAAGAATATGATTACGATGTGGTTTTTCGGTAAAATATTTGATTTTTTTTTTCACGTCGATTTTTTTTTATATGAAACACATATTCAAAACTGTATATGGTCGCGTCTCGCGAATTGAGACTGTCAAGTTCTAACAAACCACATCTTAAATTCTCAACAACGAAACGTAGATATTTTTCTGAAGTAAATTTTTTTTTTAGCATTTTGAAAAATTCAAAGCAAAAAGATGTGATTGGAAGTTTTTTTTTTTGGCTCTGGCTCTTGTCGGTTCTTTTATGAAACACTTGAGCATGCTTCGTATTAATTTTGATGTTATTGGATTTCGAAAAAATGCGCACAAACGACATTCAATAAAGTTTTATTTTTTTTTTTTTCAATTTAACGCTGTAAGCCATAGAGCGATGGCCAAGCAATCTGGAAATGACGACGTTTAAAACCTCAACGGGTGGCCACAACGACAATAATTTTTGAGATGAAAAAAAAAAAAGTTTTGATTGAACTTTTTTGTTCAGTTTTGATATTTTCTCTTTAAAAGCAGTCTTGTTGTACGGTTAAGTGATTTCCATTTTTCACAAAAGTCAATCGTTCTTCGCATCGTTGTGAAATATGTTCAGCATATAACAATTGACCATGATGGTGTTTTCCCACGCAAATGATTAATTTATGTCTAGACATCGAGCAATTTCACCGGATTCTGCAGTATATATAAGCTTATCCGTATTCTTATTTGCATATTGAAATTTACGGATATCTGCCAATTTTCTTGTAGATTTTCGTTTGCACAGAAGCTGTCGCTATCAGAATTCGATGTTTTCAAATGATTTTGTGCTTATATTTGTGTTTATGTTTGTGATTGTGTTTGTATTTGTATATGTTTGCATATAATCAGGATGGCAGATATAATGAAATGCGGGACGCTTTTGATCTGTTTCCGTTTGATTGAAATTTCGGGCGGCCACCATTTATTATACACCATAACCATCACCTACAATGTATTATCTGAATTACAATATCGTTGAACGCCTTTGGTGTTTTTGTCACACAAATGTGCAGATTGATGAACATGCTTTGCGTGAATATCCATTAACCCAATCAAAAGATGGAAACAATACGAACCAACAATTTATCCATTGCAATTAATTAAAGAGTTTGAATGGGTGGTGTTGAGTGTGCCCGTTCGTCGTCATTCAAACGACGTTAACGAGCTTTGTTGTTTGATATCTAGTATTTATCCAACAGGCTGTCTATCTATTTACAAAATCCATTGTTACGAATCAATAGACGATTACAAGTAAAAGATGAATGTTCAACAATTTTTTTTTACTCTTCTCATCATCGATATACCAGTTGGGTGATGTAAATCTGATACTCTTCCAAAAAAAAGGGATATGAAATTTAAGCGGCACTTTTTTACCCTCTTTCATTCACAATCAGTTTGTTGTTGGTCTCGAAACAAGATTTATGGGCGACATTATTACGACATTTAATAGATGCGAATAAACAAAAGAAAAACAGTGAAAACAATGTTTTATTTTCAATTCGTTCCGTTTTTCAACAATAGGCAACAATTCTTCTTCATTTCTCACTCTCACTCTCTCTCTCTCTCTCTCTCTCTCTCTCTCTCTCTCTTTCCCTCCTTCCCTCTCTTTCTCTTTCTAATTATGTTGATTAAATAAGAAGAGAACAATTTGAAAATCAGTTTACGATCGTATGAATTTATTCACATGAAAACTCATTCATTTGATAAAAACATGGTTCATTCATTATGGCTGTAGGCAGATTGTAAGACACGTGACAAAATATACAAAATTTCAATTGGTTTTAATTAATTGTACGATATTAAGATATCAAATGACAAACAAAAATTGCTCAATTTATGATGAAAGAATGTTCAAAATCCAGCTAATATTTTCTATCTCTTTCCTCTCTCTCTCTCTCTCTCTCTCTCTCTCTCTTTCTCTTTTTTGCAGTAATCGACTGTACGGTAAGCGAATGGGGTGTTTGGAGCGAATGTGATGTTCAATGCGGCACTGGAATGATGTCACGTACACGATCAATTTTAAATGCACAGGAGAATGGTGGTAAACATTGCCCAACTTTGGTGCAAAAACGTGGTTGTCAAGGTTTTAAGTGTCATGGTCAACGGGATCGTCGCGTACTCAGAGGTAATGTATTTCATTTTATTTGAGTTAAAAAAGAAAAAAAAAAAGAATTTTCAATGCACGTTGTGACCATTTCGCAAAGTGAAAATATAAATTAAACACGGAATATTTTTCATTGAGCTATAAAAAAATAAATTGCGCGGCAGAGAAAGAGAGCCAAAATGTAAACCATAGGAATTTTTCGTAGATTTAGAAATGAGTTAGATGATGACGATTAGAAACGAGCTTGGCTATTTATTTAATCCATCCAAATATTGTTTTGATATCACATTTAGATAGCATTTGGCATGAAGTGCTATATGAAATGGTAAATTGCTTTTGACACCAATCACAACGTCGCGTGAACGAAACGATTTTCTCATTTTGAAAATTTATTACCCTCTCACGCACTTGTACACTCACACGCACAAAACAGGAAGTAATTGGCATACGTTCTTCGCATAAAATAAAGCCAAATAGGTGCAAATTCAATTGATCATCGTGAAAAATAATCGGCATACTCGCAATAAGCCAAAATTTAATGTGTAATTTTTATTTTTTCACTTTCTTATACTTATTACAAATACTTTAACACTTACGACCGACACTTGCAATCAACACAAAAATAATCCAAAATTAATTACGCTTTGAATTGCCCAACATAAATAAGCGCCACTTGTTTGTTTTGCGAGAATATTACAATTTCACGCTTAATTTATTAGAGAAATAAATCGATGAAATTTATTGAGTGAGTCGTTTGGCTTTGGCATTGGCATGAAAAACTTTAAGTCTTTGACTGTTAGAAACGTCATAAAATAACAATATCTCGTATAATCTGCTGTGGCTGACGGATTTCACCCAATATAACTTGGATGAGTAGCAAATGGTGTTTGCTTTTTCATATTATTTGTTTTTTTTTTCGTCTTTATTTGTTCTCACACTCTCTTCTTTGTCTATCTTTTCCATCTTGAATAATGAAACTTGCTTCATCTTTCATTTCGTTGAATTTTTTATGAGACATAAATGCACTCGTAGATGCTCTTATGTTATTTGCTATTTTCTTTGTAATATTCCTCAAGGTAGAATGCACACACACACACACAAAATTATTAAAGAAGCGTAAAAAAGCCAGAGGGATATATCGCACTTTTAGTTTTTCTTCGGCACGTTATATGTCAAGATGAGCAAATTTAGCAATAGAATGAGAAGAAGTTTTCATGTCTAGCATTCAATTTAGTTGTGACGTGATAATTCGCGTGGAAATCCCATCGAAGTAGCTTTATAGTACTGAATTGCAGCATCCCCACGTAAATCTGAATCGCTACAATATGCGCATAAAATATATCATAAAAAGAAAAAAAAATAAGAAAGAGAGAGAGAGAAAGAGAGAGAGAGTAAGAGAGAGAGAGAGAGAAAGAGAGAAATGGAAAGCGTATGAACCAAACAAAAGCGTCATAGAATATCATGATAGAGAAAAAAAAACGGTAAATTGCAATCTGCATCAGGATTATGATGTGACTAGACAGACGTAAAATATGCGAAACTACGTCAAGATGGAGCCGTAGACGAAACCAAGCCATTTTAAATAATTGCAATTGAAAAGCGCACAGGAAATATTCATCAGTAGATCACGTAATGAAAATGTAAAAGCGTCTTTGAGAGAAAAATTCAAACCTCCTATCTTTTTTTGAGAGAAATAGAAAGAGATAAAGAAAAAAAAATTCTAAGCACATTCATAAAAATGCGCACAAGAATGCTATTCAAATAGACGACAAGAAAAGTGTATGCAATGTTATAAGTTATAAAAAAAGTGACAACTTGAATAGCTTGCATAAAAATAGTCTTCCATCTACTTACTACACTAATACACGCCGTCAGCCAAACCACGATTATACTGCCATTTCAATTATTATTAGTTACACAAGCGTGCAAACTTTGCAAGCTCATTAGATTAAGCTCGACGCTTTTCATTGCTTTCAAACCGGAACATTTCCGGTCTTCATTCATTCATTCATTCATTCAATTTTTTTTCTAGTGCTTATATTAATGGCTACATCATTTTGATGGGATGATATTTGCATCATGCACAACAATATACGTATAAACTGAGAATATTTTTCGCATCATTTCAATTTTTGCAACACAATTAAATGGATAATTTCGGGATGAATATAAAATGTTTAAGCATGTCTGAATATAGCACAACTGATATGAAATATTAAAGCATCTTTTAAAAATAATACCAAGCAAATAGCATTTGAAAAAGTTTTTATGGGGCGGAAATTTTCTTCTTTTTTTTCATTGTAATTTTATATATATACTTTAACAAATAAATCCCATTAAAAAAAAAAGTAAATTAAATATTCATAGCTTACAAGTTTTATCGCTTCCAAAATTGTGGGCCACTTTTTCAAACATTTCGAAAGTTTAGATCATTCATTTTATCTTGCATCTTACCATCAATGTTTGACGACAAAAAGAAAAACATTTTATTTTATCGTCACCGGCAATTGCGTATACATCAGTAACAAATCGATTCATGTACAGTACACAAAGTGAAATAAAAAAAAGTTTCTCTTTGAAAATTACGAAAAATAACCTTTTTGGATGAAAGTAATATAGTATAATAAAGAAAAGTATCACATTACTTTCCAAGTCAAACTAACTTCAATTGGTCTAATCATGAAATCGGTTTTAATAATTAAGCTTGACAAATTTATGGTCCAAACTTGACAACGAAGAACGAACAGTTTTTAATCATAAAAACCACTTTTTAAATCTTAACGATAATATTGTCGTCCTCTTCATAAAAATATTATATTCATGAATTACAACACAAATTTACCGTAATTTATTGCATTTTACTTTATGATGTGTGTAAAAATCATTTGTTTCCTCATTGATTCCAATAAAATGTATATGTGCTTGAATTATTATAGCAGATACAAAATGGTTTTTGAAGGCTCCTTTATGTCTTTTGGTTCATCGTAACTGTTGACGATGGAAAATCACATATAACCACACCCAAAGTCATATAAGCATTTTGTATACATAAGATCTGCATAATTTCTCACATAACTAAATGATAAATTAACATAATATCATCAAGTTATTGTCCATGAGAGCCGTTATATTGTGAAATGCAAGAATGAGAGAGCGCAAGAGAGCATTGAATTGGTACAGTTTACATTTCAAATTTGAAGATAAGATTTAATTTATTTGGCTTGACAATTGTGACATCCTGAATATGTCAAATGGGCTCAAATGTGTAGCATAATAACTAATGTTCGATTGGTGTGCGTTTGCTAAAATTTATAGTTTGTAATGTAGTGGTTACAAGAACAAATTGCTTAATTCTCTATCAAATTTCAGGTATAATTTATTGTGAAACCACAATTGTAATCTTATTCCAACCAATTTGTATTAACCATTTCGAAATGATTACGACATTGATAATTGAGAAATCAGTCAAAACAATGTTAAATCATCAATATAAAGTTGAATTGTAAAATCGGCAACAATTTGCGGTTTATTGCAAACTTGCAAATCAAATTTTAATTAAACAAAAAAACTTACAATACACCAACGCACGCTTAACTATTTGACTAAATTCACTCTGGCATCTGGCTACATGGTTGGAGATGACAATTTGAGTTTGTGACAATGAAATTCTATTCTCGTGTAGAAAGTTTTTCGTTGAGTTCCGTTTAAGTTTTATGTCTTGGAATGTATCATTTTGGCTTATCACAATAACTACATGTCTCTTGTGTCATTCGTTACAGTGATAAATGCTACTTGATTCTTATGACTTTTCATAAATCCGTAACAATATTATGCCAAAACTTTGCCATTTATTATGTAGAAATCGTTCTCATGGGTTACATTTGAAAGCGGCCACAAAAAACTTGTATGAATTCATTGTTAGCGAGTGATTTCGTTCCGCATATTCATCACACGGCCAGGATGAAACGTGACGATGAGCATTTTATTAGACAATGGCCTAATAAACTGGCGCTTAAAATCTTGATTCTTGAAATCCGAATGGAAATCAAATCCACATTGAGATTTCAGCATCATGACCACTTAAATAATTTATATAATCGTTAAATGTTTTCATTTCGAATTCAAAGAGTAATGAACGATGACGAAAGACAGAGAGGGAGAGAAAGAGAGAGTGAGAGAGAGAGAGGGAGAGAGAGAGATAGAAAGAGAAAGCGTGCAAAAGATGAGTGGATTTTCGCGTTGAATTTTGTCGCACGTTTTGTGTACAAACGTGCAGACATCATATGGCATGAAATATTGCAAACTACATACTAGACACGGCAAATTAGCTTTGCATTCATTGCCAATGCTATGCAAACACAATACAAACACTCGAGAATAAACACACAAAAAAAGTGGCGATGATCCATTAAATTATAATAACATGGATTCACAGTTTCAGATTAGACAAAATCCATTAGTCGCTGATGATAATTGGGGATTTAAATGCATACACCCAACGCAAAACGTGCCCATGATCTCAGCTAGCTCAGCATTCGAGCATATGACTTTATTTCTTTTTTTTTTTCGTGTGTTTCATTCCACACATGTGTTTTTGAAAATACTGCTGCATCAGCCACCTACTAATTTTCTAAACGCAACCATTTCGCACACATGCTGTTCTCACTGTCTCATTTTTTATTAATATACACACAATTCCCCCGTATTTATCCATATAATACGAACTAATTTGTTGCCTATAACACCACGAACATGATTCATATCGCTCGTCAACGATCCGACCACTTTGTACATTAGCACACATTTTATCCAACGGGTTCAATCCATTTTTCTACATTCGCTCGCTCACTCTTCCTCAATCATTTATGTTCACTCCCACTTACTCACTCACTTGTTTTACTTATGCACTCATTCGCTTCTTACTTACTCACTCGTTCTTGTTGATATTTTTTTCGTATTTTACGCGAACATTCATTAATTACTAATTATCAAACGTATAAATGTAGTTTTATGATTGAAGGATCTATCAATGAAACACAACAGAGCCTCTTGAGTCAAGACACTCAACAGCTCTAATTTGCCTATTTTCCAATCAATTTTTTGCGCAACATGCTGAAAAGTTTGTGTGCAAATTTGCCATTAACAATGAGCAATGAGTATGCACAGACATCTTTATTAAATGGTTCTTGGTTTTTATATCATTATGATCTTACTGTTCATTATTGCTAATATTCATTAATGAAGAGTATTTTAGTTCAGTTTTATGATGATTGTAACAAAGACCACTTTGAGTTAATTGAAGCCAAAGTTTTACAACTTTATTTCTTGTATTTATTTTTGCGCGCAATTTTACACTGCGCTCGATCCCATACATAATTCGATTTATTCGATTTTTATGACTATTAAACTTTTCGGGTTAATTGAGTTTTATGCACTCCTTCTTAGATCAATGAGTTACGTAATTTAAGTGTTGTTTGGACATAATGTATGTGCAAGGTGCTTTCTATTGATGTGAATGAAATTGAATTACATTTGAAAATTGACTATTAATTTCGATAGAAGGACCATATTGCCGATTTATTCATGATTTATACAATTTATGGTCAAGGTCAATGTAGAAGGTTGTTTTTCCCTAATTTTAAACTTAATATCGAAATTCTTGAACAACAAAACTCTTAACCTATTGAATACAATATTCAAACAACATCATATTAAATGAGTTCAAGTTGAACAAACATGAATTTCTATTTAGAAATCAATTCTATCCACCTCAACTATCTATATATCCGAATTGGAAATTAGATTGACCTAATTTCTGGGGGAATTTCATCGAAAATATGAAAAATTCAACATGAAAACAGTATTAGCTTCCAAATAATAAATTTGATTAATAAACACGAATATCATGTGGGATTCCCAACTAATTCGATGTTTTTTCTATATTGATATTGGTTTGATATGATTCATTTGGAAATGTGAAATTGCAAAAGAAATGTTTTTTTTTTTAATTAAATCAAATCCACTCGAAGTTCATTGTTTTTTTCATTTTTCAATTGTATTTGACTGTTTGTTTCTAACAAATTGCTGGCCCTAAGCAAATATAGGAACTAAGTTCAAAGTGCATGTTTTTGCACAACGATCACTATATACTTCTTACCTTTGCTTTGGTTGAATTTCGAATGTTAAATGCTAGACATTTTTTTCACATTCATTTTTAATGCAACTTTATGACTGTGGGTTTGAATTTATTAAAAGGCATATTTGATGTGCAAGACTCAATTCAATTAATTTTTTTTTGTCTTCTTCATTGAAATGAACGCATGCCTGCAAGAAATGCGTTAAATTCACTTGAAATCAAATCGATTCCTTTTAGAAAAATGCTGCAATCAATTTCATCCTTTTTTCCTAAAAAGTTAAATGCATTTAAAATGGCCAGCAGGCAAATAGAAGCTGAGAAATGAGATAAGTGAAGCAAGAAATGGCAATTTAATTATGAAAATAGAGCTGATGTTGACATTCTGAAATTGAAATTCCTATGAAGTGTTCTGGCATGCAAAAATGGTACTTTGGCATTAAAACGATTTTCCTTTTGTACTATTAATTACGTTCAATCGAATTTTTTCATACCATTAAGATGAAATTACTTGTTCATCATTTGTATAACAATAGTTTCCTGTTGATGTGGAGGTGTAATAACATTCATTCACAGACTAATTAAAATATATTGCTGAAGTACTGTATTTTTTTTTTTTTGCATTCATGATGAAAATGAATTTTCGCCACGATACACACAATGTTTCTTCACATATACTGAGGACTCAGATAATTCTAAATACAACAAATGAGATTTTTTTTCCAGCACATTTTACTATTAATCAAGAGCAGTAAGCCGTATTGATAACGCTAATTTACACAGACATTTCCGTAATTATTGAACACAACACTATTGAACATTTTATACAAAGGGATTACCGGCAAAGAAAAAATTAAAAGAAATATGAGATGAATTATGGTTCATTATCACATACTATTTCACAGAAATGGTCCAAGAATAAAAAAAGTTATTGAGATATTCCAATCCAATGAATATAACAGTTCGAATAATTAAAAATGAATGAGGAACACTTTTCTATCATAAATTGTCATTCACAATCATTCATTTTTTCAATGTACGTAAAATCTGGGCCAAGCCATTTTCTAAGGCAAAAATCCTTTTTGTGAAATATTTTATTCAAAATGCCATTACTCAAAATGCCATGACTTCATATCCAAATGTGCTCTATCATGTTTTTTTTATTTCGTAAGAATTTTTTATTTCTTATCAAATAATAAAAATTATTGTTGTAGTTTCTGATTAATTCCAAAATTCATGCCAAACATGAATAAGATAGAAGGACGAGAGTGGGTTGATAAAAAGAATGATTCAAAATTGACATGTCAATTGCAAAAAAAAAAAAAAAAAACACTTGCAAGTATGCAAAAATTGTGTTGAGCATGCTCAACATCTGATTGATGACCGAGATATAATATACAATGCATTTGAGAATGCATTACAATACAAAAGACTTAGATACTTGAGCTCTGATTCAACACATTTCGCGTACATTGCAAAGAGTATTTCATGAGATGATGGCAACAAAACGACTGAAAACATTCATAAATCAAATTGAAATATGGTTTGCGTTCAAATCATGTACATAAAAGTCTGAAATCGCAAAGATTGTTTAAATGTATAAATACGAATCTCCTAAACTCTAATATGGAAGTGAGAACTCATCACATCTCAAGTCAGTATAATAAATTGTGCCATTGTGCATTCTGGTTCCGGTGTGTGTTTATGGCATAAAGAACACAAAACAGAACAAATAATGGCAAGCAGTATGCAAATATACGACAAAACGTTAATGCACTTTCCGGTAAATAAAGTCGCTTGTAACAAATGTACAGTAACAAATGTTTATTGTGTCGATTTTGAGTGCAGTTTTGTGTCATTAATGTCATTAATTTGACTAATATGCATATTGTGAAACATGAATTTCAAGAGAGCATAAAATGTTTCGACATGTAAACTAAATAGATTTGGTGGATAAACTATATAAATTGTTGTAAACGCTCACGGTTGACAGCTAAAAGTCGTCACTCATTCACTGTTTCACATATAAAATTGGATGATTTGTTTGAGCATGGCTAATGATGCAACACAATGCAATTAATGAGCAGATAGATGCATATCAAATGATTCGGAAATTTATTGAATCTCAGCTATTGCAACATCTCTTGATATATAATATTATTGTTAAGTTTTCTACTTCAATAAATTCGAATCACTTTAACCCCTATTTTGGTTATAAATTTCCATAATGTTTGCAATTTACTCTGGTTAATGTGTTTACTTGATTTTTGCCATTATGAAATGTTTTCTCATCTATTTGTCTTGTATTAAGCCTCTTGTTCTTGATTACTTGATAGATTTTAGTTAAGTTACACCTCAAAACTATTAAGCCACATATGAACTCATAAAAATATTCATTATTCATATGAAGTTAAAAATTTTAAACGCAATTCTCTATAAAAATGCATTTCCAAATGTCAACTAATTTTGATTAATTTTTATTGTTGTGGAAAAAACATTGAATTCGGTTCATGTCTCATGCCACTGTTAATACCAATATTATATGCGTTGACCAAAAGTATTATTAATTAAACTATTTTACCGTTATTCAATTAATGAAAAAATGTGGGAAATTTTAAATTCCAATTCCTATTGTTGAAAATCATATACATAAACAAATGAAATTGGAAAACAAATGGTTTCATAACAAACATAAGGTATTTAATTCAAATTAAACATATTTATCAATATAAATCGTAAATTTACAAATATTTTCATATAATTTAACATTTGAATGAATTCAATACAATATTTTATTGTATTATGTGAGATAATCGAAAATAATATTTAATTTGATGCAAAAAATGAATTTAATTATATTTTATTTGTTATAATGTGGTGCAGATTGTAATTATCTTCTGAAAATATGTGACCTCAAAGTATCTACAGATTGTTTCAACTGGATAAAAATTAATTAAAATGATTCATTGGTATTTTGATTTGATAAATTTGGCAATGTGGGTACAACACAGTTCATAGTGGAAATAAAAAAAAAAAAAAATATTATGAACAGAGAAACAACAACAAAAAAAATATTTGCGTGATTTTCAGTTCAAATGACATGGTATGCACGATAAAGTACTGTATTATAAAAGTTGAACGTCGGCTTTTAATCAAAAATGAAATTGATTTTCTTGCAGTGATTGTTGTGATAAACCCCGAAGTTAGCTCTATCTTTTGTGTGTATTCTTTTGCCTAATAGAAATATTATTGGAAAAGTTTATTGTTTTTGAGCAATCAACATCGAGCGCAAAAATATACGAAAAAAAAAAAACAATTGTCATAAAGTTTCTTTTTCAAAATAAACAAAAAAATTTCATTTTATTTTAAAACAGATGACAAACAAAAAATGCTGAAATATTCTAATTTTATTGCTTTAAATTGTTACAGAAACTGCACTGCTGTTGCCCGCTGAACTATCAAAGAGCCGACATGAGAATGACACAATTGATATTAGGAGAAATTTGCGGCTTAGATACAGAGACTCATTCAAACACAATCGAGATCACGAGTAAGTAGCACAAACCACAATTATTGACAATTTTGTACATTTCAATTGGATTTAGAATGTGGGTTTAGAAACAACAGAGATAAAAACGAAATTGAATTCCGTCACCATTCCAATTTTCTTTTCAATTTATTAATATTTTTTTTTTCTGTATCTGCAGGAAATAAAACAAAGTAAAACAAAAAAGTGAAAAAAAAGAAAGTAAAACAGAAATAAAAACGAAAATACACACACACACACACACACTCACACACACACACTCACACACACATATTGACGATGAGTGAAAAAGTTTTCAAGCATTTCCGCTTTCAACACACAAAGTCCAATTATTTTTTGGTGCAATGGAAAAGCTTAGCAGAAGAAGAAAAAAAAACCCACTTTAAGCATTTATTGTCCCCAATTGAATGAGAATGCCATGCAATCCAATCGAATTGAATGGACTTTTGTGTGTGAGAGAATTGCAAGCGGATATGACCTCTCTATATTTGCACTCTGCATTAGATTTAATATCAACTTAAATATAAATGTGAACAATTTTTCGCCTCGAATTATATTAAAGCGCTGTGAGAAATCTTACTCCGAATCGACTGCAGTGCCATTGAGTATGGTTCAGTGATTTTCGCTTTTCAACAACAACGTGTTACATGGATTGTATTTGTAGAAAAAAAAAACGGTTATGTCGAAAAATTACGAAATGAACAACAACTGAAACATGATCATTTCGAAGTAACTGAAAATGCAAATACCTTTTTACATTTTCACATTGAAAATGTTTTGACCAGAATAGAATCCTCTTTTGTTTGATTGTTGATATGCAAAAATTACTAACGCATCTGGGTTATTCCATTGAAAGAATTTTTTTGGTTGTCAAAGTATCAAACAGACTCGAGAATCACAAATAAATTGCTTTTTTTTTTGATCTGCAATGCATGGATCTGTTCATATTGAACATCATCAATAGAAATTTCCAATTGGGACATTTTTAGGGAATCACAAACATACAATGTTCTTTGTATGGTTTCAGTTTTGGTACATTCCACAATTACCTCAAGAACATTTTCGGAAAAGACTTGAAAGCTAGCTTGCAAGTAAATAGAGATGAAAACGAAAGAACGAGAATGAGAATGTGAACGAAAACGATTTGAAATGGTAATAACCAAGGCGATGGGAACAAACAACATACGGCAACAATTCAAACCATAAAAACAAATAAAGTTGAACAGAGACGAGGAAGGAAAAAAAAATATTATGCCATCGAATGAAAAGACCACATTTAAGCAACAATACTACAACATATTCAGTCTCTCAAAATACATTTTTCTCTCTTTCTCTCTCTCTCTCGATCGCTTTCCCCTCTCTCCCTCGCTCACTTTTCACTTTCTCTCTCACTCGCTCTCTCTCTCTCTCTCTCTCTCTCTTTCTCTTTTGCTTTCTCCTTTTCCTCACTTTTTCTGTTCTACTTTCTTTGTGCCGATTCTTTGGATCCATTCCGTTTAGTGCGTTTATGGCACACATCACAATCACATCAAATGGCTTACAAATAAGCAGACATATATGTGCGGTTGCGTTTTCCTTTTTATTGCTCAACGATGTAGCATAAGCACCAATCATTTCCGATTTAACCGATTCCACAGACGATACAACCGCAGCTAAATTTCCTTTCCATTTTATTACCGTTCAACGGCAGGGTAAAAAGAAAAAACATTTCGCCAAAAATTTGTGATTACCATTCTCAATGCGATCATTTCATACCAAAACGAAAGTAATTATTTTGACTAAAGAGAATAAAAACCGAGTTCAAAAACCAAATACTATTCTCACAGATAAATTCCGAAACAAAATCGCAATCATAATAAACACGAGAAAATGACAAATACACATGTGCAGAAAGAGAACAAAATAAGTTTCTTCTTTGGCTCCCACAATTAAATTTGTTGTTGGAGAGAAATAGCCTCTTTTCTTACTAAACTGAAAATCGATTGATTGAACAAAAACTGTTCTCTACAAAATTCATTTGGTTAAATAGATTTACTTCTTGCGTGTGCAAACGACTTCACTTTCCCGCTCAACGAATTTGGTTTATCGCTATAGTGCTAGCGAAACAAATAATAAATTCTGAATCAGCATGATGTCAAGAATTATATAAATCATAATCAGCACGCTTAGAATGTGGTTCACTTTTCATTTGTTCTTTCATATCAATCACATACAATAAATTAGAATTCAGTCATTTTCATTTCTTTGATTTAATGCAATTTTTCGCGTTCGTGCCAACATATTAATTCAATGGATTCGGATTATATCCAAATGGGATAAGGCTGAATTTATTATCCATCCACAATGACTCAATGGGCTAATGAAAACCACTGAGACAAAGAAAGCACATTTCTTCAGCATATTTCTATTAATAAAAGTCAAAACAAAAACAAAAAAAAAAACCACATTTTCAACCATTACCCCATACGATGAGTTAAATTTGAACTTGTTCAGTAAGTGAGTGTTCTACCTGAATCAGCATTAGCTCAATTTTTGCACATAACGCATTTTGATTCTAAATGGAATTTGGTAGACTTTAAGTTAGTTTTTGCTACGGATCGGTTTAATTAAGAAAAACTTTTCCCACAAGTGCTAATTGTTTTCCGTAATTTTGTTTTTATTTATTCGCACCAAAATCACTTGTATGTGTGCTTGTGTACTAGATGGTATAGTTGTTTCAATGATCTCTTAATCATGGTCTGTAGCGCTGTATGCTTCAATGCTTATGCTCCGAATTTCATTAACTGTGTATTGAATTCCACAAAAAATGTTTTACACCAAACAATTGGAAAAGGTGTCAACACTTAAAGTATACAGAAGGAAAAAGAATCGAATAAAAAGTGGGAAGACTCTATTAACAATGCAAATACATGAAAAGAGAAAGAAAAAACAAAATTCTGACAAAAAAAATCCAAAGTTCCATTTGTTCTTGGAATAACTTGAACAACAACGTTGATTTTCACTTAATATCAACAAGCAATTGAAAAAATGAAGGAAAGAAAGAAAGCAAGAAAGAAATTAATTCAGTTTCATTTTTTTTTCTTGTCGAGTATCTCCGACTTCAGGACCTAATAAAATTATACAGTTTCAGCATTGGTTTTTGCGGTGTGGTTTTACCTTGAATTAAATCCCATTTTTGTGCGTTTCAAAGTACTTTATGAACCAATTCGAGGGAATGGTTTCGACTTCGTCTCATCTAATTATCTTTGCATTTCAAAGTAATCTGAAACTTTTTCTTTTTTATACGCACACACCAAACATTCTACAATATTCTCAAATTAAAGCGAGAAAATATATAATTTTGCGTTCATTGTGATTTTATTAGTTTCTTTAGAATTGAATTTAATTCTTTGTATTTGCAAACATAAATGAAATTTATTCAGACTTATTTCATCCGGAAACTTTTCAATTTGAAACTTGAACCCATAAAATTATTCCATAATTTCACAAATGTCATCGATTCAACATTTCATTCGCTTAATGAATTCAATGAGAACTTGATATGAAGATAACATTCAATATAATTTTTGATTCAAAATATTAGTTTTCATCAAGGTTTTCATACAATTTTAATGAAAAACAGTCTGAAAAGTGAACATTCTTTGTAAGCTCATTTACAGGCGGTAAAATTTTCTTCAAGTTAAAATACATTGAACGTAATGAGATGAATCTCTTTGGTACATTTGTCAAAATAATTGATAAAAACTATCATATATGCGAAGTTACGTTCTTTTGATAGTTTACGATTTTTCGTTGTAAATTCAAGTCATTATTGCACGAAACAATCATCTTTTGACAAAGCTACTAAGAGATACAAAGTATATGTTCATATTGTCGCATTTCTTGGAATTTGGTGAACAAAAAAAAAAAAAAATCTATAAACATTCGCATACATTTCAAAATCACGAAGATTGCTGAAAAAAAAAACAACTTCTGCATATACTTTGTCTGACAAAGTTTGTCATTAGATACCCACTTTGTCAAGAGTTTTACCTTTCGAATGGTATTTTGATTCCCGTTTTAATGTTGAGCAAGAAATAATATGTACAAGAGCATCCGGCTTTTCGTTAGAATTTCAATAGATGGTTTTTTTTTTGTTCATCATGTTGCCTGTGTTGGTTATCAATTTAGATATAAAATTGCGTCATTTCCTTGGATGAAAAAAGAACTGAAGTGTGTTGTAATGAAATTATTCACATAAAATGGGTGAAAATTGAGTAGAATAAAGAGTTTCAAGGAAAATCGTATAAGCAATCTGTTGGGGGAAATAAGGACGACGCGTATTTACCTTTTGTGTCGCGGAAAAAAAATACAAATTATGATTTGATTTGTCACGTATCACACACACACATACACAATCTTACAGATTGCACACACTGTAATCAAAGCTACAGCATCAATGTAAAATGATTTAATAATAAATGGAACATGGCAACGATACTTCACCGTTCGCAATTGTGCTGATTTTTCCTTCTTACTTTTTTGAGAAAACAGTCTGAGGAGAAGAAAAAAATTATAAAAAAGAAAGTTTGCGTTCTTTCAAATGAAAAAAAAAAAGTAAGTAGAGAGAAATATGCGAGCAAGAAGGAAGAGAAAAGTATGACATGTTCAAAGGAAAATTCACTTTTAATAACATTTTGCGAAAGATTTTTCCACTGTTATCCATTGCTAGTCATCTATGAAATTGTTTGTTGTGCATCGCGCACAGCAACGGTAACAAGTACAAAAACTAATATCAAGTTAATGACAATAAAAGCGGGAAAAGACATCGCATTTCATAGCAACAACAAAAGAAAAACATATCATATGTACCTGGCTTCTTCTTCTTCTTCTTTCAGACCTATTTTTTTTCTTTTTTCTTTTTTGTTTGTTGTCGCGAAAATGTGTTTCTGTTATAAAAGATTTTCACACGAAAAAATGAAGAAAAATTCCAGTGCTTGTTAAGTGTCAATTTCACTTATTTCTATTTTTGTTGTGTATTTCCGTACTTCACATGCTTCAGGATATGTCATCACAATGATATTAGTAAAATAAAATCATCATCATGAAACATATAAATTCTACCGACACATATCAATAATAATATATTTCGATGAATATATCGTATTTTGCATTAAATTGAAATCCGAATTGATAATACAAATAATACTCTCATCGATACATTCCAGCGATGAAGAAATAGATCCGGGAAAATTAGAACAAAAAAAAATACAACTGCAATTCCTAACTACGTAATCAATAAATTTTCGCATGAATAATTCTCTGAATTTATACAATTTTGATTCAAATGACCCAGTTTAATGAGGAATTATGCTGTTAATCAATATACAAAATTTTAGTAGATTAGCATGTACAGTGAGTTTCTGAACATCGAAATCATTTGAGCATACAACAACTAAACTACAATCTCGAAATGAAAAATCAATCCATTAAAAATTTTTGATTTTATATCGGACATTTGAGTGTTTTTCACGGGAAAATGAATCAAATTATCCAATAAACAAGAATCAAATTGAATAACCGCTTTTAATTACAAATCAATTTAATTCATTAAGATTATCCGCATTCTCATTGAGAATTGATAAATTATTTCCACAAATTATTTCAACTATATTTATTTCAATTTCAATTAGACATGTTTGTTCTCAGAACGACATTTTAATTTAATTTCTACCTTAGAGTGTTCTGAATTTGAATGAATAAAAAATAGTCTTTCAAAACTCACAGCAATAATGAGAACATTGATAATTTGGCATTGCATGTTAAAAATTAATGTCAATTTTTATGTGAAAACATAGTTTTTAAATAGTTTCTCTGATTTTGGACATTCTTAATTCCTATCAACGACCATAATTTCGATCATGCCTATACTTATAATATGAAGGTTTGGTTGTTATTTTTGGCAAATCATCGCAACGGTGTGTCCATTGCCTAAATTCATGCACGTTGTTTTGTAATCGTTTATTTTATTTGATATTCGATATTCTACAGCTAATTGAATGAATGCAAAAACTTACCTTCAATTATGACAGCCTCGACCCGAATAGAATTGAATTTATGTAATTGACTAGAATCTAACCAAGCATGTTCTATACTTAAAGCATCTGTCTGTCGAAATGTTACGTAAGCTATTGACTCAATTGCCGAACTATGAGATTCTACTCATCTTTTGAAAAAATGTTGGTCATGAATTAAGTACGAAAATTTGAATCAAATGTTCAAAGAAAATTCAATATTTGTCAATTAGAAAAGAATGAGATTTACAATAGACAGACTTTTGTTTATGATCACATCAAATGTTGTATGTTTAACATACACGCAAACTTTATTAAAAGAACGATTTGAACAGAAAAAAAGGCAATTTGTACGCTTACAAATGAACAGAAAATAAATGGAATTTTGTTGTTGTTAATTTTTTAATAACAAAAATAAAGAACAGCGCAATTTTAATTATACAGCCGCCATATTTTCTACAATAGTAATGATTCCGCACGCGATAACGGCTCCAACAGACATTTCTTCGGTTTGATACGAAACTGGTTGAATGGCATGGTCTGCAACTGGTACACCGTAAATATCTGGACTGCGATTAAATTCAATGGGTCGCTCATGAATAACAATTGAACGACCAATAATACCACGATGACCAAATAGTTGAATGTGTGGACTGAAAAATGATAGGTCGAGATTACCCGATTCAGGAACATCAATGTTACCAATCTAACATAAAATAAAAACATACAATAAATTGTTAATTTCTATTTACATTATCCATGTATGATGTATGTATGGTTTTATACATTCTCCATCATAGTGAGATATAATGAAACATAAACATATAATTTATTGAGTGCCCTACCAAAACACCACGAACATGTGGCCCAACTGATTTGCATCCGTCTCGCATATCGCCAAATGCATGAATGTGAACAGCATGCTTTCCTGGCATCAAACCTGATGCATTTATATTAACCAACACCGGATTTGCTGGGCCTATTTGACGGAAACTCACTTCACCATATTTACCATCACCTTCACCAGCCCACAACATTGACCACGCTCGCCAATTTGGTTCGTGTGTCTGAATATTTTCCAACAACATAAACATTGAATAAATTGCATCATTTTCGCAATGAATTTTTGACAAAATTATTCTTCAATTTAATGAAAATGTGAAATCACATAAAATACAAACAAATTGTGGTTTGTTTTATGCGAACAACTTACAGGTGGTCCAAAAATATCATTTGAATAACGACCAATATAGTTTGCATCTAATGGATGAGCATTTGGATGAGTTTTGCCCGAAATAATTTCAACATCTTTATTTAATTCAACTTGGCCAGCCACAAAAGCCATCATTAAATAATTTACAATCAAAACACCTTTGTAAAATTCCATTTTGTTTTCACAGGAAATTTTCCACTTAAACTGCACTGCCTAGAAGATTCATTAATTAGAAACGAAACGAAACGAAACGAAATAAATATGAATATAATCACTCACTTTGAATTTTAAATGCGAACACGTTTTCACTACGTAGCTAAACATCAACTAACCGATCTGACCAAAAGTTGCTTGCAATTTATATAGAAATTTTTTTGTTTATGATTTTGATCGTAAATTGTTTTTTTTTTTTTGCAAATCATTCAAACGAAGAAGAAAAAACATAGATTATTTTATGACTAACAACAAAAGAAGCAATTCAACAATTAAATTATATAGATTTAAAAATAACGACAAATCGAAAAACACTTGGACTACCGTTCGACTTTTCGACGCATTTTATCTGCCCGGTCAAATATCAATCGCATGCACCTGCATCGTGATACAATGTAAAAACAACATGAATCAAAACAAAGCAGAAAACGATTTAATTGAAAGTTAACATCGATTAGTTGCAAACTGCATTTATTGTCGCGAAATCAATTGTTTCAATATACAGCATGAAGAGAGTGTGCTTCTATGCATAAGCAATTGTCGATGTCGATGTCAATGGTGATGTCGAATCGCTGATCAAAACACATTGTTGTACGGAGATACATGTCACTAGTTTATTATGACGAAATTCAGTAATTTCCATTGCAAAGTACATAAATTCGGTATGCGCTGATTATGTTTTATTGCTGTTGAATATCAGTGACGACGAATTCACTGACTGGAACAAAAATGAAAACGAAAACGAAAACTAGCAATTGTTATAAACACGCACACAATTTTTGCATGATAAAGCCAAACATAATCTCACGATCGAACGTTATCACTGTTGGCGTACCAAAGCAATATTGCATGTCTCGCAACGATGCATCTCTACTTACATCAAATGTTATTGCTTACACGCTAATTATTCATTCTATTGCATCCAAACAAATTAATTACAATTCACACAATTCTATTTCGGTTTATAGCTTCATTACTGTGGTTCTCTTCCGTTTTGGGTTTTTTTTTATTCTTTGCAATTTTCACACTCTGAACGCAAAGATAGCACAAGTGGTTTCGGCAACGTTAATAGACGATCTATTTTTTAGGGGAACTGCATTTTTTGTGAAATTCTCCAAATATCCCGTTGACCGATTTTCAACCAGGCAACATCAATTTGAAATCAATATCGTTTTCAATACAGTCTCTCGAAGAGAATTCCATTCTCGATCCATGCCATTGTATTGATTTCAAACTAATGACATAAATACTTTGCTTCGCTCTAATTTTCTCTCCGTTATAAATTCCCCACATTTTTCATCGTTCATCGTACGAATTTCACTCCATTTGAGAATGATTAGAAAGAGAGAATATAAAAAAAAAACAACTATTCACCAAATAGATTGTTGACGGAAATGAAAAACTGCAAAGTTTTAAATTGTTTTCGTGCCTTCATGTTGCTTGTAGGCTTGTTTGTTGTCAACACAATTCCAACATTGCATCATGTAAAACTATGTTGGACGCTTATTTTTTTTTTTTTACCCACACTATCAATTGAACAGCCGTTTCTACGGTTACAATTGTACAGAAGAAAAAACAGACACACAAAAAGAGAGAGAGAGAGAGAGAGAGAGAGAGAGAACAGAATTTCACTCAAAACCTTTTTTGTTCCGTTTTAAATGACATATTATGATTTTTGAAACGAACATGAATTAAGGAAAAGAAAAGAATATTCCAGCATTTTATTGCAATAAAACGGTACATGTTGTATGTGCGTTGACAGAGCGGTGCAATGAGATTCTTCAGTTCGTAGAAAATGTGTGTCATCGAAAAGTCGTTACCACTTAAGTTCAAACAAATGTTCGAAAATGCAAAGACAAATTTCCGATAGTGGTTGCATGGAAATGTTCTCAAACGTGAATGTTTTGAGTTGAATTGATGTTACCTGTTTGTGTTTTCGAAATGAAAAGCGTAAAAAGCGCCTGCAGTTATGCAATATTCATTTTTCGAAGTTGAGCACTTGTGCGAAATGTGCTTCAGGTATTTTCTTTTTCTCATGTCGTGGCCAAAGCGATTTTTCGCATAATAAATCACATTACTTTGCTCTTCCAACTATGACAGTCACAGTAAGAGTCTTATGAAAATGTAAATTTAAAATTCGTAATTGACTTTCGATTGTTTGGAATCACTGACCTGTTTAAATGCAGTACTCAGTAGGATATTCTTTTGATTCCGAATAATGAGAATTTTGGACTTTTTGTCCATTTTGATGAAAAACTCCAATATAAACGCATAATTTTTACAGCTTTCAACATATTGATTGATCATTTACAATAATAATATGCTTCAAAATGAGCCGAAATTCTTGTCAAACATTCCATCTGAATCGCTGGCGTTTAAATTTCAAATACATAGCTCACATTTCATCCGAATATTGATATTTTATTTTGCAATCTCATCTGCTTACTGATTGCATCTTCATTTCACTTCATGTATAGTATATTTTGTCATATTGTGTCAATCGATTCAGTTGAAATATTCGCATATATTTTGTATATGTATTTTCAATGCATTGTTGGAATTGCGAGAAATGCGTTCATTCGAATCGACTATTCCATTGCAACTGATGTACATTTTCTCCATTCCCATGTGAGATTTGATGCATTATTGGAAACTGCAGGCAATACTATTATCGACGTTATGTCGTCGGCGAATTGCATTTTCTACAATGAAGAACATGGAACATTTACATCGTTATCGATGCTCTAATTCAATGGATGCTAAGAAAAGGACAGTCAAAGGAAGAGTGAGATGGAAACATCATAAGAGAGAGACAGAATGATAGAGAGAGAGAAAGAATGAGATGAGAGAGAGAGAGAGAGAGAGAGAGAGAGAAAGAGAGAAAGAGAGAAATAAAGAGAAAAAGAATGATCTTTTTGCGGTGTGAACATTCTTCAAATAAATACTTGATGCGATTTAAAGTCGCTTTGGCATTTGATACATCTAAATTGGCTTTGCTTCATTGCAAGTGCTATTGGAATTGTTGGTGACAAACACAAATATAAAACACTTTCATTCATGTGTTCGAGAATTTGTTTAGAAATGATTCCCTGCAGTTCTACTGGCAACTGGATGATTTTGATTTTTCTTCTCTTACGATATCAATCCAAATTGAAATGTACACCCTCATTGCTAGCATGTTTTCACCACTATCGGGCTTTTTCACAGTTTCAATTAGAGAAAAAAATAGATTTACAGCTCACAGATATATTGATATTTCCATAAGCGTAGATTGTATGAGTTTTTTTTTCGCTGAAAATCAGATAAACATACAATAAAAGGTTGATTTTACAATTTAGTTTGAAATGAATATTGATTGAAAATATTTACTTATTTGTTGTTCATAGTTAGAATTTTGCTTTTTGTAGCAATTTTTGGCTATGAATTTTTTTTGTCCTTTTTTATTTCTCGATAAAATATCACACACTTTTCATGAAAAATTCACATTTTCCCCACCATATTCAGTCCATATCGATATTTTCTGGCTAGAAATAAATATTTCGAAAAGAATTTTTTCCAGATTTTTGCATCAATAATACTGTTGAAAACAGTGAGCTCAATTCATTTTTCTATCGATAAAAATTTTATCATAAAATATAGTAAACATCGAAGTAAACAATCGAGAATTTTAATACCATTTATGTTGAATTTTATGCAAACATAGAGCATTTATATAGATAATAGCTTGAAGGATTTAAATAACGATACAAAAGTGTTGGAAAAACTTTCTTATTACCATATTTCTTATTGAATGCCTGTAAATATTTTGAATGAAATAAAATTTTGATATGCTCACATTGAATTCCTTTAAGGGAGAGATAGATAAAAAAATGTACGCAGTAATATTGATAAAAGTTTCGTTCAAATATTGAGAAGATTTTAGAAAGTCCGCTTTAATTTAGTGTATAAAATTACTTGTACATGCTTAGAGGCTTCGTTGCCATCAAGTTTGTAAGTAAATTAAAAATTGCCATTTTGTTCAGTAATTATTTAGTTTTGCTGGAAGCGTTTCAAGAGTTTCAGAATGTGATATGGAACTAATCGATTGGACATTCAACAAACTTCAAATGAAGCCAAGAAATATTGATAAGTTAAACAAAAGAAAATGAATGCACTCGAAAGTTCAACTGCAGTTGAAAAACTTTGTAACATCGGCCAAGTTTATTTTATGCCGTATCAAACTCTGTGGATGATCACTTGAGCACAGACACAACTTTTTTTTTTCTGTTTCCCAAACAATTTTCCGATACGTGTTGTTTCTCGTTTGCACGCAATCTATCGGAAAAGTTCCTTCATTCGATGGTGATTATTACAGCACGATCTCGATGAAACTAATAGTTATCGCCAGTGGTGTTCGAATCTATTCCACTTAAATGTAATTAAAAGTAAAATTCTGCAACATATTGCACATTTGTGTTGGCAACATTCTACCGACACGGATACGATTTGCCCCATCTTTGAAATTGCAGTTTTAATGTCTTTTCGCTTGTTCGTTGAATTTCGGAAATTCCGGTATCTTCTTTTCTTTTCGTTTTTCAGTTTTTTTTTTTTTTTTTTTTTTTTTCATCACAACAATTCATGTCTCGTCTGGTCTTGTGTGGATGGTACAAGAAAAACTGACTCAAAATTCAATAGACAAAATCACAACAAATGAAATAAACAAAACTTAAGAAATGAAACAATTCAATGTACATTGTATAGTACATAACTCTTGAAACATTCGCCAATTATTTATTGAAACAGACAAAAAAATATATTAAGAATTGAATTTGGAAAATTGAAATCAATTAGATGAATCAATGAAAAGCGAAACAAATTGATAATTTTAGATTGCATTGCAAGGGAATCATTTAGTGAAGCATTTGCAATGAATGGAACAAATGAATCACATCAACGTTAACAATTCATGATTTGTTACCATAAATACGAGCTGAAATTTCCAATTTATTTTGGATTGAAATTGGTAATAGTCTATAATGGAGACACAAAATGTCACTCAATATCAAGAAATTAGTCAATATTATTCATTTAGAATTAATAAAAAAAAAACGAAAATAAAATTCCATTTTCGGAAATTTTACTAATTGCCTTTTCCTTTCATTTTAATTTTATTTTCAGATACTGTGTTGAATTTGAAGTAATAAAAGCATCAAAAGCTTGTCATAAACTTCCACCATACAATAAGTTGACCGAAGGTAATTTTTGAAATTTCAAAATTCATTCTATATTTCCTTACTGCAATAAGTCACAAAATCAACAAAATAGTTTCTTACAATTCTGTTTTTTTTTTCTTTAAATATTTTAATGTTATTATTGCAGGTGATCGAGTTGTAATTCGATGCGATCTTGAAGCATTGCAAAAAGACACAGAATCCGGAGAAATCACTGACAATTCATCCATTCAAGATGATTCGCCGAAATTCCGTTGTCGCGGTGAGGGTTTACCAGGTCGAAATACTCGTTTCAGTGCATTGGCTGCACCATCATGTCGTGGAAAATGGTTGCGCTTAACTGTTGGTCAACCAAAAAAATGTACAGATTCGCAGTTCATTTTTGTTTAAAAAAAAAAAAAAAAAAACTTGAGAGAAGAAAACAAAATAAATTTTAAAAAAACAAAAATAAAGAAAACAAGGAAAGAATTTAGTTTTTGTAATGCTCGTGCATGCGATAAAGAGAAAGTTTTTGTGTTCGAACTTCATAAATTGAAGAAATAAGAAAATGAACAAAATATTTAAGAATACAACAAACTAAAGCTTTTTAGCACAAACAATACGCAATATATTTCCCCTAATTTCACATCAGTTTCGTATTCAATCTAATTTTTTTACGTTCAAATTTATAATCTTTCAATTATAGTTTATTTTCAGTAAAATCCAAATGTTAAAGTTAAATCCATCAGAAATAAATAAAAACCGTCAAGCACATTTGGTGCAAAAACATTACATCATAATTATTATGTCGTTCATTTCAAAGCGAATTTAATTTAAGAAACAAAAAAATGCAACAACAAAAAAAAAACTAAATTTTGGGGAATGAGAAGAAAAAAATTTGTACGACAAAAAAAAACACACACATTTAGATGCAAACCAATGGTGATGAACCCATTTCTTTTGTAAATATAAGTTAAATACACCGTTTAATGTTGTTTCATCTCTCTTTTTTTCATAAATTCAATAAAAAAAAATCAAATCAGTGACATTGATCAGGCATAAAATTGCGATGAATGAAAAAAAAAAAAAAACAAACATACAATTTGCCATGACAAAAATACACACAATCTTTTCAGAAAGTGACTAATTGTTTAAAATAATATAAGATTTATTAATGATAATAAATAATCAAGTCTCATTTTTCAGTGGAGTTCTTTCAAAACAAGTAAATAAATTTAAAAAAAGAAAAAAAACAAAACAAAACAAAAAAAAAAAATAGAAATTCAATAAAGAATAAAAGAAAAATACATTAATCGTAACGAACGATTTTCCGCATCAAATCGGTCAATTAAAATCATGAAATAATTTCATGGAAAGACAAATACTGCATATATTTTCCTATTGAAATGTAAAAACAAAAATATGTACGACTAACAAACAACACACAGACACATTCATATGAACATTCAATATTAAAATTAAGTGCAAGATTAGTAAGGATAAAATCACTGGCCATAAAAAAGAACATTTTCTCAACATTTTATTCATTTATACTTTTCTGTGTTTCATATAACAAAAAAAAAAAAACAGATTTTGATATACATATCAAGGAGCAGTTAAAATAAACAGGATTTCGAATAAAATTAATTTTCAAATTGAACTCTACACACACACACACACACACACAATTGTAATCCACAATCACTTTGACATCACATTAATTTACTTTAAATGAATTACAGTAAAAACTCACTTTATTTCGAATACACAAAGGAACGATTCACATATTTGTACGAAAAGTACACGAGAAAAAAAAAAAACCATAAAAATAAATGAATATAAGAATTGTGTAATATTCAGTCTAACTAAAAATAAAAACAATACAAAACAAACAATAAACGGACAATTTTTTTTTCCTATTGAAGTTTCTCCGAGAATTTATCTTTTCTATTAAATTCAGTTAATTTATTGTTCAATGGTAAGTACTTTTTAAAATGATAGTCAAAAATTAAACGTTCCACTTAAATTCATATAGTCATTCAAAATGCAAATAGTTGAGTAAGTTATTTAAGTTATGTGTAATGTGAAAAGTGTTATGAACATTTTCTAAATTGCACCTCACTAAATTAGTTATGACAATGAACAATTTAAAACTATGTAATAGAGTCTATATTGCTTGAGTACTTGCATTAGTGTCGCCATTGTACGAAATGTAAAATAAATGTCTACTGAAATATAAAATAACAAAGTGAATAACTTTCAAAAGCTGAGACATTTCAAATGAAACATTTTTACAAAGAGAAAAAAAAAACACATTAAAAGCGAAACAAATGGAAATATCAAAGGTAGTTTACGTCAACGAAATATCACATCAATTGAATGAAAATGAAAAGATGGATCTTATGTTTGAACTAATGCATTCATAAAGAATATCCTATTTTGGACAATGAATTTTGTCTTGTAATCCGCTTTCCATGTTTTTCTCTTCCATTTTTTCAAAGGAATTTTTTTTTCCATACAAAACGTCGCACAATAAATTATGAACGAACAGAATTGCATCGCATATGATTTGTTGGATCTTTTTGAGACATGCAATAATACACAATATGTAATTGAAACTCACGAAGTAAATTAAAAATGGAATGCAGGTAGACATTTTCACTGTGCTCGAAAAAATGTTTATGGCACAATCCGAATGGGGATGGGGATGAGAGGATAGAAATGAGAACGGGTTTGAGAGTATGAAAATGGGAATGGGAATAGGGATTGGTATGAAAGTGGAAATGTTGATATTTTCTTTGATATTTCAAAGAACTAATGGAAAATGAGTTAATGAGTGAAAAACAGAGGCAGCTATCAAATGTAAAATGTGAAATTGGAGCATGTACGACGTGATTCGCACCTTCAATAACTATGCATATGTTTGTATATGTGCAATTCCTCAAAATGAGAAATTCCAACACTTTTATCCTAATAAATGAGCATGTATTCATGTTTGATATTTGCAGTTGATGCCTTGTTGTGTTATATGTATAGTGTTACGTCAATCGACTAGAATTTCATTATAAAATGTGAGATAAAACAAAATAAAAAATGTTGCTTTACGACGTTCATTTGTTGAGGATTGTATTGAGTTTTGCATTACATTTGTGCGTCTCTTGTCATGTGGTGATGCACAGCGGTGAACAAACAAACAACAGCGAACAAAAATAAAAAACGATCCCTTTGATTCTGTTGACTCATTTTCTGTGCAGTGCATAATTGCGTTTTCCTTATTTGATTACATTTAATGCATTTTGAATATGCTTAGTTGATGTGTGTTTCTGTTTCACTTGAAGTAGGTTACATTCGTTGACGTATTCGCGCCATTTATGTTCTGGAATTCTATGTAAGAAGGAATGAAAAATAGAAGAACAAATTGTACAGATGTGTGTTGAAGTATTTCAATCAACGTACGAATGCAATTACAATTTCACCGCACAAAAGCGTTCATAACATCGAAATATTTACTGCCATGTACTTTTGTTAACAGCGCATCAGTTAACCTACAATGTCGATATTAATAACCGCCATTTTTATAAGACATTTAAAAATTACTCTTGATGCACTTGCATCATGGAGCCTGTACTGTATTAGTATCAGAACAAAAGGGTTCGAGTTCTTAGAATTTTAGTTTAATAAACAATATAACAACACATACCGTCAAGCATTCCGTAGCATCAGATGATACGCAAAAAAATGTCGAATATATTTCAATTAACGAAAGAGAATCTAGTTTGTTGCGCCTGCATTTAATATTTTTTTTTCCTTTGCTTGTGCCATCATTCCAATTATTATCTTATTATAATGTGGAATAATGGTTGAAAGAGCTATTTTTCGCTTCCTTGACATGTAAATACAGTTTTAATTTGCCCATATTGCATCGCCTTTTATTTAATTTTCCCGCATCCTTGACGTATTTACATGTTGTAATCATATTAAATTATTCACGACAAACAAAGCACGAAATTTATTTGTAAAAAAAAAAAAAACTGGCAGAGATAGAGAAATTGGATGATACGAAGAGGGTGAAATTGGATGATGGGAGGTAAAGTGAAAACTACTTAAAATATTCCAAACTAAAATTAACGCTTAAAAATATACAAAATCGACAATGTGGAATGCATTCGATTATCATTCATTGACTTCGTTCATTCTGTAGAAAATTTTGTCTTTATATGAGAATACATAATATACATGAATATGGTATCATATCTTTAAATGACATGATTCCTTCATCATATCAGTCGTATGCAATTCAATCTCCCTTCATCTTTTTTTTTTTTTTTCAAATAATTTAATCAATGAAAAGATCCACGTGATAGTATTTATTGTTATTGTTATTTGGTTTAATATGTCGAGACAGACGATGAAGATAGGAATTTTGTCTGTTCTTAACCAAGCGAAATAGAGAGAAAAAAGTGCGACAAAATCTTATTATAAAATGCAAATGAAATGATAATGATACGATGTGTGTATGAATAGGATAGAATAATTTACGTATATTTTTGTATGATATTCTTCAATATATTCAGCATAAACTAAGCAAAACTCAAAATGGTTCCGAGTTATCGATTTAAATTTTCAACAAAAACCAAAATGATTTTGTTGCAAAAGCGGCTTGTCACGTTTCTTTTGCGTTGTGATATTCAAATGATGCACCAAGCCCATTCACTGTCGATCCTTATTTTATGCGTAAACATAATACGAAACACTTTATGGTTGGATACCTTTTTTTTCTCTTCTTTATTCAGGTCATTTTAGGGAATTGAAAGTGTAAAAAAAAAAAAATGATAACTTTCTCACTTTCATGGAAGTTTATCGAACCGTAATTTTGAATAATTTACTATTTTCGAAAGTTTTTCAACATCACGAACGATTTGCTAATTCACGCAATAAAAATAGAAACCATCAATAATTAGAGAGAAGTCTATGAAGTTTATAAAACTTAAAATATTATTGCACTGATGTTACGCTTGGTGAATTTGAAATTTCTGGTTTTTATGTCTTGACGCACCATGACGTCATTATTCAAAATGCTTATAATTACCTAAACTAGAAAAAAAAAACACTTTTCTACTACGAAAATCTTTAGCTCAACTTTACCCAAAAGCATATTCCTGGAAAATGTGTTCGATAGCAATTTATACGAAAGATAAAGTATAACCGCATCTTCACGGTACGAACAAGATGATATATATCATGCAGTATTTATCATTTTCAATTAAGCTCACTATATTTGATGCTCGAAATTGGCAAGTTAAGTGGACCGAAACAACCAAATGCAAAAGTCTTCCAAACGAATTCTTATTCATTGGTATCGTTCATAACAAATATCATCCATCGACAGCAATTGTCAATTGCGCATAGAAACTAGCGCCCTCTGAGAAGTGTATTCTATGTTATTGTTGTTGTATTTTGACAATTGCTGCGAGGACAAATATATACAAATATTCACACTCAAAATAATTGTGTAGGCAGGAAGTGTTATCCGTTCACTTGAAACGTATCCATCTTATTGGAGAATGATTTTCTGCACGACTCTTTCATTCATTTGTAAACCATTGAAATGCGAATATGAATATTTTCTAGCAACGAATGTATTGAATATAACATTTGGTATTGATTATTTCACATGCTTATATGAGTTTATGTTCGTAACATTTTATTGGTAAAAGTTCTACTCAATTTTCCCTTATTCTTGATAAGTAGCACATAAGCATTGAGCTAGGCATTGAGCAATCCCAATTGATCAAAATGAATGATACATGTAGATGGAATTCAAATCGATTATTGGCAATATTAATAATATTCGTGAATCAGGTCTGGTTTCGATATTACGTGCATATAATACATTATTCATGTGATAAAGTTGAAAAAGATGCTATATTACAAATATGACAAGTGAACCAAAATATCTAATAAAGTATGACAATTGATGGGCGCCTGTCATGTTTGCGCATTTTATGCACAAATCATGGTTTTGCTATGCTGCAATTGGCAATTCAAAATGCAATGTGGAAGTCAAAGCAAAACCGACAAAAGTTTTACAGCAGCAGCATTGATTGGTTACTGGTTGCCGGTGTACACTGGTTTTAACATTGGTGCCACATATACATTGCATTCAACTAGATATGGTTTGTTTAATTAATAAAGTGGAACATTCAAATCAATGCATCAAATAAGTCTTGAACATTTTGAATTTTCAATTCTTGAATGTTCTAATGGCATCAAATTATTAACCATTTCAATTATCACAAAGATGTTATGTATGCATATAAACATGATTCAACTATGCATTAACGGTTGTGTTCTCATTTGCAGCATACAATGTGTTTTACATTCAAATTTTCAAATCAGTTGCAAGAACTTTTACGCACGCGGTAAAAAGTCTAATTGTTTTTAGTTTAGATGCATTGTTTGTCGGAAAATCAAAACAAACCAAGATATTTTGAAATTGTTTAATTTTAACGAGTTGAAATTTGAATGTTTGCATGTTCTGTTGATGTTTGGCAGCTGTGCATTTTGAAACATCAAAATCAATCGAGAAAGGAAGAGTAAAAAAAAAAAAGCAAACAAACAAACAGAAAACAGTTTTGCAACGATTTGGCCGATATTGAACGATAGTGAATGAGTAATCTTCCAACAATATTAGAAATAGCACAGCATTGATTTCTCTGTTAAAACCGATTTGCTATGGTTTGTACAATAAGCATATTGCAATCAGATTTATTGCAACCGACAAAGTTTCCGATAATAAAGACATACCAATATTTCCATTCGTCGATAATTTCAGTTTTGAATTTTGGCATTGTTTGCTTCACAAATATTGTGCTCAATGCACACATTTCAAACACAATGTTAATCAATTTGTGCATGAAGATTGATAAGTTGATGGAGCGCATAATAAGTGCGTTCGTGCTATAAAAATGTATGGTAAAATCAAATTTGCATATCGAAAGCAGCTAACTACGTTTACATTGTACATAGACACTGAGAAAACATTCGATAACCATTATTATTCGAGCAATTCAATATGGATGTGTGTTATACAGTACAACATCTGTACAGTACATGTTTGTTATAAAAGCAAACGAAAATAATTCATGAGCTCGAAGTAATTTTCTGCAATTGGTACAACACTAACAAAAGGTCTCAACACTTACTAATTCTCTATCAGAGATCGAACTAGATTTTATCCGGAACAATGGTGATTGCTGTGTGTCTGTGTGTGTCTGGTATTGAGTGGATGAATAGAAACAAAAATGTTACGATAAAAGTGCTGTATGCAGATTTCACAAAATTAGTTCAT
Organism: Resseliella maxima; assembly: GCA_029041755.1. NCBI lineage: Eukaryota > Metazoa > Arthropoda > Insecta > Diptera > Cecidomyiidae > Resseliella > Resseliella maxima. The sequence continues at coordinate 438,414 of JAQOWM010000753.1, forward strand.
CTTTGTCTCTTTCTCTCTCTCTCTTTATTCATTTTCATATTCGCCTTTTTCCACCCACCCCCTTCTCTCTCTCTCTCTCTCTCTCTCTCTCTCTCTCTTTTTCTGTATGTGCAAATTGCATGCAAATGACAATGCATCCGATAATATTGTTCATTCATTTGGTTTAGAATTTTCATTTTCATATGCGGTGTGTAAAGATATGCATTGAATAACGAAACATTGAGTGTTTGATGAAGCGAAAAAAAATAAATGAAAAAGTTTTAATCATGCCAACCAACCACCCCACAAATTAGTTCAATAAATATCGGATCGATTACCAAATGACGAGATGTAATAGATTTTCAATTAAATTTAAATTTAAAGTTAATTTTACATTTTAACTTCAAATACGAATAGTATTTAGTTCATTGGTCATTTCATTTCATTTAATTTATTCGGTTTGAGATCCAATGGAAATTTATACACAATGCCATTAAACCAATCATAATCAATTTAACATAAATTATTTTGTCAAAGAATCCACAACGACATTAGATGGCGATTACCACAATTTGTTATGTGGCCGCAAACATTCTGGCATCATTTTAACGATGTGCCAGTATCGATAAGTACATTTTACACATAGAATCGCTTTAATTTTATCGGTTTCTATTGAAATGTTCAAAATGACAAAATGAAAATAAATAGAGAGATAGAAAAAAAAACCAACGAGTAAATTGAATGACCATTGAGTTAAACGCCGATGGCACAAATTCATGCGTCTTTTAACTTGTAATTTTAAATGGAAACGTATTACCAATTCAAAATACTATATATCAATGTGAATGACAAATTAATAGATTTGAATGAACATTTTCTTTCTTTTATGTTACATAAAATTATTCTCAATAAATTGATAGGCAAATGGTTCGCCAAATGAAATGAAGGAAATTAAACGTCAAATGGACAGAGACATCATTTTGATTTTCTGTTATCTGTATGTCATTTTGGTAATTGAATGTTTGTTATTTATCACTATGGAGTCGTTTATGACTGAAAAATGAATTAAAATTACTCAAGAGATGGTACAACACTAAAAAGATGGTACAAAAAAAAAATCGTTTTGCGTACTTCGTGAATTTTTCCATATGCAATATGTTTCGGTCGTTTAGTGCGTTAATTCAAAGCAACGGGTCCAGTTGGTGATTTACCAAAAACTGAAATGCTAAACAATTTTCTTACATCGATCATGTATATGCGTCAATTCTTTTTATATAATCATTCATTTCGTTGCTTTGTGCTTCCTCTTTCATGTTTCGCTTCTTTTTTGTTTTTAAAAGCTCAAAATTCGAGAAAATCAAATTGTCCGAAAACGAATCCTTTGATACCTCTACTTTAATGAAGTTTTTACGCTTTTATGAATCAAATTAAGATCCAATGTTTGGACAATTATTTCTCATTTTTAAATTTATGAATTTATTGACTGACTATTTTTAATAGAATTTAATTCGGATAATTGTTTACTGTACCAAATCGATATATTTTGCCATCCATATGTAATTAGTTCAACAAAACTATAGAATGTTGAAAACGTACTAATAATTTTGTTTTATGAATTCTGAACTATAAATAAGTTTTCAGACTGAAAACTTCAGTTTCTGTATAACAGTTTTTTCAGTTAGAATTGTTTTGATGACATTGAATGTGGGACTGCATCATCTTACGTGACGTATCTACGTTGTTTGATAAGATAAACCAACAATATATTAGATTATTGGATTTGTATAATCATTACATTGCATTGCACCACGCGATAATAATACTTTTAATTTGTTTTACTCATTGTGAGCGATCAGATTATTTTGAATCGTGAATGTTAGTGGTTTACAATGTTGATTTTTGTAGTTAGTTTTTTTGCGACTGTGGTCGCCATTTATTTTTATCTCATTTGGGATTTTGATTTCTGGAAACGACGTGGAGTAACTGGACCTCAACCCCGCGCATATGTAGGAACATTTCCAAAAATGGCTTTATTCGATAAAAATTCAAATTATATTCATGAAACCATCGAAATATACAAGTGTGTTTGATAAAAAAAAAGAATTATTGAATTTTGATTTAAAATTTATGAATTTTCATATTTTTCAGAAAATATTTTCGTAAACATCGTTTTATTGGTGTATTTGAATTTCGTACACCGAAATTATTAATTTTGGATCCAGCATTAGCATCAGATATTTACACAAAATATTTTAAACATTTTGGTGATAATACATTAAGCGATGTAGTAAGTACTTCAATTACTAGATTTGAATGTATTCCATTTATTATTTCAACAATATGATTAGATAACAGGTAAAAACGATCCGTTGTTCAAACCAAATCCCTTTATCGACAAACTGAACCAATGGAAAGAAAGACGAATGGAATTGGCACCCGCTTTTACGATGTTAAAGGTTTTGATTGTATTGAAATGCATAAATGAAATTATTTTCAACTTTACCTAAAATGTATATGATGTATGCCGTAGGTCAAATCAATGTATGCTGCCTTGCAAAATTCATGTCATCATTTGGAACATTATATTAATGACAAGATTGAATCGGGCAAAACTATATTCTCATCAAAAGATGTATGTATGCAGTTGACTTATTCAATTTCATTTAAATTGTAATGAATTTTTATTTATTTTTTTTTTTTCTTTTAGATAAGTTCGCGTATTATTGCCGATGTGCTTGGTAATATAATGTTTGGTATTGATGCAAAAGCGTTTGATGAAAATTCTGATTTTCTTGAACAATCATATGGAATGTTCTATTCAACGCCATTTAATAATGCTCGATTTATTATTTACGCAATATTCCCATGGCTTAGAAAAATTTATCCCGATCAATTTACATCAACTGAATTTACGCATTGGTTTAAAAACCTTACGGATCAAGCAATTCAAATGCGTAAAGAAAATGATATTTCGCGTGATGATTATGTTAATTTTTTAATTAATTTACAAAATAAGAAAAATACACCAATGAATATAATTTATGCACATGCATATACATTTTTCTTGAATGGATTTGAGACCACAAGTTACATTTTGGGCAATGCCATTAATTATCTTGCAAAACACAAAGAATGTCAAATAAAATTGAGGGAAGAAATTCGACAATATGACAAGATTACTTTTGAAGAACTTCATCAATTGCAATATTTGGACGGTGTGGTTAATGGTAAATCTAACATGCATCCGTGACCGAATCAATATGTTATGATCATTTGGTTTATTTTACAGAAACAACACGATTAACACCATTTCCATTTCCAATTTGGAAGACTTGCACTGAAAGCATTGATTTGACTGATTATGATGGTCGATCTGTGCACATTGAGAAAGGCATTAAAATTATTATTCCAATCAATGCTTTCCATAATCATCCTGACTATTATGCAAATCCAGAACAGTTTGATCCAAATCGATTTGATGACAACAATGGAGGAGTTAAACATTTAAGAGATGCTGGTGTATTCATTCCATTTGGAAATGGGCCAAGACAATGCTTGGGAATGCGTGTTGCATTGTCAAATATCAAAGCAACTCTTTATACTTTGGTAAAAAATTTTGATTTTTCATTAAAACCAGTCACAAATGACATTAGTTCACGCACTGGAACGGTATTTTTCTCACAAAACATCGCTGAATTAGAAATAAAACGTCTGTGATAAGAGGCCATATGGAAAGAAAGAAATGTTTTGTTTTGCGTAATAAATTTTGTTTACTATCAATCAATACAAAAAACACTTGGAATTATTTCATTACTGGTTTTATGTTATTATTTGTATTGAATCTCCAATATTAATTGATAATTTTATCGGTATTTTTTTTTTCATCATGGGTATCATCATAAGCTCAACACTTAAAACCAAAGTCTTTACTTCCTTTGATGATTGAAAATTTTCCATAAACAAGAGTCCATTCTTAATTCCATAGCACACAATGTTCGCTGAAGACTTCGTCACACAAGGTGCCACATCAATAACAAAACGTGATACTGATAATGATTTCAATGAACTGACAAAATGCGACATCGTTTCTAGAAAGTGAGATTGATTATAATTATTATCAATATTTGTATTGGACTTTTATAAATATGTATTAATCTATCGATTGATAGTAGTTGATTTTATTTTTAGTATCATTGATAATGATAATCTATTTATCATTTCTGTTTTGCATCGTTCGAAACCAGTTTTGTTTAAAATTCAATTAAAATCTAAAGTCATTAGTTAAAACGCATTCAGGATGTTAGCACTTGTATTCATCGCATTTTTCTTATTTACAATTTATTTATATTTGTCATGGGACTTCAATTATTGGCGCAAACGAAGGGTATTCGGTCCAAAACCTTTGCCATTTTTCGGAAATTATCCAAAATCAGCCATTTTACAACAGAATATTATGTATGAACAGCAAAAATTATATGAGTAAGTGAATTCAAAGTTGTTTCCATAAGATTTATTGATTGGAAATATTTGCGCATTTTTTTCATTGAAAAATAAGAAAATACAAAGAAAGTCATCGTTTTATTGGTGTTTTTGAGCGTTCAACTCCAAAACTATTGATTTTAGATCCGGAACTTGTTAGTGACATTTATGTTAAGTATTTCAAGTATTTTCAAATCAACGATTCATCGAATTCCGTAAGTAAAATCAGTTTTTGATTTGCACAAAACAAAAAGAAAATAAAAAAAAAAAAATAACAAAATCAAAACTAACATCTTGAAACATTGAATTTGTTGTCTCCAAACTAAAACTTTTTATTTTAGTTTGACAAAGTTCTTGATCCGATTTTTACTCGAAATATATTTGCAACGCAATACGATGACTGGCGTAACACAAGATCTGATTTATCTCCAGCATTTACTCAGCATAAAGTAAGTATGCATGAAAATTATTTCCACTTGACGAATCTTTAATTTGAATTTCATTTCATTCGTATACAATTTCATGTTTTGTTAAAAAAAAAAAAAAATTTCAATTAAAATTCAGCTACGACAAATGTTTTCCATGATTTTGAGCAGTGGTCAAACGATAATTGAACACATTGATATGCAGATTGGTGAAAGCAAGAAACATACTATAAACACAAAAGATGTAAGCAAAATAGTACAATATCTTTTGAATTTTAGTGTATGGATTGCAATGCCGATGAGATTCATTGTTGTTGAACATTAACATTTGAACAATATTGAATTTTCTTCCGAACAGTTAACATCACATTTTACAGCTGATACCGTTATGAATTCAATTTACGGTTTCCAAGCAAATGATTCAACGCATGAAAATCTTGTAAAATGGTTTAGTCCATCGTTGGCAAAGAACATAATAAATACGATTTTGTCTACATTTCCCATACTCAGCACCATATATAAACCATCGTTTTTCCCATCACAACTAACACAATGGTTCTATGATACAGCAGACATGGCTATAAAATATCGTCAACAAAATCCAACGAATCGTAATGATTTTCTAAATTTTCTCTTAGAACGTAAACAGGTTAAAAATTATACCGACAAGGATATTGGAGCATATGCTGCTATATTTCTATTTGACGGTTTCGAAACGACAAGCATGATTTTGTCTCAAGCACTCTATTATATTGCCAAGCATGACGAATATCAAATCAAATTGCGTGCCGAAATTTTTGACTATTTCCCATTCGGAAAATGTCCAACAGCGGATACTATTAACGAATTGCAGTATCTTGATAACATAGTTAATGGTATGGTCGTTTAAAGTTGTAATTTTGCCGCAAAATTTTCATTTTATGCTCATTAAAAATGGTTAAGTTCATTGTCTATTTTCTCATTTTGGGTAGAAACACTTCGCATTAGTCCATCCGCATTTTTGCTTGCCAAATGTTGCACACAATCCATTGAACTGCATAATTTTGATGGTACAACATTGCTTGTTGAGCCGGGCACATCGATTCAATTACCCATGTTTGCGATTCATCATGACGAACGCTTCTACGATGAACCAAATTCGTTCAAACCTCAACGCTTTGAATCACAATCACTAAATGAACTAAAGAAAAGAGGACACTTTTTACCATTTGGTGATGGTCCGCGCATTTGCCTTGGTACGTTTGATTTGGTTTTATTTTTTACTAAAGTGCATAATGCGCTGTATTTGTCAACGCTCTATTAAACAGCGCTACATTTACTAGTAATGATAAAAACTCAATTCCATTAAATGATTTTTCATTCATGTTTCAGGACAAAAATTCGCGATATTACAAATAAAGGTAGCTCTTGTAGAAATTCTGCGACACTTTTCAATCAGTGTAAATTCAAAAACCACTGAACCAATCACTGCATCCGCATTGGATTCATTGCTAACACCTATTAGCGAAATTTACTTGAATTTTCAACGAATCGATACGGAAGATAAGCAATTTTATAGTTATAAAAAAAATTGTTGAAAAATTACTTAGTTTAAAATATTGAATTAAAACAATGACAATTATAATGAAGCAGTTGTAGTGTAAAATTCTTATCGCACCCATTCTTGACGCTTTATTTCAATTTTATGGTTTATTGCATCCAATTTTGAAATCAGAAACAAAAAGCATTGGCATCATAACACGTAATATATTGATGATTTTATTGGTTTTACACTGTGTTCATTTGCATTGAATTCAAAACTTTTCAGACTATATCAACTTGGTTTTTGAAACTAGAAAATGAAATATGGAAAAAAAATGCATTGTAGTCGCAAAACTTTTTTCCCACTATCAAATATTGACAACACATACCATTATACAATCAATTATAGTTGTATCTTGATTAAATATTGATGTGGGCCTAATGACAATAATAGCAAAGTTGTTGTTTAAAGTTGTTATTTATGTGTGTCTAAAATTGTATTCACAAAACATTTAACTTTCAACTTGAGTTGATACTTTTTTTTTTCATTTATATATATATCTCTCTCTCTTACTACCACTATATTACCTTTTCTCCATCTCTATCATAGTACCAAAGATCAAACTTTATACTGTTATCAGCAAAAAGCTCGAGCCGAATGATTCCAAAAGGTCAGTGATAAATACACTGAATTTCCATTAATATTCCATTATGCCAAAGGGTTCGGATTTATTCTCGTGTATTTGGATTGACCATTTTTTCTCATGCGATCTCATTCTTTTTCTCTTTTACTTGTCCTCTCATTTTAAAAGTTTTCAAATTGAAAATATGACCAATGCATGACAATTCAAATTTATCGCCATCGAACCAAGCCATTTTTGAATCACGTTTTACTGATAAAGGAAACGATGTGTTTGAAAAATCAACTTGTGCATATCGCACAGTTATAAATGGATAATATACCCATCGCAAAAGTGAAAAAAAATCCGTATAATAAATATTAATGCGGAATTTATTGTTACTTCTTAAGTTAAGAATCCTAACGGTTATTGACCAATGCAATGCGAAGAGAGCAAAAATCGGGATCGACAAGAAATGCATTTAGTATACGTCGCACAATGTATTAAAATATGCATTATGCGACGTATGCTAAACGCAATCGGTTTTTGCATTTTCACTTTTTTAGGCTTTTTTTTTTATCACATCGAAGATTACGGCAAGTTTGCCCCTATTAACGGAACTAAAAGAAATGAACTGACATACTCAAAGAAAAAAAAGAAAAACAAACTCATTTCAGACTGCAAAAGCAAAGAGAATTCGCAAAATTAAAATTCTTAATTTCCGTTAAAATGAGATGTAAGATAACCAACTACAATTTTTCATAGAACATTTCATTAAGTTTCAAGTTTACATTTACTGTCATTCTACGGAAATTAAGATTCCATTGCATACTAAAGAATTATTTCTTTCATTTTCAGTCTGTCAATTAAAATGAAGTCAGATGAAATGTTTTTTTTATCGAAAAAAGAAATAGTGAAGTGAAGACCATATTCATTTAGCAATTTCACTTTATTTATTTGAATGTTTTCGATTCGCTCTCAATTTTTTACCGGGAGAAAGCGAAACAATAAAATCCAGCAGAGATTATCCATTTGGTATTGCATAAGTAATAAAATTACGGTAGATGGGCGCACAAAATCGAATAATCAGATAAATATCAATGAATTATTGCCAACATCCAGAGAATCCGTTCATCAACAACAAATAACGAGAACAACCATTTATTTTTTATTTTTTTTTTTTATTCTTTTTCGAAGTGCACACGTAAATTCATTGAAAATCTAAAATATGCTATTCACATTCAAGTTTGAACTGAAAATAATATTTCCATTCCATAAATCTCCCACTTCAATGTGATTGGAGAAGTTTGTTTGTTCGTTCGTTCGTGGTTGTTGTTGTTATATCTCGTGTTTTTTTTTTTTCATTTTTGCCTGAGTCTAAAGTTTGTGTTTGCATTGTGTGAGATAATAAATGGTTGAAAAATCCCATTTATGTGCGAAATAAAGTGAATCCAATATTGAAATTTATTCAGTTCCAATGCGCTGGGCCAAAGTATATTCGCATTGTCTTGGTCTGGTTTGGTTTTGGTTTATTCCATTTCGTCTACGCAAATGTATCGCTTTATTTGCGGCTACTTTTGCACGTTGAATCCACTTGGACTTAGGCAAATATACAGAAAGTAATAACAAAAAAACATTATCGTACTATCTTCTCACTCATACATAGCGTACAACGAACAGCCGCTCAACGTCGCATTTTATTTATTGAATAAATCATTTTGTAAGAGAGTAAGCAAAGCAAAAGTAAGAAATAAAAGAAAAAAAAAAACATTGAGAATTCTGTCTCCACAACAACAGCATTTTTAGCTGGGGCCAAAGAGACGAACGAAAATGGTCTCATTCAATTTATTTATGAGTAATGATATTAAGTATTTATTTTTGAAATTTATTCTTCGGTTTTTTTTTGGATGAATGAATGCGTCGTCGATAGAGGAAGAAATGAATTTAAATTGATTTGGTCGCGTCTCATTCTCTCCTCATCCCCCAAATTTTTGAATTGATGTCGTTCAACCGCAGAAGAGCATTACGTTGTTTTGCTTGAACAATGGATATGCCATCAACAAAACTCTAAATTTAACAGACTTCTTGCTGTGCAAATGTTCATAAACAAAACAAAAACTTTTCATCATTCAGTATGACCGTTTAAGTAATTTTTGTTTGGTTTTAATGAATGCCGTTCCATTTAAATGAGTGTTTTTTTTTATAAAATATTTCTCATATTCTCACCCATCAAACTTTTTCCCACAGAAAAAAAGTTCATACAAAATAGTTTTTTTTTTCTTCTTTAAATCACTTTGTTTATCCGCCAAAATGTGATATTAATGTGTATTCGGTATTCAGTTTAATGTAACCACTTCATCGAAAATGTCTAAATTTTTGTTTGAATATTTTGGTGTGGAAGAAGATGAATATAGCGATAGATAGAATGAGAAAAAGAGAGCGAGAAGAAGAGAATGAGAAAGGAAAGCTTTTGTATTGGCAACAAGTGGAGCGGGTAACAGGAACAGTACACTAAATTAAATACTTTTCGACATCAAACAAGATTCTAAATTGTTCTTGAGCTCTTGATAGTCAAAATGTGAACAGCATTGAATATAGCACATTCAAAAACCATAAGGTTGTTTCATAAAATCGCCTGCTCTTATGTGACGAACACAAGCAAATGGTTTTAAATACTTTGTGTAAAACTGTTGTTGACCTCAACTCTGTTTTTTTTTCTTTTTTTTTTCGTCGAAGAGGTTGCCATTGCAACGAACAAAAAAATGTTACCGTAGATTTAAAGTTTGAACATAAAGGCATCCGTGAGAGTTTTTTAGGTTTCTACATTTTACCATCCAAAGCGCAAATAGGTTTTCCCCTGTCACACAAGTACAAAAAAAAAAAAAAAAAAAAAAAAAAAGATAGAAGAAGCGCTAAATTATTCCACACTCACCGGATTGAATCTTACACCACAAAGTCATTGGTTGAATGTTATCGACACACACTATGTGTAAATTTATATCGGTGAAATTGTCTGGTCCAATAAATTTATGAGAAGTAATTTCAACGATAAAGGACCACCTCCGGTTTTGGTCGTGCGCACAAGCCAAAAACAAAAATCATTCCAATTGTTTTTTTTTTTTTAATTGATTCGAATCAAGTTGACTGCATGTCAACACATTTTCAGGTGAAAACAGGTATCCTGATTGACGATTTCAGAGATAATCAATTCAGATTGATCAATTGATCCATGTGACGTCCAGCCAAAAAATGAAGACCAATTATTGACACGAATATAGGCAGTGATATCATGTATACCGATGTCAACATTTAACTTTAAAATAATGACACAAATTGAGCGCGCAACTGTGTCACAATACACGATAATAAATTATTGGTAATAAAATTGTTGAGAAGGTCTGATTTTTCAGCTGTTTTTGTGATTCATGATTTATTGACTTTGTGTTATTGTATATTTTATTCTGAAACTGGTGCATTTGGCTAAGGTCATTGCATCTGTGGTAAACGCCAATCCATTGTAGAGTTTTTTTTTCGTTCTCGTGGATATTTTTGTTGTTGATAATGATGATGTTGTTGTTGCTTATTCACTCATTAACATAATGAATTATTGATTCGTGTGAAAAAAAAGTAGCCAAATGCGTAAATCATTTGAATACAGATGCAATTTCATTGAATGAATGCAAAGAAATAAAATGAGAAACGGAGAAAAATAGAGAGAAAGAGAGAATGACAGAAAAAGATGGATCACATTATCGTCATCGCGCATCATGAACAAAACGATGTCCTTGTTTGGTGATATATTCTTTTGTTTTTTTGGATTGTGTGAAAAGAGAGAAGGTGATCTCATGACCAATTAAGTTATTTCTTGCTGCTTTTTATGGTCAATACAAGCAATATTATAAACACCGGGAATTCTGGACATTAGACTAAAGAGAGAAATATGAACTTTTTAGAATGTGGTTCAACGGACGTCATGCTATTTGATGCCAGTGTTCTTATCAAATGCGTACAATCACAGTGAATGTGAATCATTTTGTTTAAAATCAGTGAATGTGATTCAAGATTGATCAAAAAAAAAAAAAAAAAAAAAAAATAATAATAAAAAGAAAAAGACTGAATGGTATTAAACAAGAAATTGATGAAGAGATAACTACCAATCTCATATTTCAATACATTTCCCACACGCATATTTCCATTTTGCAAATGTTCATCATCACCCAATTATAGTTTTTGATTTGGCACCGGTTCGATCGCGTGCTCAATGTCTATTTCCCATAAGTCAATTCATTCAACCGGATCCATGAATTGACGGTAATATTAAATGCAAATCGAAAATAATTTCGATAATAAAAATTCTGGTTTGAATTTCAATGGTTTAAAACTCCCTTCCAAATTGGCGCCATAAAAGCGTACGTCGGAAGTTTTTTTTCTGTCTGATTTTTATTTTTATTTTTTTTTTTTCTCAGATTTTTGTGGTTTCTTCTTTTTCGCATAAAAAGTCATCTATGGCCAATGAAAATATTTATCAAAATTGTGTATACAAATTTTAATAACGAATATATTTACATCTTGTTATTGTTGAAAAAAGAATATTCGCAAAAATATCGTTCAAAATATAAGGATATAGTTTATTCTCGGGCGCTATTGTTTCCATCTCATTTTTTAACCAATTAATACTATTGTTAATATTATTTGCTTTTGAATGTCTAATTTTTGCATAAAAATGCTTGGCTGAAACGAGCCTCTATTTCTGAAGTTAATTTGCTAATATTCAATTTTGGACAACATTCACATTCCAATAAAATGTTGTTGTTGCAATTTTGCTACAAATTGTATCGAATAATCTTTTGCTGTCTTGCGCTCTTGCTCTCGTTCTCCCGTTCTCTTGTTCTCTTGTTCTCTCTCTCTCTCTCTCTCTCTCTCTCTCGTTCTCTCTCGTTCTCTCTCGTTCTCTCTCGTTCTCTCTCGTTCTCCCTCTTTCTCCCTCTCCCTTTTTGTCGAATTCACTAGCATCATTCACGATCCATTGAACAAAGGTAGACAAAGTTGTTTGTGTCGCTATTTAGTGATCGTTTTGCTCGTCTAAATGAATATTATAGAAGAAAACGAAAAAATCCAAATAAAAAAAAACCCGGCCGAATCGATGCTTATCACGATTTAATTCAAATGGATGAATATCGTGCGCACGTTCTACATGTTGATTTGAAAGCCATTTACGTCACAACCATCTCAAATACAAAAGGTGTTCAAAAGAGATACAACTCTCTTTCTCTAGATAGAAAGAGATGTAAATGAAAAACATTAAATTTGTTTACTCATTTTAAAATATCTAAATTTATTTTTATAGCTTATATTGCTTTTTGCGTTTGCATTCGCTGTCTTTTTTTTTTCTGTTTTATTATCAACATATTCTTATAGTCTACAAAAAAAAAAAACAAAAAAATATTTTCTTAAATTACAATTCGAATTCTCTTTCGTCAAAAAATTGTTGGTTGTTTTTCCATTTTTGTTTTTATAATTTTATTTTATTTTATTTTTTTTTTTTTTTTTTTTTTCATTTAAATAGTTTGCGAGATGATTGGATGAATCCAGTATGATTAAATTAATGCAAACGATTCCTGATGCATATGTGGTTGAATATGTATATAAATTAAATGATACGATTTCTATGATAAACATCACAATAAACAATATTTTTGATTTGAATTTTTCTGTGGCGAAACAACACCGTTGCTCTCACGATACAAACATATTCACTTCTTGCGAATATGTCGATGATGATGGTGTGTTCTTTATCTCTTCATCACCTGCGGGTTCATTTTTTTTTTCTTTCTTCCCCTCTCTGATTCTCCTCTTTTTCTGTCACTTTAATTTGTAGAACGTCAATAAATGAATACACATTTTGAACATATGCAAGTTCGAAGAGCTGGTTTTTATTACTTCAATATGGGAAGAGTTGTTTGTTTTTTTTTTTTCTTCTTCTCTTGTGCATATGGAAGTGTTGTTCTGCATCAAAAGATGATAATGATGATTGTTAATGGTATTCTTTGTTCCATGACATTCTATCAAACGAAAGGAATTCAATTCTCAAAGTGTTGAAGCCGCAAAATGTTCGCATCAAAAATTAATCACGTCCGTTTTGCTCGTTTCAAAAAAAAATGGTTATGGATATATGCGATGAGACGAGCAAATGCAATAATAAAAGGAAAAAATTGTTGTTGTTCTTTGTTTACAGCGAATTGGTTCCATATTCAAAGAGATCGTTGTTTTGATCATCATCACATTCGATGCGTGGACAACAATTTGGATACATTTTTGTATGATCTGCTGGAATTTCACGGCAATTACTACCAATGGCTTCTTGAGATGCGCATCTGTTAAAAATAGAATGTTTTTAATTAATAAATTTGTTGTTGTTTTATTATTCTTAAAATTTTATTCATTTAATTATCAAGCTCGACTAATTGGTTGGAATTCATAAGCTATTTTTCTATGGAAAATTAACATATATCATAAAAATGTGATTCTTACCCAATTCCACCGAAGCTAAAGTTTGGCAAGCATGTCAATTTCATACAACCAATTGGCAAATACACATCTTGACCGGGTTGTAAAACTTGCATTGTGACTGGTTCAAAGCATTTGCCTGGATGAGCTATATTTTTATGTGGAAAAAAAAAAATTAAAAATAGAATTAACATCACTATTCGCATATGAGTAATACCAACATTTGAATGTTGATTTGAGAGAGAAAGAGAGAGAGTTGACTACAGAAAAACAGAAATAACAACAACAACAGCAACAACAAACAAAAATCGAATCTATTTAAATTAAACAAACAAACAAACAAACAACGGACCAATTTACATAATAATCTAATTGATATTCGTTTAATAGTTTCATTATCTATTTTCTTTTTCTTCGAATCGCTCGTTTTGATGTGGTTGTTTTATTTTTTTTTTTTCTTCTCGATGTTTAGTCAAACAGAGAACTATTTTTGATCAATGACTTTTCGACTCATTTAGCTTTCTTTCTAATGCAAATTTGGGAAATCCCATACGTCATAAATTGAAAAAAAGAACAAGAAGAAATTAAACAAAACGCAATTTTTTTTTGTTGTATTTGCAAAATTTGATTCGCTGAGTCACTTGCTAAATGCTCACAGTGTGAGCCTCACACATTGATAGAAAATAGTTTGAGAAAAAGAACACAATGCAAAGAACATTGACTTACCCGGATGTGTGATTGGAGGTGTGATAAATGTTGACGCATAACAGCTATCGATTACAATGATGGCAAAAACACCAGCAATCAATAAACATTTTTCACTTGATTTTCCAAACATTTTTTGTGCTTTGTTATATTTCTCTTGTAAAACTTTCTTTCTCAAAGTAAATTTTCTTTTTCTAACAAATTTCAAATTTGCTTTCTTCTTATTTTTCTTAAACTTGTTGTGAATTTTACACAATTTCACGTATAACTTTTTTTTTTCTGCGTTGTTTATTTTATTGATATCAAAAACAAAATCAAATTTGTTTCGTGATTCTTGAAAATGAGCACACTTTTCAAATAAACTCAACGATCAATTCAGTTAGCTGACTGAGCGGCGATTGAATAAAGTTCGCTTGATGCTTGCGATTTATATACAAAATTGTGCGACATCAAACTGAGCTGGTTTGCATTCACGTTGGTTTGTTTACGTTTACAACAAATGGTGTGTGAGTGTGTTTTTTTTTTTCTTTCTTGTGCTGCTCTTTTCTCTCATCGTTGTTTTGATTTCATTGTTGCTTTTTTGTTCGTCATTTCGAACTCTCCAGTGCGGCAAAAACGATAAAAACGCGAGCGCGGTGTGTGCGATGAAGACTATGCCATTTTTTTTTTTTTTTTTGTTGCTCTTTTTCTGTTTGTTATGTTCTGTTGTTCTCATTCTTAGTCTCATTATTATTTTTTTATGACTTGTCTCTGTAAAACGGATCAACGATGAAATGATTTGAACACGACACAGCCATAAATATGTTTGATGACGTTGATATGAACAGGACCATGTCTTTCTCTCTTTCATCTCGTTGATCAGTTTATGCGATAATCGGATAATAATAAAATTAGTGCTCTATCAATGTATCCTGACGCCAGACCATATAATATACGCAACAACCAATTTAAGAGAAAAAAAAAATTCCCCGTAACATGCAACACACTCATACACACAGATCAATATATCAGATCTTCTTATTCGGGCGCGTGTGAAATTTTTTTCACTGGAAGAAAAAAAAAAGTAACTCCAGTGATAAATTGATACAGCATTCCATTGGCTCTCTTTTTTGGTATACATTGAATCGAACACACGACTCACATTGCATACGTATATATATATATATATATACGTATGTAGACGCCATCAATTTTACGTTGTTCGCAGTTTTTGGTATTTTTTGACATAAAGCAAAAAGAACACGGAACTAAAATTGAAGCACAAAAGCAACACACCGATGGAACATACATTCCAATTAGTTTTTACCTTCTTGTTTTGGGGCTTGTGTTTTGTATGTGCGCGCGTACCAGTGGCGTCCAATGATTAAATGATTCTGTCAAATCGAAAATAGATAAACCCACGAAACACGGCACACATTTTTATTTATCCGTAAATCCACCGGCAACATTTAAATTCCATTCTAAATGTGGCTCGATGACAATTTTTACCTATTTGACGCATTAAAATTCGCATAATTCAATCATAAGAAGACACAAGAAAAAGAAACAAGAAAAAAAAAAGTTTTTACACACATTTCGCTCAGTTTGATTGATGCCCCGTGATTTGAATTATGGACGAGATTTTAACGACCTTGTTTACACTGAGACGACCTTGCGATTCTCTAGAATTCTACTTTATGTTCACAACATAAGATGTGATCCTTTGTTAACATTTAGACTTGAAAAAAGAAATATTGTTAAAAAAAAAAAAAAAAAAAAAAGAAACGGGTCAGCCGGCAGAATAAAGTCATTAAAATTATTCCTAATCTTCTAATCAAATATAAAACTTATATTTAATATAAAATAGATGCAAAATGATCTTTAAAATCTTTGTTATTTTATAAACGGATGTTCAAAGTATTTCGGAATTTGTCCTTTTGTATTGACATCATAATTATTGAAGATTAGATACGGGTTGTTTTGCACTTCAAGTTGGATAATAATGACGTCAATGAAAGAAATGGAATGACTATCAAAAAACTTGTTATCATTTCATTGAATTGCGTATTTTTATTTCGCTAGTTTTTTTTTTGTTCGAAAACTCTCTTACTATTTTGACTGTTGGAAATTTGCATCCATTTCGAGTGGTCAACATTGTTTTTATTTTTATTTTTTTTTTTATCCATTTTGAATGTTTACAAAAATGTGTTTTTTTTTTCTTTCTTTCTGTCTTTTCTGTCTAATTAATTAGTTCAGCGTCAGATTGTCGCTACGTTTTGCTTATTTCCACGAACCGGTTCGACCATTTCTTCTTGATCACAATTTTATTGATAATATTTTTTTATGGGTTTTTCACAACAAACGACAAAATATTTAGCCATATTATACAATAAAATTTCGAAAGCGAAATTTCAAGATTAATAACTTTAACATTGTCTTGTAAGTTAAAAATGCTGTGCGTCAATCTGTACAAAAAAAAACCTATTGCTTATTTATCGAAAATTAACATTTTTCAAGAGAAAAAAACAATTCAATAAAATCTATCAGGTTCTACCGACAACATTAACAGAAAAAAAAATATTATAGAATGCGGAGTGAAAACCAGATGAATTTATTACAACAATATTGGACTTTGCCTAATCAAATCAACCAAATACACATCTGACAAAGATGCATTTGCTACTTGTGTTTTTGTATTACCGCGTTTTTTTTTTTCTAAAAAATATCGTCTACCACTCTAATTTGACTATTCTAGATTGGATGCACAGTTTGAAATTTGAATTGTTTGATTGATTTTTTTTCTCTTTTTGCTCTTTCGCCAATATGCTACAAAATAGCTAAACGTCTTGAATATTGTATATTTAGAAAAAAAAGAGATCGAATTAATTTGAACGAAAAATCAAAACAACATTCCATATGGTACGTCATGTGTCTGTTTCAGTGGGCAATGAACGTGTTGTCCGAGTCCAAAACAATCAACATAAATGTCAGAAAAATCGATTTATACACACACACAGTCACGTCAAAATAGTCACAAAAATCAAAACAATCCGGCACAACAACCTCCGACTAGATCCAATCGAATTGAATAGACGTAGAAATAGTTATTAGCATTTATTATCAGCAAAATATGTGCTGACAACATGTGTGCTAAGCGATATTTTGGCGTCGGTGACTTCTCATCTATTTATCTTTGCACCATAAACGGATGTAAATTCCCCGCATGCCAAATATGAAAAATCAACAATTCCAAGAGAAAGAATACTTCCAAGTCTCCTGCCAAAAAAAGACAAAGTGAAATGTTGTTATGAATTTAGCAAGAAAGAAGAAAAAAAAAATATTTTTTGCGCGAATGATTCTTTGGAATCGAATGTAACGGAGATTTTTTTTTTTTTTTTTTTTTTTTTAATGTAATTTCGGCAAAATAAGACATTTACCAAATGATGATAAAAACCAAACCAATTTGCAATCAATCACATAATAATTTTCAATATTGGCGAACATTTGACAACCTTTTGCCCAAATCAGCAAACTCATTTAAATAATAAGAAAATATTTTATATAAGAAAACGAGAGTTTCAGCACTGCTTTTTTTCATTACCGAAACTGTCTAAATTCTCGTTTGAATTAGCATTCTCACCGGTTCAAATGAGTAAACTTTTTAGACTAACGAACTAGCAAGAAAACGAGACAGAGATAGAGATAGAAAGAAAAGAAAAATGAATGACTTAGAAATGAGATTGCTTACAAATAGAGTGAATAAAGTTTTTATCGAATATTGCTGGTGATGTTGCTTTAGCTTATATTGTTGTTGCAGTGTTGAATTTATTTAATACTTTGTTGAAAATTAAAAGTGTCTTACTGTCGCGCCACTGTCAAAAGAGCAGAAAAATCATCAACAACATTATTAATGATTGTCCCATCACATGACGCATCGATCGTTTGGCATGGATGATATAAATTTGAATTTTGTTTTCATTTCGAATGCATACAAAAAGCATTTGGCATGTTGTGTAAATCGGTTTAAATTGGCCTAAGGCATCACATTTGCATATTGGGTTATAAAATTGTTTGCATCTATCTGTTCGCCTGACATGGAGTGAACTCAACTTAACTGGACACATAAGATCACCTTTTTAAGATATATATGCGATAAATGATAAAAGATTGATCCGAAGATGATATCAAAAATGCATTAATTTTGAAGCGTCACGTTAAGCGTCTTCGTCTTCTTTTGCTTCTCGAACATTTTTTTTTTTTTTTTTTTTTTTTTTATTACTCGGAATTACATTCATATTTTTTTAACATCGTTTTGACGATACAATTTATTTCAACCTACTTATGTAGATGTAGATATAGACATAAGTTGAAAAACATCAATAAAACTCTTTTGAATCACTTTCGCATGACTTTCATTTGGGATTGCCCTTTTGATTTGTTTTGCATTTTATTCAGTTTGCATTCATTTTCTTTTCTTTTCTTTTTTATTTTTAAATGCTTGCATCTGAATCATTTTCTGCCTAAATATATAGTAGTAAATCTTTCAAAGATTTGATTGAGATTTACCAAAGATTGAAGACTTCAAATCAATGTTCAAGCACAAATTTAATGACTTAAGCCGTTTAACTTTCGGTTGCAGCTATTTTGACTAGCTTCTTATAGATAAGTATGATTTATTTCATTTCTTTTGTGGATTACTTGAGAACCTCACGTTCATGGAATTAAAAAATCTTTCCGGACAGAAGCTTCGAATAATCAATATTTTATTGAATTTTGGCGATTTAAATGCCGGATCATTATTTATGGCGCTTTTTTTCTCAATTTTTATTACATTTTTTTATTTGGCTTAAAAATTTAGTGATTTTATTTGTTTTTGTACTTGTGTATGCGAATGCGCATATCCGCCAAAAATCCAGTTATGCAGGTAATAAATGAAATTGATAAAATGGAAAAACCGATTATTTACTGTGCTAAAATGCTTCTGCAAATTGAAAGCAAACAAAAAGAAGCTTTTGTAGTATCCTTGTTACATAAATTTCTGATCTATTAACGAAATGCTGATGAAATCAACACAACGATGAACGAACAAAAATCAAAAGATAAGCAAAGAAAAGAGAAAAGAAAAAGTAAGAGAAGATGCTGACGAAATAAAGTGATCGATCCGGAATAAAATAAATTTCAAAAAAGAAAGAAAGAATGAAGTGTGCCGATTAGCATGTTTGTCGAACGCCATAACGCCAATTTGCATTAAAACGCAAAGAAGAAGACAGAAAGAGCGAGAGAGAGAAAGAAAGAAGCATTTGTTTAAACAAAAACGCCGTCTTTTACCACTAAATTCTGATACATAATTAATAATGTAATTGACTGTTAAGAATAATAAATGTTTATTTAACAAATGTGGCGAATTAATCACATTTCGATAAGTCGCATTCCTTTTGTTCTTCCTTTTTTTATGGAATAAACGATTAAGATGCATTTTTTTCGCTCATTTTTTTTTTTTTTTTTTTTTTTAATTTTAAAAACAAGCATTTTAACACCCAGACACAATGTATTTTTTCCAATGAAAAATCTAATCAAATTGATGTGCTTTTTGGTTGGGCGGTCAATATTTAAATTTGTTGTTGTTTTTGTTGAGAAAATTGAGATAAAAATGTTAATATCAATTCATTGTGAATCCAAATCGAAATCGAAATAGAGAGAATATTATTGAATTGTTAATTTATTCGATTCGAGATCAAATGCCGTATGCACATATTAAATTTTTGCTACACCCGACGCAAAAATGCAAAATACTTGAAATTATGATCGAAACAATATAAAAACCAGTCGTTTAAAAGCAATTTTACACCATGAGGCGCGATCAATCGGCACCTCAACAACACCAAAATCGATATTCATAATTCTTCATTTTGATACAGATACAATGAGATTAATCGCTTGAATAAAGATCTAAAGTAAACAAAAATGTACGTATCTTGGCGATATGGTAATAAATGCCCGAATGAAGAAGGTAAAATAGTCATATCGTTGCCATTCATTTGTCACATATTTTTAGCTTAGATTGATGACATATTTGGAAAAGAAAAGACCAACCGCATTGTGCTCAAAAGCAACCATACCGCCATGCTTTTATTATTACAAAAATAATTCAATAGAATTTTATGCCATGCGGTAGATAACGAGTTTAGACAGACGACAACAACAAATAATCAAAATTGTGTTAATCCATTTTTTTTTTTTTTTTACATTTTTTTTCTCTTTTTCACAATAATAAGGGATCTATCATTTATAGATTCTACACATATATATATTATTCATCTATATATAATCAATTGGGTATTGTTTCGGGAATAAAATAGCCAATTTGCTATTAATTCAAACTGGTGGTCAAACATCTTTTTAACATCATCATCATCATCATTGTGATTGTTCAAAGAAACGCAAAGTAACATTTGGTCGGCACATGTCTAATAGTGACGCATTTTATAATCCTCTCTTCTATCGACGTATGCGACTTAATCAAATAGTTATCACCATCGATTGAGAATTTAATTAAAATATTTGCACGCATTTCTTCACCATTCAATCTTGCAAGCGAATGCGATGATAATGATGATTTTTAATACCATAGACTGCAAAATTGAGAAACTTAAATGTCTTTAAAACAACATTTATTTGTTATTGAACTTGAAAGATATTCAAACGAACACATCGCATTAAGTTCAAGCTAATAAAACGCAAATATACTGAAAACCACTAAATAAGGCGGTAATGTGTGGTTTTTGCTCGATTTGAATACTATTTTAGGGAGGCTGTCTCAATCTTGATTATATTACAAGAAATTTATACAATTTGCAATGTCATTGCTCAGAAAGCACTGGGCGTTAAATGTTCCAAACTACAAATCATCATGAATTTTTCTTTCTTTTTTTCTCTCTCTCCCTCTTCCTCTCTCTTTCTCTCTCTTTATCTCTCTGTCTCTGTCTCTGTCTCTGTCTCTGTCTCTGTCTCTGTCTCTGTCTCTGTCTCTGTCTCTGTCTCTGTCTCTGTCTCTGTCTCTGTCTCTGTCTCTGTCTCTGTCTCTGTCTCTGTCTCTGTCTCTGTCTCTGTCTCTGTCTCTGTCTCTGTCTCTGTCTCTGTCTCTGTCTCTGTCTCTGTCTCTGTCTCTGTCTCTGTCTCTGTCTCTGTCTCTGTCTCTGTCTCTGTCTCTCTCTTTGCACATAACAAGTGTTTAATCAAAATTGAGGTGTTTATTTAGACATCGTGATAATTGAGTTTTATTTTATTATAATTTTTGAAAATATTCCATAATATGTCATACTTTGACGAATGATCAATTTATTTTTATTTTTTGTTCACATTTTTTTTTTCTTCTTCTCTTCTGATTCTTATTAAATCACATTATTGCAAATTATGATGTCTGATTTGGTTATTGACAGCTTGTCTGCAAACCGAATCATTTCAAACTTAAAATGGTATTGAAGTGTTTTAATTACATCTAAAAATGAATGAAATGGATGATATTACTGTGTTGTGACTTTATTTAGAATAATATGTAGAAAAGAATTTTACGACAATTTGACTTTCATTTGGTCGTTTGTATTTTAATTATAAAGTTTCAATTTATTACGTTGTTTAAGTCAGCGAATTAAAATAAAAACAGAGTTATTGAAAGATGCAAAACCAACCTTGAGGCGGCTAAAGATTCAAATTCCAATCCGTTGTGGTGCTACCGGTAAACGCAATCGCATAAAATGTGGTTTTAAAAATTTTAACCTTTTCGCATTGAAATATTATAAACAATATTTGACACGATGATGGAGAAAAAATCCAACAACAATATCAACACCAACACAATTTATGCATATTATTAGAATAACATTTTATTTGAATTTTTATTGACGGATAATTGACGAAGAAAAAAACAAGATTTTTTTTTTTCTGTGTTTTGGATAAGCATTTGGCGGAGAATTATAAGATTTCGTTGAACTCGCTGTAAAAAAGGAAAGAAACGTCGCCGTTGGTCCAAACGATGATGGAGAGGATTCGCTTACCAAATACCGCAGTAAATTCCATGATGTGTCTCATTTTGTTTATGATATTTCTTTTTTTTAGCTCTTGTTTTTCTATGACGAAAATATTGTTTTAAATGCGAATTAATTTCAATAATTCGCAAAAAACTAAAATTTATCTCAGCAAGACTATATAATTAAATTGAATAAAAAAAAAACTTTGATTTTTTTTTTGTTTAAAAATATTTTATTATTGATAAGTTTGTGATTTTTTTTTTTTTTTTTTTTTTTGTTCCAAAATTGTTCATGATTTATAAGTTGTTCATTTGAGGGGAGGCGGTCAAAAATTAATGAGAATTGTGATCTATTACATGTGTTTTTGTGTAAAAAGCAAAAATTGCAATTTCGTCGAATCGCTAATGACATAACGGGATATCTGTTTATGTGTAACTGTACAAAGTTTATTTCATGGAAAATACTATTAATTCGTAAAATTAATCTGAACAAATTTAATTATAGTTTTCTTATAATCGTAATAATACTTTAAAAAAATTTTTTTTATGATAACCCTAAAATAATACTATATTATTTACAAGAGAGTTTGACGTCGTCGATTTATTCGGCCGGCACCATGTACTTGTGATGATGCTGGTGTGATTGATAGTTGCTTTGTATTTTGTAATGATTTAAGTTGCTTTTCGCGTTGTACTTCATTCAATTCATTGATATATTTGACTAAACGTTCAATGCCTCCATATTTGGTATTTAATACATCGCCCCAAATCAATGACAAACCATTTGAAAAGATTAATGTCATTTGATAAAATAAATTTAAATTGTCGCGAGCATTAACAATACGATAGCTTTTTTCATCGCTATTGTGCATTAATTCATGATGTGTTTGAATTAACTTAAGAAATTGCACTTTTTTTGGACAAAACAAGCATTGATACCTAAGGGGAAAACAACAAAAGTAAATAAAAATTAATATTGTAAATATTTCTAAATATACTGAATATCATAAATTTTCTAAACATATGACTAAATATTGTTGAAATTTGAGATTGGTAGTTGAGATCATACTGCATTCTCCTGTGTCTTTAAAGGAAAAAAACTTACTAAAGATTAGTACTTTGGGACCGCCAACACTACCTACAAGAGAAATATACAAATAAATGAACATTTGCGTGTCTGTGTATTGGTTGTGAAGTCTCAATACAATTTTGTATCATTGGTCAGTTGTTGAGCGTACTTCAGTGCGAAAGAGATATGCATATTCTCTTTCGCATTTTCTCTTACCGTCACACAGACTATCGTTTGTGTTACAATGCGAACAATATTTTACAAACGGTACACTATGAAATGAAATGTGTAAATGATGTAAATGTAAAGGGAAGAAAAAATACTAACCAATGCAATAGAATATGCTATGGATTTCTTTCCTCCTCCTGATTGTGTCGACATGTTGAATGTTGACTTGATCTCAGCTACCAAATCTCAATCTTAAGCAATAGTTATTTTGCCATCAACAATATATTCAAAAACTACTGACTTATAGATAAAAATGAATTGAATATTCACTAGATATTTCAAATATGTATGATATGGTGTGTATTTTTGAATCTCGCAAATATTCAATAAATATTTAAAAATCGCGTGAATATTCTGAATATCTACTAAATATATATATTGATAAAGGGTTCTCAGCCCTTAGGCACATACCATTGTTGGACATGTGTTCGCACATGATCAATGGCCAAATTTTCATCGGTTTGAATTTCACGGCACACATTGCATGCATACTTAATCACCTCTTTGCCATTTGTTTCAAATTTTTGTTGACTTAAACCATGTTCAATTCGATGATGCTGTTCATAATCATAGCGACATGGAAAATGTCGTTGACACAATAAACATTTAAATGTACCACGATCACCTTGTTGTAATAATGCTTCCAAAATGGCATCATTGATCATTGGCAATGCTTCAATTTTCATTTCAGTTCGTTGGCTTTGTGGATGATTTGTACGGAAATGATTTTGTAATTGAATCAAATTCGATTCATTTGCTGAACAAATGCCGCATTGGATTTTGTCATTGGGCGCCATTTTATCATATTTACCAAATGCGTATGGAGTGCCTGAATGCAACATTTCCATATGAGCTCGAATTGATTGGAATGTTACATTAGCTGGGCATAGCAAACATTTAACTCTTTGTGTAACACGATAGCAAAAACGTTTTGATACCGGATCAGTACTATTACCTTTCTTATGTACTGATAACCAATGATTATAAATTTCATCAAATGAATTCACTTGTACTCGACAATAATTGCATACATAAATTAAATCCAATGTCGAAATATCAATTATTTCCACCTTTTTTACAGGCAATGGTTTCGTCAATTTTGGCGGTGGCATCATTTGTTCATCTGGAATTGGATCACTTATACGTTTGAAACGTAACGATATTGGTGGCTGTGATGATGTTGATGTTGATGGTTGTGTATCTGATGGTGATGGAATATATGTAGAGAAGCGTCGTTTCGGTTGTTGTCTTAAACTAGCTGGTCGAGGTCGAATTTCCTCTTCGACACATTCTTTTGGAGGTAGAATAACAAATCGTTCACTTCTAAAAATGAAACATAAAAACAAAAAAAAAAAAACAAAAAAAAAATTTGAAACATTTCGTTTCATTGAACAAATTCATGTCAAAATGCTAATGTCCTCTCCCACAACTAGTCGATGACAAAAAAAAAAAGAAAGTTTTCTTCTTTCCAATCAATCTAAAGAAACAAATTTAAAACCACTTACTCATTAGAGCTGTTGCGTGTATTTGAATCAAATTTATTTTGAATCATACGATTTATCGCCACCGATGAAACTTTATAACTAACTGCTGAATCATCCTGACTTGCTTTTGCTTTTTTATTTGCTAGTGTTGCGGTTGCAGTTGGTTTTGCAAATTTAACGGGCTTTATATCCAAATGTACCGATTGATTTTTATTGCTTGATTGAGCATTATTTACGGTTTTTTCTGCGTCATCAAAAAGAATGCCGCGAATATGTTTCACCTGAAATTATATGAATGTTTTTCATGTTGATACATTTGGACAATGGGCGAGTGAATAAAAGAATTTAAAAAAAAAAAAAAGAAAAGAAAAGAAAAGACTTGACTTGTGCATTTTTATATTGAATAAATTCGTGTGTATTATTATTGGAATTGTTTTTGTTCTTCAGTTTTCATTTTTCATTTTTCTTTCTTTCGTGTTTTATTTTTTTCTTCTTCAAAATCGTCAACAATTTTTTATTTCAAAATTTAATTTTAGATCACTTGAATTATTTATTCGTATTTTTTTTTTCTCTCTCAATATTCATCATTTTCGCTACATACATCATCTATCTAAAGTGTAGTAATACAAGTTTTTTTCATGCAAACTAAAAAAAAAAAAAAAAATTTCTTTTTTTTTGTGTTTGATTGAATGGATAAATGATTTGCATTTTCGTCGTGATTAGAGTTATCTAATAATTTTTTTTCTAATTGCTTTTGCTCCATTACATCTTCTCTATATCTACAAATAAAATAAAATACGATACGAAATAATAGAATTACGAATTAAATCATAATACATGCAGAAATGAGAATGATGAGATGAGGCAAATAAATTAATAAAATGTTCAAATTAAAATTATATGTTGAAAAGAATTTATGAATCGAATGAAAAAAAAAAAAAAAACAATTACTGTGTCAATGAAGAGAAAAAAAACATGTGAATGAAATATTGTAAATTTAAAACACTTACCCGTGTTGGATCATCTCGACGCCAAATTGGTGAATTGTCCGCTTCACTTTCGACACGTTCAAAATGGCTTTTAATTTTTGCTGGATCTGTCTCTTTATGCACCGTAGCTAAATGATCTTTGACCTGAGTCTTTGTATCATTTGAATATTGGCAAATAGAGCATTTGAATTGATGTGATATTCGATGAACATCGGTAAGATGTGATTTGACTAATGCTCGTGTCATGAAAATTTTCGAACAAATATTACAATAAAACTTATAGGTGGTTTGTTTATTTGCTTGTTTCACTGGTTCAGCTTTTTTCAATGGACGTTCCATTGTGATTGCACGTTCTTTTGATGTCGGATGAAGTTCACTGATATGCTTTTCAACATTTAGTTTTAAATAATGAATGAACGTACACTGTGGACATTTGAAAATCTTTGCTTCGTGATATCGCAAATGATTTAGAATTTCAGTTGATGTTGAGCTATTGCTTAAATCTTCACCGCAATGTGGACAGTTAAAGCATTTCTCAGTACTATGCAATGTGACAATGTGCTGTTGTAACATGTCCGCTGTTACGCTTTGATATTGACATGATTTTGCACCACAAACATAACGTTTTTCCTCTGGCACATATTTTCCCAATCCGGATTCAATGTTTAATGAATTTGAACTTGCCGCTAAATTTCGCATTTTATCAAAATGTCGTTCGTTTGAATTTAAACATGGCACTGGATTAACGGGAGCCTGTTGTTCGGTACAACCATTTTTAAAATGACGCACCAAATTTGATCGAACTTTATTTGAAAAAAAGCAACGACCACATTGAATTTCTTCTGTGTATATTTGACGTTTTGGTAGTAAATCAATTTCTTCGGGCATATATGTCTTTTTCATTGCATGTCGTTCACTAACACGTGTCACCAATCTTGTATTAAACTCATTGATTTCGGTTGTATTGGACGGACAAACCACAAATATATCCTTGTCCATGTCATATTTTGCTGGATGCAATGGTATATACCGTGGATTATCATTTTTATGGATGGTTTCGAAATGACAATTCATCGATTGTTGAGTTGATGTTGTTGTGTCACAATAGAAGCAGAAATATCGATGCTTTAAATGTACTTTGATGTGATTTTTCAATTCAACTGGTGATACAAGTAATTTTTTACAATGGAAACATGGATATGTGACACCATTTCCTTTGTGCTGCACCAAATGCATTAAAAATTCTTGTTCATTGGATTTTTTCCAATCACAATTTTCAAATGCACAACGGAATAAATCATCATTTTCAACACCAGTTTCATTGATCAATATATTGGCGGCTGAATCGATTTCAAGTTGAAACATATTTTCAACTTGTAACATATTATCATGTGTATTACACGTGGATTCATCAGCAGAAGCAGCTGCAGCATTTGATGTAGATGGAGTCGGTGTGGTGGAGATTAATGTTGATTCAATTGCTGATGTTAATGGTATTTCATTGCTCATTGAACTATTACCGGCGGCCAAAAAGATTTCATCGACATTTTTAATCAAAAATTGTTGTCGAACACTTCTCGTTTCAATATCAGCCAACTTTTGTGCATCATTAAATCGGATTTTATTGACTGCAGCTATTGATTGGCCAATCTCATTAATACCTGGTGGATCAGTTGCATTTGTTGCATATTCAGATAGATCCGGTTTCATGAAATTCAACTGTGCTTCAGTTAATGGTGAACACACTAAATCATGCCCATTTGTCTCATTGCCAAAGTATGCAATCGATGCTTGACGATTTGAATTTGATAAACCATTTGGAATGCGAACATATGAATAAGCCAATTTTGTTGGATGTTCATCACGTAAATGTACATGCATGCTTGCACTTTCAATTGAACCAAATGGGCAATAAGCGCAATGACATAAACTGTATCCATGTTCAAGCAAATGCTTCCAGTCTATTTCGCCTGCATTTTTTCGCACCAGTTTCTGACACATATTACATTTGTAACCATTGTTATTGGCATGAACTCTTCGAGAATGACGATTTAAATCAATAATGTGGAAAAATTTATCGGTACAATCTGAAAAGAAAGAAGAAAACAAAAAATTATCAAAATAATTGTGTATTTTATTCTCAAAAAAAAAAAAAAAAAAAACAAAATATTTTACATACCATTCACAGGACATTGAATCATTTTAACTCGTTCGGTTTGAGCTTGTAAAAGTTCATTGATTTCTGTCGACAAATTGATCATTTCTTCGCCGCAAATCAAAATGTATGTATCATTTTCTTGTTGTTCTTTATGATAATATCTTAAATGTGAGCTAACATTAAATCTATCAGCTGAACGATAGAAACAAAATGGACATTGAAATATACTTGTTGCATGTTCGTTAATAATGTGATTGACAAGAGTAGTACATGATCCAGGAATTTCTTCACAATAGCTACACTGAAGCCAACTTCCATCATCTTGATTGCTATGATGTTTACTAAACGATGCTTGTGTTACAATGAAATCTTCATGATTACTTAAATGTTCCAGCATTTTATCTTTATCAGATGTTGTGAATATGCAATCATTTGCCATACATTTGAATAATGCAATTATTGAACAATCACGTTTCAATCGTGTTTCGGCTGTTGAAGTTTTTGTATTAGTACAATTTTTTGTCCATGGTTTTAATAGATTATCGCACATGAATTGATCGGCATTATCAGAAGCGATATTTTGATTTTGATACACTGGCATGGTGGCTACATTTGATATTTCCAGTGGAACCGTTTGCAATGATAAGACTGGTGTTTGAGGCGCCTGAAGATCCGATAATGGACGAACTTTTATGAATGTACGCGCCATTTCGACTGGTTTTGGTGCTGGTTGTTGCGTTTTTTGTGCCGAAATTTGTGGTTTTGGCGTTGCAACTGTTTGTGTTTGTTTAAGGTCTATTTGTTGCTTTGATGCTGATTGTGGTGATATTTGTGCAGTTTTTTGTTGTGTTGGTGAAATCTTTATGGTTCGCTGTAATGGAACCGTTGTATTTGGTACATGGAAATCCTTCATATGATCAAATTCCTTCAACAATGATTGATTTCCGATGAAAATTTGTTTGTCACATGCATGACAAAAGCCACTCCAACGTTCTGTTCCATGTTTTATTCGCAAATGTGTTGATAATGTTTGTGGATTGTTCACAGAAAGAAAATCACAATTTCCAATAAAACAATTGAATTTTTGCGAGCCTAAAAATTCCGAATAAGCAATATTATCGATACGCTTTTGACTTTCACATACTACTCTGCATGAAAGTGGTGTTTTAGTTGGTGTTTGTTCTTCCGTTTTAATCTCTTTTCCGGAATCATCTTCCAATTTTTCCTTTTTCAATGGCATAAATAGTGTTCGTTTTTTCGTTTTAGCACGTTTATTGGGCTTTTGTTTGCGCAAAATAAGTCGATTCAATTGACTGAAATGTTTAAATGGTGTTAAATCATCTTCTTCGTCCTCTTCTTCTTCTTCCGAACAACTTTCCCAATTTTCATCCGTATCATCGATATCAATTGGTTGATTATTGATTGGTGTTGTTTCGGTTTTATTTATTTCAATTTTGCATCCATCTTCAATTACATCACTATCAATAATTGGATGATTTTCGGATGGTTTTTTGGTCGACGCTAACAATTCTTCGGGTGAACGATAAATAATATCATGTTCATTATCATGATCAATTTTTTCCTGTTTTACCGCAGCACTACGTTCATCTTGCTTTTTGAAACGTTCATTTAATCGATCAGCAATTGTTGTTGTGCTTGACGTTTTCATGGTCGATTCTAAATTACTGAATGTATTCTCTTTCATAAGTTTAAATGATTCCGATAGTAAATCATCATCATCTTGACTAGATGTTTTGAATACATCTTGATTGACAAATTTCTCTGATTCGGCTACTGATTCCGTTTCACTAGCTGTTATTGATTGTCGTCGTTTGGTAAGTCGACTTTGAGCTCGGCTCGATTTAAAATTGGGTATTATTGTGATTTTTTTGTACTGATTTTCAACATTTATATTAATATCGTGCATTTTACGAATATGATTTTTCAAATTATCCTCTTGATATTGCGTAAAATTGCATAAATTGCACATAAACACAAATAGTGTATCAACAAATTCAATTTTCGGCAAATGTCTACAATCCGTATGACTGCATTGTGGTGTTTTTTCCGTTTTCGATGTTAATGTTGTTTCACATTTTGTACAAACTCGAGTGTATTCACCGGTGTGTTTAATTAAATGTGTAATCCATTTTGAGCGTTCAATTTTGATATCTTTTTCACAATAATAACAATATGCACTAA
This sequence comes from Resseliella maxima, assembly GCA_029041755.1. Lineage (NCBI taxonomy): Eukaryota > Metazoa > Arthropoda > Insecta > Diptera > Cecidomyiidae > Resseliella > Resseliella maxima. The sequence goes on from JAQOWM010000753.1 coordinate 468,785, forward strand.
GTTTTCCATGTTGTTGAACAGCATCTTTGGGTACATTTTTTCGCGCTTTTTCAGCACTATTTGGTGGCATTCGAGCACTATAAACTTCAATCGTTTCATGCACATTGGCATAATGTGTTGTAATATATGGAAATGCTCTATTGCAAATGTGACATTTCTTTGATTTTACGGTAAAGTTTTCATCAATATTTTTATCAATTTTTTGACGTTTTGGTTCTGATGTATTCGGTGTATCGGTTGTTGTTTCTTTTTCCGCTAATTCGCTACCACCGCTTAAATTAGCTAAATCTGCTTTTCGTTTGCTTGATCGGGTAATGCGAATTTCTTTCAATGGTTCTAAAACCACACTGCAATTTGGTAAATTAATTTGCGAATCAATTGTTTCAGAAGCCAATGTTTTGCTTTTTGGACCTGCTTTTGTTTTGACCGGCTCTTTAGTTTCTTCACTTGAATCATCAATTAGAATGTTACTAACACTTGGCTATAATTAAAATGAAATTTTTTTTATTTAATAACTCTCTGTAAAAATGAACAAAAAATGATTTGTATTACCTCGCAAACAGTGTCTCGTCGTCGTGAGATTCGACCTACTCTAGGAGGATCTTCTGTATTTTCAGATTGTGAATCATCATCATCACTGACCATTCGCCGTGCATCAATTGTAGTATTTCGTCGGCGGAAAATACGTGCTCTTGGTTTGTCTGAAAAGTGGAAAATAAAAACGTTTTTCATTGAAAAATGCACTTGATATTTGTTGCGCAATGTAAACTCACTTTTATCACATTGACTTTCATCTTCACTTTTTGTTGCTGATATTTGTTGTTGTTTTTCAACACTTTTCGGCACTTTTGTTGGTGAGCTTTCATTACTTTTCTGAGTATTTATTGTGCATGACCGTCTTCCAGTTGCATTTAAAACGTCCGGAATATTTTCTCGAATATCAGCATTTAATCGTTCCAATTCATTCAAATGATGCTTCTTGGTTTTCTTCGGTGTTTTTGCATCAGTCTTTGATTGATTACCTTTAGTCGATTTGTTTGTTGTTGTTGTTTCTGTTTCATTGTTTACTTGTCCAGATTGTCCAGATGGCGTTGAACTAGTCACCGCATCATCATTTGTTGGATTGTTTTGAACAAGCAAATTTTTAATTTGATCGAATTTCGGTCCAGCATAATTTTCCAATAATTTCAAAAGATCCTCAGGTATTTTTGGTTGTTCAGCCATTTGCTCATTTGTTTTTGTCGATTCGTTTGGTACTTGTTCACGTTCGGTTTGAATTGTTGTATCAGCATGTACTTGATCATTATCTGGCTGTTTTTTGTCATCCTTATTATTATCGGATTTCTTAGAATTGAAAGATTTCCGTTTGCTATCAGACGCTGACGATGATTTTCGACGTGGATCGCTCGATCTTGATTTTTTATCTTTTGTCGATTTTGTTGATGTTGAGACATTATTATCAGATGAATGGCGCCTATCAACAGATGACCGTTCTTTGGATGTCTTTGAATCCGATTTATTCAATTTTGGAATTTTAAAATCATTAACTGATTTGTTAATTTGTGGTAAAGAATCCCAATTATTTGTTTCAAATGCTTTATCAAAGTGTGTCTTTTTCGCCAGTGATGTCTCTTTATTGTGATCTTTGTTTTGTACAGCTTCAATTTGATTTGTACTCTGTGTTGGAATCTCTTGATTTGATTCCTTATTTTGTTCATTTTTCTTAGTTGTGCTCGACATTGAAGCAGCTTGTTGCATTCTTGCCTCCTTTTCACGTTGCTCTTCCATACGTCGTTTGTGATCGGCATATGTTTCACGTGGATGTTTTTCTTGACGATGATAATTACGTTGATTTGGATATTTATTTGAATGTTGATTTTGACGGTTATTTGAATGATGGTTTTGATGTTGGTTTTGACGATTATTTGGATGTTGATTTTGACGATTATTATTTGGATGATAATTTTGATGTGGATTTTGATTTGGATATTGATTTAATTGTTGATTTGTATGTTGATTATGTTGATTAATACTTGGATTTTGACCAAATGGATTAATACGCGGATGAGGTGAAACTGGATTCGGTCCTAAGACTGGACTGAAACCAATATTTGGACTGAAGCTGTTTGATGGAGACACATGTTGACTAGGTCGATTTGGATAAATCGGTAATTGTTGTGATTGTGGTTGTTGTAATGGTAGTGTCTGTTGGTGCTGATGGAAGGGTTCATTATAAAATGGCCGTTGTATTGGTGATACGAATGGTTCAGGATTTTGTGGATGATTGAAATTCGAACCGAACACATTTTGATTTGGTGGAAGAAGTGGTTGTTGCTGCTGTGGACTATCCAATGACATAAATTGATCCGTTAAACTAGCATCGGACAAATACACATTTGGACGATTGCGTAATCGTGGATCCTGTTGTGGTTGCTGTGTATTTGTGCTTCGATGATCGATCGGTGGTAGTGATTGATTTGTTTCAACAACATTCACATTTCCATCGCTGATTCGCTTTCGTCGATGATATTTATCTGAAAGTGCAATACGTTCTTCAGTTCGAACTGGTGTTGTGGTTGCAGTTACAGTTGCTGTTGAAGTTGCTGTTACAGTTGCTGTTTTATTAATATCGGTTCTAACATCATGATTTTCATTCCGATCAAATCGATCAAAATCGAATGGACGCTCATTTTGAGCATTGGGGTGCCTTTCATTTCTAAACTCACTTTGACGTTCATTTAACAAATTACTTCTAACCTCGGCAAGAACTTCATTATGTACTTTGTTATGAATTTCATTGCGTTTGTTCGAATCGATTTTATTTAGTATTTCGGATCGAACATCATTCTGAATAACAATTGGGCCTTTTGGAACATTAACAGTTGAAGAATTGCTTAAATTAGAAGCTGGTGCATAATCATCATTATCATATTCATCATCATATACACCTTTTGCTTCTAGGTCATTTATTATTTCTTCTTTCAATGATTTCTCCATCAGATTACCAGCTTTTGCTTTAATTTTATGAATTTCATTTAATTCTTCATACTGTTTATGTAATTTTTCAGCCGCTTCAGTTTTATCAAACATTTGATGGGTTTTTCGTTCCATATCACGGATATCATCATCTTTCATACCGTCATGAATCAAATCAACATTTTCAACTGCATTGAATCCACGACTACCAAATCGATTCTTTAGTGTGTTTGTCCATGGCCGGTTCATAGGTTTATCAATATCGATGCGGTTGTTTTCCGATTTAATGCTCTCACCAAGACGATTGAACACAGACAAACGATTCACTGGATTTATGAATTTGCTTGATGATGGTTCATCACGATTATCTCGACGATTTGATATTTCTTGCTTAATTTGCCATCTTGGATCACGTTTTTGTTCAAATTCCGTTTCAAATTTATTGTTTCGTTTGCTATCATAGTTTCGATCATAATCAGATTTTGAATAATCACGTTCTCTATCATATTTTTTCTCCCATTGGTCATCTCTTCGTTCACGATATCGATAGTTTGGGCTTTGACCACGACGAGTTGGGCTACGCGATAAATCATATTTTCTTTCTCGACTTCTCGAACGTCGCCTATTTCGGTCACGACTGCGACTTCGACTATGTCGTTCACGACTGCGACTTCGGCTGTGTCGGTCACGGCTACGACTTCGGCTATATCGATATCTTTTCCTATCATAGGAATAACTGGGACTTCTGCTTCTGCTTCTATTCCTACTTCGGCTGCGGCTATGGCTTCTACTATGACTTCGGCTTCTTTCACGATAACGTCGATCACTTTGTCTTCTATAATCATCATACTTATCTGAGTATCGACGTGATTCATCTCGACGTAAATCACCCGGAAATGAATCATAAATATAGCTATTATTACTTTCGCGGCGTTCTGTTGGAATTGTGATCGGTTCACGTTCACTTTTAACATCTTGATACATTGGAGGACTTTCGGGTGATAAAAAATCATCTTCCATTTTGAATGAAGTTGAATCAATTTTCTCAGTTTTGATTGAACTTGATGAAGCAATTCGGCTCATGTATGCATTTTTCATTGAATTCAAACCGTTTTCAATTTTTTGCAAAAATTCGAGAGTGAAATTACTACAAATAAAATTACAAAAGAATTAATCTCTAATAAAAATATGCATGCTAATTTCTGGTGAAAAAAAAAAATAACAAACTATTATTCGATGAACTACAATTTGTAATTTCATTTGTTAAAGATTTTACCTTTTGAAGCCGCCTTTTAGTATTCCCAGCAAATGTTTTGACTTTGCATATTTGCCGGCAAAATCCTCATTTGTGTTTGCTTGTTGTTTAACACTCTCTGAAAATTTTTCCAGAAATGATACGTATTTTTGTAGGTTTTGGAATTTATGTTCTACTTGATCGATGTTGTCCATTCCGTCTCTAATTGTGTATTATAAAGTCCTAAATCGATGCAATAATACAATAAAAATGTATGAAATTATTGGCAAATCAACTATTTTGCTAGTTCTTTTTTTTTAGTTCTGTAAATCAATAAAACATAATTTAAAAATCAAATAACAAAAAAAAAATGCAAGCGGACGTGGATTGATTAAGGTCAACAGTGACAAAAAGTAAATAATACGCATAGAAATTTAATAAATAAATGTTTCAAGCTTCACAACAGAAAAGTCTACAAAACATGCACATGTATATGACCATGAAAAGTGTTGCATGTAAATCAAACATCATTTCGTTCGTTTTAGCATAAATTCGTGTTTTGTTGCTGTATACAAAGTCAATATAACACAGAACACTGCAAATCTATCGAAATATTTTCTGTCACAATACCCATAACTAGCCTTTATTTCGTAGAAAATTGGTTCGGCTCAATTTGAGTAAATCACATTCAAGAATATTAACTGAATTTCGCTCGAAAATTATCAACAAAAATACAAAAACGAAAAATGCATGAAAATATTCTCTCTTTTTTTATCGTCCATACTTTGTGTTCAAGTTTATTTGTTAATTGAATGAATGTCAGTCGGTTGAAGTTATTAAATAATTATTCACAAAATTCTCAATGCTTAATAATAAAATTCATTTTCATTTATTAATGCAAACATTTAACATTATAATTAAAATTCATTGCAAATACATTCAACGCACTAACATCAAACAAGTTCATAGATCTTAAAAATGAAAGAGTGAAAGATTTTTTTTTTTTTTTTATTTATTTTCTAAACCAATACTAAACAAAGTAAAATGTTGTGCACAAAACCATTTGTTTGATTTGTATGAACACGAAAACTAATAAACAATGAAACAAAATGAATAAAAAATTCTACACTGCACAAAGATCCAAATTTCGTACAATGGTTGCCATTATGTGAAAGGATGGCACATTTCTATTCACTTGATAATCCACTAGTAATTCATCTGAAGAATTTTCTCCATTAAGTAATATGCACACTTATTCAACAAAAAATTTTATAAAAAAAAAAAAAAATGATTTTCTTAATCGATACTGAATTCAAACAATATCAATTCAATCGAATTTTTATTCTTTTATTTCATTTTCTATTTTTTTCTCAACAAGAAAAATGAAACAATAATGTCTATTTCACTTTGGTCCAAAAAATGTATATTAGTGTTGAATTTGAATGGTATGTTCTACCTTCAGCATTCATCTGTCATTCGTTGTTCAAATCTACTGTACTGCTTCTATGATACATACAAACATACGACCGTCAATACAGCAAACCGGGCAATCATTTCTAATGTATGCATTATATTTTCAACGCTCCGTTTGATATGTATGTGATTGTGTGTTGAATGCCAATAGTTTTTTTTTTTAATGTCGCGTAATTGTCAAGCATTGGATTATCGAGCTATCTCTTTTATTCGCATCTCGTGCTTTTTATTGTTTTTCAACAGATGGCTGTGCGGTCGACATTTCTATTCAATGTTCAAAATCACGTGTGAATTCTGTCAAAACATTTAGTTTTCATTTTGTTGACGCTTCACATTGCGTTACATTAAATTTGTACATTACTGAATTTATATTCTTTCAAGTGATTTTTTTTCTTCTTTTGAATTTCACTTTGTGCAAATAATTGAATTTATTTTGATCCTTTGAATTTCCTGCACTGTATGGAATTTAATGTGAACTGCTTTCTGATCATATTACAATATATACGTGCCGCATGTAATAAATTTAGCAAATTGTATCGGGAATCTGTGGTTAAACTTTATTTTTATTCATTTATCAATTTTTGCGTTTCATTTTCTTTATCCGATCGCCATGTTTACATGTATGTCGATTGCGCCAAAAATAAACTAATTTTCACTGCAAGCATTTTGCCAACTTTTTTTTTCCATCAAATAAATATTCAAACTCTTTAGTATTGTAATCACTTTCTTCTACAAAATGAATTGACATTCAATTGACCGTGAACTTTTTCATGGAACGAAAAACTGCATAAATGCGTCTTAACTAAATTTCATTGTTTGATATATATATATATTTAAACAATGCATTTGTATAAATTTTATTACAACAACGAATCGCTTGTGTGCCACATTTAATTCGTTTCTTTTTCAATGATATTTAAATAAATATTCTTCTCAGTAGCGCACACTTCTTCGATTTATACCTGCGATTAAAAAGGTCAAATATGATTTGATACGCTCTAGAGAAATTGAGTTACTATTTTTGCTTTTAATATCTCTGCGTAAATAAATTTTCAACTTATTAGGGAAAAAAAAGATACTGATAACAAACTACTAGTACTGAGTATTTTTTTAGTTTTCACTTTGTGTTTGTCTTGTATGCACGGTGTGTATTGCATATTCACAGTGCACACGGCTTGAAATTAACAAATAGTACTTGTACTATCGCAAAATGTCTTATTTGAGTCGATTTCACTTATTCGATGTGAGTTAACGATTGAGAACCGAAAAGTTTTGTAATGAATGTTTATTACGGATTCCCTTATTTATTTATTTAAAAAAAAATATCATTTATAATACAACTTAAGGGAAATTCTTTCATGAGAGGTAAATGACCAATTTAAATAAATTAAAGTTGATAACAATACAATTTAATTATATAATAAATTCGTAAAATGGTGGCCTGTAAAAAATGGCATTTACACTCGATTTTTTGCACAATTGGCATGACTTTATTTCTCACAAACATTTAGAATGTGTCACACCGTGTGACTCACACGTACAAAGCCCAAATGTATTGAATTTTGATATAAGCTGCTGCTCTTTCATGGAGAACATAGCTTGACGTAAACAAATATGTTCAAATCCATTATTCTCCTCCATGAAGTCGTCCTTCTTCGTCACTTAAAATGTACGTATTATACATGTAAGGTCGCTTCTGTCAGTTTATTTTGAAACTTGTATGAAAAGATTTGGGCTATGTACACGTTTGACTAATGAGTCAATGGTACCTCTGTTAACGTAAACCAAACGACAGTAGTGACATTTGGATGACACTGAACGCTCTCACATTAACAAACATAGAATCAAAATCATAAAATTATGCTAAGACGATGCACTAGCGGAGGGGCTCACGCTGAATCGATGCGGTTAAGCATACTACACAACCGTGAACATTATACAAGCACATTCTTACGCACATTAAAACACGTTATATTCTAACAAAACCAACTCGGTTTCGATAGTTTCCCTGTCTTATCGTTTGGTATCTGTGATACATGCAACATTTCTATGCCTTGATATAATCTAAATCCTTGTCGGTTTGCTAAGTATGGAATGATCATTGACCGAACCAGACACGATGCACATAAGCCAGTGAACATTCCTGTTAATTTCTTCGAAAGATGTATCTTCGATAGAATATCTTACGTTTCTAACAATTAATCAAACACATAAGCCTAACTTAATATAGGTCACATTTTTGCATACATATTTCAAAATAAACTGATAGAAGCGACCTCTCATGGAGACATGCATTATACGTGGCTAAGAGGAATTACTTTGTGGAGGCGAACAATTGGTTTGAACACATATGTGTACGCAGACATATGTTCTTCATGAGAGGGCAGCACCTTATGTCAAAATTCAATACATTTGATCTTCTGAATTTCTCAATACTACATGTGATTTGAACACAAGCCGTTAGTTAGTCGAATGATTCGGAGCTCAATTCATTTATATATAATTCCATTAGTGATGAATTTCAAAACACAGAGCCCAGCTAGTCAGCAATTTAAGGAATATTGAACCAAGATTTCAACAACAATATCAGTTGGACACATATCTTTGTTTGTTGAGACTTTTTAATTTGTAGTCACTTCCATTTAATGTTCCATCTTTATTCACAAATTGTATTGAAAATTTGTTCATTTCCATCAACGGCTGTGCCTTTCTGTATAATTTGTTGTTGTAATTTCATTAGTTTGAGTTCTCGCCGTATCGATGGACAATGCAAATCAAATGCGTTCCACTGTGACACTTGAATATGGTCGTCATGAACATTTAGTTTAACATGGCACAAGTTGCAATACATATTCTAAATTGGTCCTGCGCATCTCTTCATTTCCCAATTAGTGATGGATCTTTCATCGCTTGTGTGTATCACTTTATCTCAGAATCAACTTTAGTGTTGTCGTTGTAGTTGTCGTTGTCATTCGCCCCACCCAAAACTGCAATACCATCATTATTTTCATTCTGGCAACACTTATTCCAAATACTGATTCATTTCACATCACTGTTAAATTTTTTTCAACCAAATTCGTTGATGATTCAATGACAGAATGAAAAAAATTACATCCATTTTTCGACAAAATGATCATTCTTTTAAATTTTAACTTTAGTTTAAAAAAATGTTTTCACTTTAAAATTTCGAAAAATATTGTTTTCGAAAAGAAATCAAATAAACATCGAATATTCCCTGTGTCAACAGAGAAAAAATGGCGTCGCAATACCAGTGTTTTTTACCTGGCAAAATTGTATGCACATTCTCTATTACAAGAATATATCGGTATTCGAAATTCTTTGTTTTGTTTGCATTACAAAAAAAAAAAAAAAAAAAAAAAACTCATTTCAATTTACTTACATTGAGTCAAAGAAGAACAAAAAAAAAAATTAAAAATAAATAAGAATATTAGATTTTTAATTGAAAAAAAAGTGAATTTTTCTTGTAAATCCTTTTATATGCTCCACTCCGCTCGATAGTCTTGATTTAACTGATCTCAATTTTATTCGTGCCGCTGCGTTTCGTTCATTGTATGGCATGGTTCTTGTTGCTAACTTCATATAGATATACTACATAGATTTGTGTATGGCGGTTAAACATAAGCTTGACATGATGCAAAATTAAAGCAATGCACGATTCACGAATGTTCGCTTTTACATACACTTTCAATAGATGTCGCTCTTATCTATTGTAAAATTGCAAAAGTATGAAAATTCATAATTAATTAAGATACAAGTGATGCGCAAGAAAAATGTGTTATTTATTTATCTGTAGACAAGAAAAAAAACATTTGCAACTTCTTTTTATTCGAAAAAGATTTTTTTTTTTTTTTTTTTTTTTTGATTATTATATAATGATTGTTAAAAAAAATGATTGCACAAATATCAATCGATCTTTAGTTTACAGAATGTTACTCCTTTTGGTTGAAAATATTGTTGAAAATAATCCATATTTATTATGGATCTTGAAGTAAAATAAAGCGAAATAATTTCCGAGTATTCATTTGTCAAATTCTATATGGAGATGTTTCACTATAAAAAAAACCTAAAACTTATGTATCTCTTTTACATTCATATGTTAACCATTATTTTGGTAAATATTCTTACAGTGTTACGTTACATTTTTTTTTTAGCTTTAGGTGGTCTTTTCAAATTGCAATCATATGGTATATTTAAAAAAATTTTAAAACCAAATCGGTCTCTTTTACAAGCACAAAAATTCACACTTTTCAAAAACTCAATGACCTCAATTGAATGGTCGTCACTTAACAGGCATGTTACACGAGATCTTTCTTTCTTGAAATAAAAACAAAAGAGAACAGAAAGTAATAAATCAATAGCTGCAGAGCTCATAAAAGTAAAAAATTTTAAAATTGTCTAACTTTGTATAGAAAATGTTTTGACTTCCGGTCATAAAAAAGGACAAAGATTATAAAAAAGGAATAGAGATAATATATTAGTCTCCCTCCGTATGCTTGAAACTGTAAACAATGTGTTAAATATGCAAAAATAGTTATCAACTAAATTTATTATGACACAATTAGAAAATGACATACAATTTTTGCTTAGAACAAACTTTACAAAATTGAAAGTCAAAATAATTGAGATACAAATATACTTTGTAAATGTTTCAAAAATTGTCAATTCAACGACATAAACAAATAGCCAAAAATTTGTTGTTTTTATGGTGAATGAAGCGCTCAACGACTACGGTGTCATCGCATTTCGCCCCGCGCACATTAAATTTATCGCAACTTTTGCTTCAATCTATTCCATGATTTATCGAAAATATTTCGTTTGCATGATTTTTGCTTTTCATGTTTCAATGTATGATGCTTTTCATAATCTTTACACAATTGAAATTTTTCGCCACAATAATCGCAGATAATCCTTTTATCCACTTCAATTGCGAGAAATCGTTGAATGTCTGCCTCTTTCAATAGATTTGGATTGAAAATATTATCGTTGTTTAATATGTATGCGTGTTTGGCTTGAATGTGTAATGGTAGATTTTGTTCATCGCATTGAAATTCACACATTGGACATTTGTTGGGCTCATTCACATTAACAAAGCAAATTAATTTGTTCGCATGTGATAGCATGATATGATCAAGCATACCCATGTATGTGCTAATCATGTCACAATAGTAACATTTGATTAGTGTTTCGGCATAAAATTTGAATTTTTTTTTTGATTGTTGGCTATGCTGCCATAACCAATGATTATGCACATCTTCAACATTTGCAGCAATAAATCTCTTTTTATCATTGCAAAAGTAACATGAATATATCATAAATTGATCAAATTTCTCATTCATCTTTGCCGATTTAATTGTATTGTTATCCAATCGAGTCAATTCGGCATTGCCAAATTTCATTCGAAATAGTTGTGATTGATGATTTTCATTGTGGTGCGTCAAAAGATTTTCTTTGCTTGTACATGTGTAATTACAGTTTGTGCAAAGAAAACATTGACAAAAACTGTATTCATTTTGTTCCATAGTCAAAATGGTTTTTGAATCGCCTAATTTTTCATTACATTGTGTTGTTTTCTTTGAAATGACAACTTTAAAGTCAATGAGTTGATTTTTGTGCATGATTTTAGCATGTTTTAGTGCATCATTTATGTGAACAAATGCATCTTTACAAACATCACAAACGAATTTTTTTAATGTAATTCTGGTTGCAATCAGTGATTTATCATTATCACGACATAAATGCTGAAAAGTCAAATCTTTTTTGAAATGTTTATTTATTATGTGCTGCAAAATGGCATCCTTTGAAAAATAGATATCGTCATTACACAATGTACATTCATAGAATTCATTGAAATGCTTTCGAAAATGTGTCATCACATTCAAAATGCCCATTTCGTTAAGACAGATATTTTGTTTACATGGACATTTGTAAACTATGTCATCATAGTGAATATCATCAAAATGCCAATAAAATGAATGTTCATTGAATTGAAGTTTACAAGTTGTACAATAGAATAATTGGTCATTATCAATAAAATCCAATTCGAATTGTAAACGCACTGGCAATAGGTCTGGAATCAATATCACTTTTTCATAGTGTTGTTTAACGGCAGCCACATCAAACTCATGTTGTTTCATCAAATGTTTCACTAATCGTTTTTTATCAATTTGTAAATAATTGCATTCCTTGCACATGTAACCAATCAATTTACCATCTTTTTCTCGATTCAGATCGAAAATATTTATAAAATTTGGTCGAATACATTTTTCATGGTTGCCTTTGTATTTCATTTGATATCCACAATTTTGACAAACATATTGTGATTCGCCAGTGTGCATTAAAATGTGACTCATCCAAGAGGTCTTCAATTTTGTTTTAATTTCTTCGCAAAAGTAACAAATACCAGTAATTTTTTGATTTAATATGTCAAATTGTTGATTTTGAGCCCTTAACGATTCAGCCATCAATGGTGAAGGGCGAGCAATGAAAACTTCATGGTTTGGATGTTGTTTTATATAATGTGACACAAGATGACGATTTTTAAAATTGCACAACAAGCACAACGAATGATATAATTTGTTTAGGTAGTACATATTTCGATTGATGTTTTTCATCACATGTTGTACATTAAATTCATTTCCTTGTTCAGCTTGAATATTATCGATGAATGGACGATCAACAGTAATTGTTCGACGTGTACCAAAATTTCGACGGATTTTACCTCTCGTTTGACGAACATTTGCATCACATTGCATTGATGTTTGCGGTTCATCAATATTTGCTAAAAATGTTAAGATTTCATTGAACATTTTCCGGTTAAATTTAAATCTTGATCTATTTCTTAACTCACTTGATTGAAAATCGGTCACATTAATGCTTTGTCTACGATTTGATTGTCGTGCACTTGAACTAAGTCGCTGTATCTTTACACATGGCTCGTATACTGCATTCGGCAATTGAATCCGCTTCAATGGAACAATTGATTGTGTCTTTTCATTTGCAGTATTTAGCACATCCTCAGTCATTGGCACGTCCTCAATCATTGGCACATCCTCAATCATTGGCATTTCAATAATTTTGATTTTTTTATGGTGACACACTGATTCATCCAATTTTCGCTTTTGCCCCAATGATAATTTTTGCTCAAAATCGCACAATTTTCTAAAGAATTGCAAAACCAACATTCAATATTGCACGCAAAATTACCAAAAATAATTACGAAAACTAAAAATATTTACTCGGAAATTTCCTTGAATACTTCATTGCAAACACATCGATCATTTTTTGTTTTCTCTTCAATTTTGCTCAGCGTGTTCGACAATTGTGATAGCATATCCTTAATCCAATTTCGAAGCTCAAGATCCATTTTACTAAGAAAAAAAAAGAAACATTTGTCAAAAACGAGCACAAATTAGACTATGCTTAGAATTTCTGGCGTAAGACAACAAAATAAGTAAAATACAATGTAGTTTATCAAGTAACTCTTAACAGCATGAAATTGCATATTTGCTTCTGCTTTCATTGCATGGTTTTATTTTAACCTTAACTTTTGATTTTCAATCGAATGATTTAATTTTGAATTTCAGCGAAAAGATTGTTTAAACAAATTACAGTATTATTTACCAATTTTGCGATGCCGATTGAATATTTATTAAAAAATAATACGAAATGTTGCTATTTTTATTCAAGGAAAGACTATATCAAACTGTGCTCAGCACGACAAATTTGGCTTATGTTATTCGTATCGCATAAAAATGACATATCAAACTGTATCAAACAGCATGAAAGTTGTGTTTGTGTCCGTTTAATGTTATTTTTCACAAGCATGAATACTTATACAACCAAATGCGCTTGAGAAAAAGCGATGCTGTGTCTGATGCGATGACTGATCTATAAGAATCAGAAAATGTTATAATATTGTTATCAACTTACACTTCATCTTACCGTTTGCGATTGATGATGTTCATTTCCCATTGCTAAATAATAAAAAAAATCACACACAAAAAAAAAAACAACAAACGACAGTAAGTTTTTGTAATCACAAAAAGAGTTTATTCAATCGTCTTCATTGATTTACAACATAAATAACGCGAATGATATTGGTTTTGATGTGTCATTACATGTATCGAAAAAATTCATTTTTTTCTTAAATTCAAAATATGTAAAAATAAATGTAAGTATTTTTATATATGTCAATTTTAGTGTAAATAATAGATTTGTCACAATTAATTAGGAAATTGTCTAAAATATTTTATGATAAAATTGTGCTAAGCCATTGTTTTTCACGTTCAAAGACTTCTTCAATTTTGGAAAGGAGCTCAATTTGAATTTTTGGCGCCAAATGTGTTTCTTCAATTGAATCTTTTGTCACCCTGAGACCACATGGGAAAAATATTTGCATAGTTGAACATAAATTTAAAAATGTTTTAACATTATGAATATGCTCAAAAACTTGGTCAGCACTTTCTTTGTGATATTGTTGTCGATGAATTGCAAATTGATTTAAACTTGCATTTAAATTTTTATTTGGACAATCATTACATGTGAGACGTTTCATGCACATCGATACATGGTGTACAACTTGTGAAATTTGTGCAATTTTTTGATTTGTATCGCAGCATACAGGCGAAAATGTGCATTCATCAATTTCAAATGTTTTTGGAATGATTGTTTCAAAGAGTTTTGGTTTTAAAATTTCACCTCTTGTATGAATTTTTGTAAAATGCTTAATTAGATCATGCATATCCGTAAATTTATAATTGCATAAACCGCAACATTTTGAATTTGATAAATTTACCGTTATACAAATCTTGTTTGGATGTTCATTTAAAAAATGCTTTTGAAGTCCAGTGTATGTACTTATTGTTTTATCATATGGACAAGCACATAATCGTTTAACTTCATATTGAGCAGATATTTGCGATGCTTGCATTTTTTTAATATGTATTCGTGCATTTTCCAATGAATCAAAGAATTTACTACAATGCATACATTCAAAAATGTACATTCGATGTGGACTATTATCATCTTCAATTTGTAATTCGGATACATATGCTGTTGTCGAAAATTCGAGATTTTGATGTGAATGTTGTTCATTGTGATGGAAAATTGCTTCTATTCTTGTACCAACGATTTGTTTGTCTCGCATACAATAAAACACATGGCAATAATTGAATTTACGTTGTACAACGAGTGGTGCATCAGCACTGAATGATGATTCAGTTGAATAGATTAATTTCATGTATTGAATAATCATACTGCTCAACATGAAGTTACTATGATTTTGTGCACTATGCTTAATTATATCAGTTACAAGATCACATTTTACCTGACAATATCGACATTCATATTTGCAATTAACCACTTTGTATACCAATGAATTCATTTCATTTTCTTCTTGTAAATAGACAATTGATTCTTTTTTGTGATTTTTCATTAAATGCCTGATAATATCCCGCTCGGCATTAATGGTTTTATTGCAAACATGCTTGTTAGTGTTGATCAAGTGATTAATGTATGGCATTATTTTCGTATTATTATCAATTTTTATAAATTCTGAGCATTCAGCACACAATTGACTTTGATACGAAAAATGTTGAACGTTTTGCAATGCTTCGGCAACATTTTTCGTTATGCATTTATATTTCGTTGTTACGACAGTCTTGTGAGTGGGACTAAGAATTTGAGCGAATTCTGACTTAGGTAGAATCGGCTGACTTACCTCGGCCGATGGTGTTTGAACGATTTTTTGATGGCTTTTTGGTCGATACAATTTCATATACTGACTATAACTAATGAAAAATTTTTCATTTATTTCCAACGGTGGCAATGCTCCAACAAATCGTTCCATTATATTGACATTACCGTACATGTGCATAATTGAATGTTGATTTTCAACATTCAAATCAGTTGGTTCCATAACATTCAAATTCACATTTTCAGCACATTTATAGAATGTATAATCATCATATTTACGCGATTCACCAATATAAACAATTTGCATATCACCATCATCATCGTTGGGATGTGCAGATTGACGAGCAGCAATGAACAAATAATTCGATGAATGATCTTGTGACATATGCATTTGAATTTCGTCAACATCGTTGAAACCTTCTTCACAGTGAATGCATTGAAATTCATTAATTTTTATATTATGTGGTTTTAATAAATGTTCCCGAATGGCGATTTCATCTAAAGATAGTGATTCAAAGCAATACGGACATCTGTATGCATTTTCCGTTGTATTTGGATCATAATTTGAATGACGATCAACCAAATGAGCATAAAGTGAATTGAAGCAACCATACTCTTCACCACAACCATCTGCATAGAATTTTTAAGAGAAAAAAGACAAAATTTAATAATGGATTAATTCATTGAATATTTCATCATCTTGAATGAAAATTCAAGAAAATTTCGTTAAATTCATTCAATTTTGAAAGAATGGTTCACAAAAATATTCTTGAAATGAAATGAAATAGTTCTCTTACCTTGGCCACATCGAATCTTTTTGACAAATTGAGCGAGATTGACATCGAGCACCTCTTTATCCTTGTATTCAAATTCCCGTTTATCGTTGCACAGAAATACATCACGTGTTTCATTTTCATGGAATGATTCATAATGCATTACAATATTATCCATTTCATTGGTTCTATAAAAACAATGCACACATTGAAATGTATTACGAATATGCTCCATTTCCATGTGATAATTGTATTCATGGTTTGATTTTGATTCTTTATTACAATATGCACAATCTCTGAATCCTTTTAGATCGTCACGAATACTATTTTTAAGTCTTTCATTTTTTTGTAATACGTCAAACATATCAATATGCCTTTGCATATGTATTTTCCATTGGTCTTCGTCATTGGTAAAAAAAATGCATTTTTTATGCATACATTTATACATTGCAAATAACGTAAATGCATTTAAATTTGGTTTTTTATTCCAATCACCATAAATCCATGGACGCACAGTTATTTCATATTCATCCACTTGATTGTAACAATTGAAAGCACATAATAATGATTCTTCTGTAACCGGATCAATTTTCCATTCAGGTTCAATTTGATTTATACTTTTTCCATCGGCTAATGGCACTTTAATATCATCTGTTTTTATAGTATTTTCATCAGGTTGTGCTGAATATTCGTATGCCTCATTAATGTTGTTCAAGAAATCATTGAATGTGGGAATTTGCAATGGATTTTGTTTGCCTATTTTAAAGAAAATACATTTTAATATGTTTGATTTTAATTTAAAAAAACAATGTTATTATTACCTGGCGATATGACGGCTTCACGAATAACAAGATTATCCAATACTTCGATCTTTTTGGATGGCTGCAACTGCGGCATTGATGGTGATTGCGGTAATTGGTGGTGGTGGTGACACTGTTTGCGTTGATGGTAATGGTGGCTGTGTTTGAATTGGTTTATTTTGCCTACAATATTGTGAAACATTTGAAATCTTGAATCGCAATGGTTGATTCGGTGTTGGTATTCCTAATGAAATGGAAAATGAATGAAATTCATAAAACACTCAATAATTAAACATTTGGGAAGCAAATTTTTAATTATAATTTACCTTTCCATTGTGCTTCATTTGGATTTGGTGAAAGTACCAATCGTTTACATGCTGGCAACAGTGTAAATTTTTCATAATTATCACGCCATTCATGCTCATACACTTTGTGTTCGCGCAGTAAGTGTATTTTTAAATTGTCTTCATCCATTTGCAAAAAATTACATTTTTTGCAAATATAAGCATTCAAATCATTGGCAAACAAATTGAATTCTATCTTTTTTATTGTTGGCATACCACAATGTGTATAAAAACAAACACTTTTTGCGCACAAACTACATTCATTGCAATATTCACCGGTGTGGGAACGATAATGATCGTTCCAATAATGTAAACCAAAATCTCGGTCTTGTTCGCAAAATAAACAGAATGCTTTCAAATATGGAGCGGACCTGTATTTAATATATTTAATGGCACGCATATTCTGTTGCTCCAATTTATTTTTCACAGTAGTTGAAATTCTCGATACCCATACTTCCTGGTTTTCATGGCAGGTTTTGAAGTGACACACCATTTTCTTATAATATTTTTGACAAATAGGACAAGTTTTTGCCTTTTCACTGTTCAAATACAATGATTCATCTGTATTTAGACCGCACAATTCACTATTTCGATGCATTTGTCTGTCACCTGAATAATGTTAAGAAAAATACACACATATCTCACGAAAACTTGAAATAATACGATTTTTCACTTAAATTACGTGAAAAATACTTTTATGCTAAATTGTTGGAAAACGAAATTTACCTGACTGTTTGGAACTTTGGTTAGTTCTTTGGTTGGAGCTCTTCCTTTGTTTATGAGACCATTGTGGTTCAATTATTTGTGTTGTCTTGCTAGACGTTGAGAATGGATAATTTCCTTTGATTTTATGCGATTTACTTGGGTGTTGATGTTTTGGTTTTGTATCGTCGCGATATGGATCAAATCTTGATTTTGAAGAATGAGATGTTTTTGGTGTTGATTTATCTCTATTTTTCCATTTCGCTGAACTGGAGTATTGAACATCTAAATACACAAAAAGACAAAAACACAAAAACAATTATTATTCACAATGAAATGCTATAACGATTATAGAAATTCAAATATAAATTGTTTTTTTTTTTTACAAAATTTAAACGAAACACTTACTTCGACTTGGTGAATCGTAATTGACTGAATTCGAACTAAATTCATTTGAATTTGTGCTAGAACTGGAAGAGGTGTCATCTTCTGTAGACCTTTTATACGTATCAGATGTAAACGTTGCCTTGCGATGAGAACTTTTACTGGCTGATGCACCATCAGACTTGTCATGTACACCTACATTTGATTTTCGTTTTTTTGATTTTTCCCTTTCGAATTCATGATCATAACTAACTTGTTGTTTTAGTTTACGTTGTGTTATGTATTTATTTTCTGATTCGCTTTCACTACGTGCTGCGGCTTCCTGTAAGGCCTCAAGGTGTTTTTGGGAAACGATTATCAATCCTTCTTTTTTTAGCGCATCAATCAAATTGTCAGGGATTATTTGATTTTTTTTCAATTCTCGTTCCTTCATTTCATTAAATTTTTCTTCAACCAACGACTTTATCATCTCTTCATCGTGCGGTGGATACCTTGGTGTACAACCACCACTAGCGTAACCATTTCCATAATTTATTGGGCTTTCAAGAGGTTTTCTATTAAATGAATAATTATCGCCATGATATACGGAATTGTCAATTTTTGAATCATTACCATAGGAAGTTGATGGTTTTTGATTTGCCATTTGATTTGGTGATTTTAAATTTGGCGAACATAGTACTGGCGAACGTTGTACTGGCGAACGTTGTAATGGCGAACGTTGTACCGGTGATTGTTCTATATTGTTTGGATTTTGTCCGGTAAATAAATGGCTTGACGTTTCAAATAATTCATTATTTGGATTTTCATTTGAGTACATTGGGCTGTAATTTGGTTCGAGCGTTGGTTGTGCTGATTTCGATCGATGCTCTGTACCAACTGAATATTGTACTTTTGATGAATGTTTTTTATTTTGTCCAACATCAGGAAAATCCATTTCAATATCCTCTCCATCCGATAAATAATTTTGTACAATTGATCCAATACCGCTAGAAACTTGACCCATTGATTCTGGTGGCGAACCTACTTCATTTTCTATAATTTTCGTTGTATTTTCCGAACAATTATTGACAGCCTTTAAATCTCGGTCATTGTGTGATTCGTATGAAAAATTTCCAAAATGTCGTAATTCTTGATCCAATGTTTCTTCTTTCACTTGATATTCATAATGGAATTGCGCTGTGTTTGAATTATCTTCGGAATCGCTATCAATTATAATGATTTCATCAATTGAATTGCTGGATATTTCATTCGCAGTTGATGGTTCATTTATATTATGATTTTTACGTTGTGGTCGCCTTTCAAAACCATCGATTTCAATCGAGTGCCCATTGGATCCCATTTTGAAATTTTCTAAATGGCAAAGAGGAAAAACACAATTTATTTTTTTTTCTTTTTTCTTTTAAGATTGAATAAAAAAAATCTCCGTTTTCACTTGAGTTAAAAAAATGTTCTGGCACTAAAATCAAGTTTGATAATAATTTCAGTAAAATCACACAACTCGAATGAAAGAACACAACTAAACTACAGTCGTTTATCTTTAGCACTGAATTGATGATGCGCTTGGTTTTTCCCAAATACATCAAGCACACTTTTACATAAAATGTTTTTGCTCTCTTTTTTATTACATCTCTTTTTCATTGTATAACATTTCTTTTTTACAAATTGTTCTTGTAAATCTCTTTCTCTTTGATGTAATATCTTTTATTGCTATGGTACCCTATACGTATGCAGAGCATCAGTTTTCCCTAGAGTAAAAACAACAAAGGGAAGACATTTCTTATTAATATGAAGAATGGGAAAAATGGCCTTCCCTATTTGTGTTTTTGACAAGGGTTTTGAGTAATGTTCAATAAATATTGCACAGATTAACTAACATACACCAAGCGGTATTAACTAAAATACACCAAGCGGAACCGATGAATGCAAAATATTTACTCAATTATTTTGAAGTTGTTGGAGATTTAGGAACGTGTATCTACGAAACAGATAAATATTTCGACTTAAATTTCAAACATATGTACGGAGAATGTTTTTTCAAGAAATGAATGATGTCACATTTGATGCGAAATAATGTGTGTAAAATATACGTATCTGTTAAAAATATGCACTTTAGTTGTGATACAATAATAAATGATAATAAATGTTCACTCACACACAATTCTTTCGAAAAATGCATTTCATTTTTACACCGCTTTAAACTAACATAATTGAGAGAATGTTATCACGAAGCCCGGTTACAGTATGACCTTAGTTTTATTTCAACAGTTATATTTGCTGACTTGGTATTTGAGTTTGCATATTATGCATAAACGATTGTCGTTTCTGTATGCCAACAAGCGTTCAATTTTCAAAATATAACCACAAGCATACTTAAACATCAACAAGTGTACGGTGTTGTATTCATTTCAATCGCTTCATACAATTTTTTTTGCGTCGCACAAAAATGATTGCAACTGCAAATGCCAGTGTGTCTGTGTGCCTGTGTGCCTGTGTGCCTGTGTGCCTATGTGCCTATGTGCCTGTGTGCTTGCGCATGAATTAATCAACGTGATGTTCTTGTAGCATTGGAAAAAATACTGTTGCAAACTTATAACATTGAAGCTCAAGACCAATTAAATCCGAAACGGGTTCGGTTTTCGATCACTAAATACACTAAATTCTTTCCTTCAAGGCAAAAGCACGAACATGTAATCTGTTGGGCTCATTCTGACATCTTCGTTTTTGTACATGCGTGCTGTTAAACACAATACACCCGCAAATAATGTATAATTTGATAATACCTTTGAGCGAAAATGTAGAAAACCAGTTTTCAGACGCAATAAAATTGAAAAATGGCAAGTGGAGGACACACGTTAAATAAATAATAATCACAAATGAGTTTGCATAAATTGTTCTTTCCGTACGTGTTCAATGAAAAATGAAAAAATATTTTTTAGCCCTTTTTCGCTTGAAATATTTATTTCCCTAATTTTTGAATTAATATTTAAGTGTCGCCACGAATGATTGGCAAAGAAAAGCATTTTCGATACACCCTTCATTGCATCTGATAATATGAAATTGATTCATATGTGTTTTTTTAAAATTTCATAATTGGACACAATGTCGGCGAATAATTTGCCAATTTCGTACTACGTAATAGAAAAATGTATCCGTACATCTTCTATCTATAGCAACACTTACAATTTTTTTTCAATCCTGGAATATGCATAGAAGACTTGACAGCTCTCTCGCTTTTACAGTTTGTCGTCAATCATTGAAATCAATTCCATTAACATCAACTCAATTTGCATCTTTTCACATCAATCAAGTCTCAGTGTGGTTTTAATTATGATTTTAAGGATTTTAACGATTCAAAACATAAATAATATTGTTTAATTTATTGTTTTTTCTCCTTCAACTGTGATGCAATTTCATCTCACTTCTTCAATTATTTAAACAAAAAAAATACACACAAAACATAATTTTATTATTTTCGTCAAAAAAAAAAAAAAAAAAAAAAAAAAATTCACTGTTGCATCACTTCCAACACTTTCCAATCAGAAATTATAGAGCCAGCATTTAGCATATAGCAAATGCGTTTGTCACTTCTCAAGTTTCTGAACATAATACCACATTTGTGAGTAGTACTAGTGGCTTGTCAAGAGCTCACATATACAAACGTACAAGATTATAATCTTATTAAAATGATAAACATAAAGGCAAACATAAGCATCACTGCGATGAATGTTACCCATACTAATAATACTAATACCAATACAGAGACTCACCGTATTTAAATTTATTTCGCTTGTTGAACGTAGATGTTTTATAAACCGATTTCGACAATCGTGTGCTCATTGAATTCCCACTCAGATTTTGCGATGATCTTATTTTTAGGTTTTGCGATGATTTCTTTTTCAGATTTTGCGATTATTTCAATCGAATCACAACTTACTAAAATGCTTTATTATTTTCAGTAAACACAATTTGTAATAAATTCATTACTAATTTTCACGACGGACAGTACTACAATGTTACTGCTATTTTGTTTCAGTTAATATATTCATATATGCATAATTGCAAATTTGTTGTTCGAAATAATTTTGAACGTTAACAAAGATCGAATGTGTAATTTTAAACAATAGTCACTTTAAAATCATTTGTATGGATTCATGAGTGAAAAATGTCTGTTATGTATGTTTTAAAGTTTTCACGGAATTACTTTCAAATCATTTTAAACTAAACCATCGCATTTTATATAGTTATTATAATATTTTTCATCAAAATGTTCATTACAAAAACTCTAGGTCTACTTCTTTCTATCTATCTATCTCTCTCTCTCTCTCTCTCTCTCTCTCTCTCTTCCTCTCTCTTTCTCTCTCTTTCGCTCTCTTTCGCTATCTCTTCCTTTCTATCACCATAATACTCACACTAATTTACTCGTTTTTCCTATTTATTTTATTCGCGTTTTATTCGTTGCCAATTTTACATATAAAGCCTTGACGTTTTTATGAAAAAATAGTGGGGAGTGGCGACATAAAAACAATAATATCAAAACAGCTGCAATGAAACGAAATAACTGCACATTGTCATGAATCATTAACGTAATAATAAGTTCGCTGCAATGTGTGATATCTTCGAAATGTAGGGTCTATGGTATTGTTCTTTATGTTAATAATGTATCAACATTGTTTTAAACATTCAGAACATGAGTTTTACAGGTGAGATATCAAAGGGAATTACAAAATGAAGATTTTCTACAAAATAAAACAACATCAGTGTATTTTTGTGTGTATAATATTTTTTGTTAGAACTTTTGTGTTTATTCATTTTTTTTTTTTGTCCATGTTAATGAATCATTCAAATAATTCGTCAATTTTTCATTTCTAATTTACATATCATTTCACTTTGTTTCTCACTTTTTTTCTGCATTTTTTTTCTCTATTATTTACCATTTTTTTTTTTTTTCTTTTTCATTCTCTAGGTATAAATAATTAATCTGACAAATGAAAATATTGAGAACCAGAAGGAAAAAACGAAATCTTTGCAAGTCATT
The DNA here is from genome assembly GCA_029041755.1 of Resseliella maxima. Taxonomy (NCBI): domain Eukaryota; kingdom Metazoa; phylum Arthropoda; class Insecta; order Diptera; family Cecidomyiidae; genus Resseliella; species Resseliella maxima. The sequence continues at coordinate 492,220 of JAQOWM010000753.1, forward strand.
ATCAATCTCAAACGCAAATATCGGAATCGAAATCAAAAGAATGGAATTGTCATAATTATTAATACAAATAATTTGTTGAGGAAATTCGTTTCACAAATTGTTGTAGTTAATTGTTTTTTTTTTTTTTTTTTTTTTTTTGGTTTTTTGCGCTTCCTTTTGTTTTACTCTTAAAATGCAAAATTCAAAAAAGAATAAAAAATAAACAAAAAAAAGAAGGAAATAATAAGAACGTAATCATAGAATATAATTTAATAATAAGTAATTTATGGGACAAAAACACATGAATCCGTGTTATATCTTAATAGTTATAGTTATTAATCGATCGCTATGATTTCTGTTTATTACTTAATTGCATTTATTTGCTTCATTTTGACTTATCAAATAATATAAATCAACGTGAATTTCTGTCCAATTCTTTTATATGTTTTTTTTTTCTTTTTTTTTTGACATTTATTAATTTCATTCAAATGTGTGCAATTTTCATTTTCCATTTTTTTTTTAGTTCTTTTTTCTTCTTTACTGTTGTTTCCTTAAAAATCGCTTCCGTGGTTTTCCTTCTTGCAAACTTATTTGTTTTTTTATTATTTTTTTTTTCTGATGATGGTATGTCACTTGAATCAAGAAAACATACACAATGAGAGTGAATTGTAGAGAGAAAAAAAAGAGTTGGATTTTTTTTTTTCATTGTTGATTTGTTGCTTTCAAATAGAAAAAGTTACATGCATTTTAAATCTATAAATTTAAATTGATGTTACATTAAATCACTATGTATTACATTACGATAATTATAATTATTATTGTTTGCTGTAAATAAGTGTAGGTGAGAGTGAACTTGTATCTTCATCGTATTTTTTTTTCTTCTTTTGTTTGTTTGTTTCTTTGAATGAGTGAATGAGTGAACGTGTAACTTTAAATTTAAACGCTTCCATTTCGCTCCTTAAGGCTATTTTTCTCTTTCTGTTTTCAATATTCGTATTTGTTTTTATTTTAATTCTCTTTTATTTATTTATTTATTTTTTTTTTACTGGAAATCTTGACCAATTTTGCAATTTTTGTGTTTCTATTTAAACATATTTTCAATTTTTTGTTTGCTTTTTTTAATTCTCCATTTTTCTTTTCAACATATAAAATAGCAAGTATTTGTGTAAATCAACTGTTACTGTATTTTGTGAGGACTTTTTGTAATCGCATCCTTGTTTTATTTTTTTTGTCGAAAAAATAACAACATTTGTGGGGATGAAAAATTATGTTTACCAGTTTTCTTCTTTCTTTCTTTCATTCAGTTTAAGTTCTCTTTTTTTCTTTACTTTTTTTTTTGTGAAATTTTCGTTTTTAATTAAAATGTTGAGTTGAGTTCACTGTTCAATTTTGAATAGGTTCATCATCTGATTTAATCTTGGACAAATTTTCTTCTCGTGGTTTAGCTGCACCGAAAATTGCAGCAGCCTGTTTAGTCTCGGCCACAGCATTAATTGGCTCCGTAACTGTACGGGGTTTTAATATTAGTCTTGGCCGCTCGGATTCATCTAAAATATGTAGAAATTGATAAGAATTTTTATTTCATGAAGTTCTTTTCTGTGTTTTTTTTTTTTTTCCTTAAAAAACACTGATGGCAAAAACTCACCGTGCACCGGAGCAGGTGGAGGTCTGTTATCTTGATGATTATTGAATGCTCGGTCGTGATTTCCTCCCGATCCTCCTCCTCGTCGATTATAGTTGCCATACCTATTTTAAAACAATTAAATATTCATTATCATTTATGTAATTGTGGTAACATAAAGAAAGTATGATTTAAAGTAATTATTTTACCTGTCACCATCACGATTATTGTAGCTTCCTTCGCGTTGGTTTCTATCAAATCCACGTGGACCATCGTCAGAAAAGTTTCCAAAACGGCCTCGATGAGAACGATCTGATCCAATGAAACAATAAAAACACAATCAATCAATGAGCATATTATTTATTTAATTTGAAAATGAAATGCAATACAAACCATTGCCATAATTGTTGCCAGCAGGCCGGCTGCTGTTACCGCGACCATCTCTGCCATAATCTCTTCCATCTCGTCCTTGATTGTAGCCATCATTATAACGATCATTACCACCTCGGCTGAATTGATCATTGTTCATTTGTTGTTGTGATCTTCCGCCACGATTATAATTATTCATGTTTCCATGATTGCGTTGCTGTTGTTGTTGATGCTGTCCTGGTTGGCCTTGCCCTAGTCCTTGTTGCGGTCCTCGTTTATTGAAACCGCTCCTTAATTTGTAATGATTTCGACAATTTATTTTAAAATCATTTTGTTTTTTTTTTTTTTTCTTCGACAATATTTCGATGCAAAAAGAAATCCGAATTTTTACCTGTCCTTTTTCTGTTCAGCAACATCAATACGTAATGGTGCATCGCATTCATCCAAAGCAATTCGGCCATCCAATTCAAGTGCGTCTTTCAAATCGGATAGATTCTCAAATTCCACATAACAAAATCCCTTAAACAAATCTGTATCCTTGTCATTGACCAAACGAACATGTTTTACATACAAGTTGGGAAAGATTTTTTTTACATCGCCTTGAACGATCCCTTGAGGTAAATTTCCAACGAATGCCAAATATGGTGCTTCAGTTGGCAATGGCTTTTTGCCGTAACCTCTGTAAAAAAAAAAAAAATTAAAAATTAAAAATTAAATATTTTTTTCAAATATTGCTCACTTATTTATTTAAAATAACAATTGACTAAATTGACGACTTAACCACAAAAATGCGATCATATATTACCGTTTCATTTTAAACCCAGTAATTAGAATGAATTAATGTTAAATATTTCAAATATGTGTATCCATAACATTCAAAATGTGTCAGTCTAAATGAACGTGTGTATCATCGGAATGAGAATTTTTTTTTTTTTTTTTGATTTGATTAATATACCGGCAAAATTACATAACATTCATTTTCATGTGGTTCGCTTGGAGTAGCAACAGTATAACTATACTATAGCAAGACAGTAATAAGAAACGATCACACAATAAAAAGTGACAACAGATAACGTAAAGCGGCATGGTTTGTAAGCGCTATATACATGTGTATGTATTTAAAAGTGCTAATACGTTCGTGCTCAGAATATAGAAAGATGCGGCATTGAAAGAAGAATATTGAGAAAAAGAATCTTCGTTCGTATTGAAAGCGGAAAAGCAAAAGTGACTCTAAATTTAGAAAACCAGGTTATATTTTTAATAATTCAGATGAAAGTGAAATTGTTTTTTTTTTTTTTTTTTTTTTTTGTCAAATTAAAAATGAACAAGGAATGGAGTCAACGAAAAATTAGTGCTTTATTTTTTATAGATACACATTTAAAAAAAACCACTGAAAAAAAAAAGAATGAACCAATCTCCCGAAAATTATGTTCTCGATGCATCATCATCACACATGTACACGCATGCCTTATATTCTGGTCAAAAATTAAAAAAAAAATGTTGTGCACAAAAACAACAACAACAACAACGAAATGAATCTTGAGTGCCTGCGAAAAATGAACGCATTTTCGGCAATATACAGTATGTACTGCGGTAACTACGGCAAATAGAAAACGGTGCTGTAAGTCTCATTTAAATCTATACATTTATTGTTTGTCTTTGGTAGCAGCAACAACAGCAGCAGCAGCAGTACAATTACTACTTCCACATATACTATGTTCCTGTATGTATGCACTCCCTAATTTGGTGTTACGCTGAGCGCATTGTCAATTGCATTGCACACCTTATGAGCGACAGACGATTGAATCAAATCTACACAATACAGCAACCGAAATGATGTGAACTATACACCATTTTCTTACATTAATGAGTAGTGAGAAGTGGAGAAAGAGAAACATAAGGGAAAAAAAAAAAACTTTTCGGCAAACCGAGCCATTACCTTGAGTTGTTATCATAGCTACCTCGACCAGCCATATCTTATACGAATACTTTTCCTCTTTTTCTAATTTATTTCACACTGGATATCGATGGTAATGAGTGTTATTCGCAGTTTTTATGAGGTTAAAATTTTTGCAAGCAAACAATCACACCAAACACGAATACGTTTTTGCGCTTTTAATTTATTGTTTTTCTTCTCGTGAAATTTTGACGACAGATTTTTAAATTCCAAACAACGTGCGTTCACTTTTCTTGCACTTCGGATATTTCTTGTTTATAAATTTGTTTTGTTTTTTTCAAATTTTTATTGCTTATGTTTGTCTTCAAACCGAAACTTTTGCAAATGGTCTATGATGCTGGGCTTGTTGGCGGTATTTGATGCGATTCACTTTCAAATTTGTATCACTCTTTGCAAATGGCATGCAATTGTATACAAACACAACGCGGTAAACTAGCTAATGTACATCTGCTTTAAATGCGATAAATAGTTTCTGTTGTTTTTTCTTCTTCTCTACTTGTATTTATATTATGGTATATTTGTCTCCTCGTTCAAAGTTCTAAATTCCAAACTAAAATAATTCTTCTTATCGAACACCAAAAATTCACTGATTATTTTCGTTTAAACAAAATCTGTTCCACAAACTATTGTTTTTGGGGTAAATTTTGAAATTTTATCCTGTTTCTCACAATCAAAATATATTTCGGTCGCCTTTTTGCGGGACTAATTGTCTTAAGCGAGAGTATATTATATGCAATAGATGCAAGAAAATGAAAGAAAAAACCAAAAAAAAAAAATTTTTTTTTTTTTTTGGTTATTTTTTTTTTTTTTAAGTATTTACGTAATTTTTTCTTAAATGTTCCACTTTGCTATTTAACCAAATCAAATTAATTGGTTCAATTGATGGATTTTCGCACGGAATTTCTTAAAAATTTATTCAACATTTGAATAAAAAAAAATGCACACACATTTGAGCAATGGTTGTACCCATTTGACACATGTTCAGCCGTCCAAATGATAAAAGTCGACTTTAGAAAAGAAAATGGCTATAATGCGTCGCTTGATGCGTTACATTTACCGCATGTTAACGGAGTCGCCCAAAATTCTATTGTTCTCAATTCATTTGTATTTCAATAGACAATTTAATGATTTAAATTGTTTATTAAAAATTTTTAAATATAAACAATGAATTTCATGAAAAACAATAAATTCTTAATTATTGTCATTTAATTATTTTGCTCATGTTTATCATTCATCACATATCGCATACCAGCCGCTTTATCGCATCATAAGCCGATGATGCGATTCTATGCGTACCACCAATGAGGCTTACATTTCATTTGCGGCGAATTCAAAAAAATGTGGTCGTTTGTCTCTTTTCAATTTTTATATGTTTTTCTTGTATTCCATGCGGCGCGCTATGCACATGTCAAGCACCATGAGCAGACTTTTTGACAGTTTTGTAGCGCTGAAAACCACGTTCATTCCTGCTAAAACGAAGAGAAAGGAAAAAAAAAAACCAAACCGAACATCATTTGGAACGAATGTATGTGTACACATAAGCAAACATGAAGGCTAAAGAACAGCACGTGGATGCTTTGAAACAAAGCAAAAGTCATAAAAATTTCAACATTAGTAACAAAATTTCGGAATCGTTTAAAAAACTAACGAATAGTGAAAAATGTAATCGTATCAATGGTGCAGTGAATTTATTGCAACATTTAAAAGGGATAAAAATTGATGAAAATGAGGTATGTGTTATCATTAACTGTTTAAGTGAATTGTCAAAATTAGTCTTTCATTTTTAGGTTGGAATGATTTTCAATAAAATTTAATTGATTTTTTTAGGTAGAAAAAGTGCGAAATGTGCGTCGAATTGTTCGTGGTTTGGGAGCATCAACATCTAATTCTCGAGCTGGTTTTTATGCAGCATTAGTAGCATTGCTCACATCATCTCAAGATGATTATCCAACCATTGCAAATCTATTCGAATTGATGGAGGCATGTTTGAAGGTTGGCATTGGTGCCAATATTGAAAAAGTATGTCATTAAAATATACGTTAAAAAAAGAACACAAAATATTGAACAAAAAAAAAAAAAAAAAAAATTTTTTTTTTTTTCACCAATTTTAGGAAGATTCTGATGCGTTGATTGGTCAAATTTTGATATGCGCAGCAATTTTGCATGCAAACAAATTGGATTCAGCTAACAACACAGAGATTAAAAAATGCATTGAAACATTGATAAATGCATCGCATTACAAATCGTACCATTCATCACTTGCATATACATTTTTGATGGAATTCCTTGAAAAATTGAGTGAATCACAATTTGAACAATTAATGTGGCCATTAATGCAAAAAGAATTGAAACGACCATGGGATAAACAAAACATTAATACCGTTTATTTTCTAATAAAATGCCAAGCAAAATATCCATCGGCTGTTGATGATGATTTCCTTTCGTCATCATTACAAACGAGTGAAATTTTCTCACCATTGTCATACAAACATTTAGCCCGATTGTATTGGTCACCGGCCACCATAAAAATTGCTGTCACTCATCCATCATATGAAACACTCGGTCAATACTTATCTTCATCCGTGCCGGAAAAGAAATTGGTGGATTTTTGGCAAAAAGAAATCAATGAAATTCTTTTAGCTCCATCGAAATTTAAAGAAATTGCTACACTTCGTGTACTCACAATCATTTTTAATGATGGCAAAATTAAACCAAAAACCGCAATGGCATTGCTGTCAAATTCGTTTATTGCATTGATTACAAAATATCTTCGAAGTGTTAAACAGCAGAAAAATAATGAATTCACGCCAACATTATACACAGATTTCTTTGGTGCAATTGAAAAGTACATGAAACAAGAATCAATTAGCGACAACGATAAAGTCGCTATTATTCAGAAATTTATTGATTTCCCCGGAATGTTGGTCATTGAAAAATACACACCAAATCGAGTGATTCACAAGTTCATTACCTTGTTGGAATCCGAAGGTGTTAAGGAGTTGTTTGAATTTTACAAAAATATTTTGCTCGATCGAAAGACCAAAAATGCTAAATCAAATGAAGGATGGTTGCATATGGAAAAAGAGCATTGTGTTCAAATGCTTCAAACATTATTGATACAAAAAACCGTGCACAATGATGAAGATTGGCGTGCAGAGCAATTGCAATTTTTATTGAAATATGGTCTATTTTATGTAAATAAACAAACCGATGCAATTGTCAAAGATCGTGACACCGATGCATTACCAAACGATTTGGCATTTAAATTGAAACAGGCATTCTTTTCCAGTTTGCAAGCTAAATCACAAAATATTGAAGTTGAAAAAACCACATTACTTTCTATCATCGAATATTGCAATAAGCAAGTTAATGGTAAATCAATTAATAAAACACTACGTCATCCGTTATCAGACGATGCACTTCAAGCATGGCACAAAATGTACACGAATGTAACGGCAAAGAAGAAGACCAAAAAAATACTTTACAATGTTTTTGACATTTTATTGATGCACATGGGATTGCAATTGTTCGTTGATGCTCCAATGGCCATATTTTCAATTGATGATTTGGAAAAATGTTTGGAACGTTCGCAAAATAAATTAAAAGCCAAATCAAAATCGAATGAAACAAATGAAGCTGAATGGATTGAGGTTGTTGTTGATTTATTTTTACAATTGTTATCACAAAGTAAAAGTTTTATGCGAACTGTCGTTGATAATGTCTTCCCAGAGCTTTGTCCAAGTTTGACACCAGCAGCTGTTGATCAAATTTTAGTGATGTTAGATATGAGTGAAAAAAATCCATTGACACCGCACAATGCAGCTGAAGAAAGTGATGAAGATGATGATGATGAATCGGATGATGAAAATGAGTCAGACGAAGAGAATGGCATTGAAAGTGATGGAGATGATGGTGAAGAGAGTAGTGAAGATGAAGAATTAACCGATGCTGATGAAGAAGGTACCGCTACTGATCAATTGAGATCAGCCATAACACAAGCACTTGGCCATGCACTACCAGAAACTGATACCGAATCTGTTGACTTGAATGATATGGATGACGATGAAGCTGAACGTTTGGATGCTGCTTTATCCGATGCATTTAAATTAATTCGTAAAAAATCGGGCGAGAGCAAGAAAAAAACTAAACAAGAAAGAACAACCAACACAACAGTCATGCATTTCCGTATTCGTGTATTGGATTTAATTGAAATTTATTTGAAAACTAGCCCATCATTAGCAATTACATTGAATATTTTAACCGATTTGATACCTATGTATGAACAATGTGCTGGCAACAAAGATCTTCAACCACTTGTGAATCGTTTACAACGCGTACTACGAATGTTATTAAATTTGCGTGAATTTTCAAACACAGATAATGTCACCGAGATCAAATTGTACGAATTATTCCAAAGTATTATCAATGTTAAGGTGAATCCAGCTGCCATCAATGAACAAAATAAACTTCGTTCGAATTTATGCGCATTTTTAATATTCGTTAGCCAATTATTGAAATCATCTGATCCAATATTACTCGAAGCGATTGCCGGTTGTTTGGAGAATTTCTTAAAATCCAGAAATCCAAAAGTACAATATATAGTATTTAGCGATATATTTAAAACACGTTGGATTGGTGTATGGCGTCTTGGTCAAATTATTGCCAGAACATGTTTATTGCGAGCAGATAAATGTCGTCCATTCCGTCGATCACAAGGCATCGATTTGCTTCGAATTATGTATAAAAATCATGGTTTTATCACACATGATTCAGACGAATTCAATGAATATAATAAAAAAATAGAAACATCAATTCAAGAATATGTTGAATGGGCTACATCATATGATCAAATTTCGTCAAAAGAATTCTCATCAATTTTGCTATTATTACAAGAGATGCATAAATGTTCACAAACCATTGTTAAATACAAATGTACAGTAAAATGGTCGAAAATGGGCGATAGCGTACAGAAAATTCGACAGAAAATCGAACTGGATTCGTATCAAGTATATTTTGCATTCTGCAATCGATTGGGCATCAAAGATATCAAAAATAGCGAAATTGATACTTCGAAATTGAAAAATGGATCGAAAATTGTGAATGGCATTCAAAAGATCGAAAAAGATGACGATGATGATGAAGAAGAAGAAGAAGAAGAAGAAGAAGAGGTGGAGAATGGTGAAGAGGATGAGGAGGAAGATGAGGACGACAGTCAAGAAGAGAATGAAGTTGAGATGAAGATAAAAAGTAAGAATGAAAAGAAGCCAACTTTAACAAATGGAGTTGCAAAGAAACGAAAAGCTCAAGATAATGACGGTGGATTAAGTAAAAAACGAAAAGCAAAACTAGAGAAAAAACTTCGAAAAGAAAATCGACTAAAAATGTCATCAGTTGGTTTGGAAAATGTTGATTTCGCTTTTAAACCAGACACAAATGAAGACATGGATACAGATTAATAAATTTTTTTAAATGCTAATTTCTTTTGAAATAAATTCAAATTATAATAAATTCTTATTTTTAATAAAGAAAAAAAAATTTAATTGTTTTGCAATTTTTATTTATCGATTCGACATTAAAAGATCAACATCAAAACTATTTTCGTAATGAGTAGATGAAAAAATGTAAGTTGTAGATGCATCAAAAAGCGTTTCAGTAAAATAAAGAAGAAGTGATGATTTTGTGCAAAATATTCACGATTTATTCACTTGTATTTCACATCAATCGGTATAAATTATCACCGTGAATAATAATATCGGAATTTCTTTATAGTTCAGGACTTGGCACTTCAACCATTGAATTACCAAGTTTTACAGCTGCAGCATATTCGGCATAATTAAGAAAACCATCATTGTTAAGATCAGCGAGATTAAGGAAATTGTCTAACACATCTGAAAATGTTCGTAAAAAAAAAATATTAAGAATTTTTTTTTTGGCAAATTTTTTGAAAAAGTTGTCGTTGCTTTAAGCTTGGAGCCAATTCAATGTATTGCGTCAATTTCAAATAAATAAACGAATACCTACCAATAATGTGATTGATATTTTTGTTAACAATTTGTTCATTTTCATCTAAATCCAAAAGATTAAGATTGGTAACATCAGCTGTTGAACTGTTACTTTGATCATTATCATTTTTTTCATTCGTATTTGCTCCATTATTTCCGCTACTTTCATTGTTTTCATGGCCATGACCATGATCATGTTCATGTTCATGTTCATGTTCATGTGGATGTTCAGATGTCGAATGATGCGTTGCTGAGTAGAAAATTTCTAAACCATCCAATTTGTCATTTCCATCTAAATCATGAACTTTAAAATACATGTAATTTCGTTCTTCTTCCGTCATTTCCTCCACTTTCTTCTGTGTTGGTAATCGTTGAGCATCTAAATCTTCCTGAATGTGTCTGTAAATTAAACAACGAGTCAATAAATCAAATACCAAGTAAAAATTGATAGAAATCAAAACAAATGCAAATAATTGAGCTAAAACATACTGTGTTTCGAATGCCAAGTGTTCATTGATGTGTTGTTGTTGTTCAACACGTTTTTTTACATCACTTCTTGGATGATGCGGCCCACGAGCACAACATGAATCAATCAAAAGCGAATAAAATAGAAAAATGCCAAATATTCGCCGATTAATATTTATACGACAGCGCCTCACAATGCGTCTTAACATAGTAATTTGTCGCATGTTCCTGTTCTACCCAAACAATTGTACGGTAATAACAAATGATGACAACGTTCTACAAAGAATACTGTATCAAATGATTCAGTTTCTCCTGTGAATAAAATAATTACATATAAAACAAATGTTATGATTTCGAGTAAAGCAAAAGTGAAAGCAGAATAAAGAAGAAAAAAAAAAATTGTAGGAATATTTTGTTGCCGTCAAAACGCCACACAAATGGTTGCATATATCCAAGGGATTGAGTTGATGTGTGCTTTGCTCTCATTAAATTTCAATTTGTACGTAGATGACGATATTTTCAGGGTTTTTCATTTGGTTTCCTATTCACTTGTTTCTCGTTGCATACACACGCAATGACACACAAAGTACATCGCATTATCATAAAATTAGAGGCATTGATGCTGAAATTGCAAACTTATACTATACATTTTTGTTGTTAGTATTGAATCCTGGTTGGTTCTTTGTTGATGACAACATCGACCAAATACAAAAATCGCATGTGACATATTTCGAAAAGTGGTTTGATATAAAATTACAGTTTAATGTACTTGGTCCCTCTAATAATCTTTTTCTCTCATTCACTCTCTCTCATTCATTCTCTCTCTCTCTGACACACACACACTCTCTCTCTCTCTCTCTCTCTCTCTCTCTCTCTCTGGGATTGAAAGGCCCTCTTTGCATCCGGTATAAATTTACGCATATCTGCGTACTTGTTGAGGCGATACATTGTACAGATAAACAGCACGTATGTTTACATTTTGCTCTGTTGGTACTGCTTGAAATCATCCAAATCAACTTGTCGCATTGCGAACATTATATTTTATTTGTATGTCGATAGTGAAATGCGATTAGAGTTCGACTTTTGCACACAATAACCAAATCTCTAAGCTATAAAATCGGAAATAGTTTGTTGATTCCAAGCTATATCGCGATATGAGTCTCTCGGTTCCATTCACTGATTCACTTGAATGAAACAATGAAAATAATTGAAATCGCCTCCATCAACGATTCATTCCAAATGAGTGAAAACACCTCAGGGGGTTCAATGAGCATTTGTACAGAAGATAAAAGACGGAAAAAAAATATATATATATATGCGTGCTTGCGGTGATGATAGTGGTGTATTTTATCCTTTGATGAATATTATTCAAAATGGGCCTTTGTACCAACTCGAACGGTAATCATTTGAGGGGATTAACGCACATTTCGATGTACATGCTGACAAATTGACTGCACATATAACGATCATTTCGCTCTTTTTTTTTGGTTTTCTTTTTTACAGTTCTTCTCTCTTTCTCTCTCCATTTCTCTCTTTCTTTTTTCACTTTTTATTGCATACAAAAGTGAAACTACAAAAAATATCATCAATGACAAAATCATTTATAATCAGGAAAAGAGAATTCGAAACTGAAGAAAGTTTGCCTAAAATATTCCAATTGAAAAACAATGAAAGTAACATTGGAAAAGTGCAATCTGAATCTTACAAAAGTATGTACAAATTGAAACATCGAACCTCATCATTGTCATCATCAAATAACAATGAATATGTGACAAATATTCAATTTGCAATTGGGCGCTGAATATTTCACGTTTTACTTCGATCCACCACTATTCTGCAAAGACCAAAATGTACACATTACAACCATATATGCATGGGGAAAGTGAGAGAGAGAGAGAGAGAGAGAGAGAGAGAGATAGGGAAGAAGAACGAGAGTCGAAGAATTAACCACCATATGACATATGGGAAATTTATGTCGAGGGTATGATTTACAACAAGGCCGATTAATGCAAACACCTTCTATGTACATAGCAATTGCTCACTGTTCGCCTAGCTGTTTGCTGTACAATATAACAAAAGAGAGGCGCCGACAAAATACTCAACTGGTTGTGATGCATATAATGCGCTGGGGAATATAAAACTAAGTGATTTGTACGTATTTAGTAGACTGCATTTACACTGTAATAGTGCCATTTGATGAATGCTGTTTTGTTCAATCGAAACAAGAGCAGAGAGAGCGACACTGCAACAACCCTCATTCAATGTGTTACTATAAATCGTTTTTAAATAGATTTAAGTATTATTATTACATGTTATGAATAAAATGGAAATGGTATCAAATTACTAGAGACTGTCGGCTTTTCAGGTTTTGCATTCAGCATATAGAAATTGACAATGGTAAAAATTTTCATGAATACAAGTTCATTTATTAATAGCAAAAATAGTAAAAAATGCATTCACTTCAATGGACTTGAATGTAATGAAGATAATTTTTGGGTCAAATAAAAATTCACGATTTACTTTTGAATAATAATTTTCCAAAGAAAATGAAAATAAGCCTTTGTTTACGTTCATTCACTGCAAAATATTACGTGTTAAAATTAATTACCGTTTTACAGCAAACAATTATTTTATATAAAATGGTCAGGTAAACACTGTTTCCTAAATAAACTGCATAACAATACTAGGATGTGTATTTAGTTAACAATTATTTTTATACAATTTGAGTACACTTGAAATAATTATCTTTATCAACTATAACTAAGTGAATGTCAATCGTTGTTTTATGAATTGATATTTTGTTGTCATTGAAAAAGCTTATGTTTTGCTTGCAAAGTGTAAAAATAAAAATCAATAGCGAAAACATTTCGCACAGATACGATGAATATGTCAAAAGCGGCGAAATTCATTTGCACACATGCGCATCACTTGCAAGCATCCTGCAATAAAGCTATGGATTCGATTCATTTGCATGTCAAATGGCTAAATTTAACACAAACTCATTCAAATTTGAATGTTTTGCATTAAATTTGTTGATAATTTTAATGAAATTAAAAACAACAATAATAATATTAATTGCATGACAAACATATTGGCTTTTAATGTTGCCAAACCAATTTTTTATACCAAAAATACAATTAATATTGTCCTAAAATTATTTGAATCAATTTTTGCAATGCATTCGCTAGGAAAATCACAATTTTGCATTTATTGCTGTAAATTATAATTCAATTCAAGCATTTACTGTGATAAAAATTCCTTCAGTTTTCTTTTCTCTTTTGCTCGTTCTCTTTATATGCATCTTTACCAAATACAATGCATAACGTAAAATACGCTGTTCGCTAGCGATTAAAAGTAAATTTTCATTGTCTATCGATTTCGATTGAAAATGACAATCAAATTAAATGAAAATTTTGTATTCGCCTCTTTCATAGTAAAATAATATTTGCTTACAGACAAAATGACAACGATCAAAAGATTGCTTTCAATTTCTTTTGTTTTCACTTAAATTTGTGGATTTCTCTTGTCAATATGAAAATTCTATGCGAATATTATCGCCGAAAATAAATTATGCATAAAATCGCATAAAATGTTTGAAACTTGAAGATTTTGTTGAGAAACGCATTGAATTAGGAAAATGTTTTGACTTGAAATCGAATATTGTGCATGCATTTTTTATGTTTAAATATTTTGTCGTTACGGGGTGAATATGCATCAAGATTAAAGTGCATGCATACACGGATAGATAATGCATGGAAATCATATTTTAAAGCAAATAGCATAAGTTATTTATTTACCCGTGTGGCAAAAAAAAAACCAACTGAATTTGTCTGTTTGTCTGACTGACTGACTAACTGACGGACTGATGAAATAGATGGCTGTTTAAATGCTCAGTTTCATTCAAAAAGTGATGAAAATCATTTAAATTTTTGAATAAAAATGACCATTTTACGACAATTTATTTCAGACTTAAAGCCAATCTGGATCATAAATTGATGACATTCATAGACCTTGACTGAATTGTGTTCCAAATTATTTTCACTAAATGAAAAAGTTTGCCAAAATTTCTTAAAATTAATCACAGACTCGTTAGACAGTAGTTTTACAGACGGGCTTATTCACTTATGAGTATTGTAATTTTGCCGTTTTTGCAACAGTTAACGTGCAACGATCAAAACATGAAAAAAAGTCGAGCAGTTCTTTGTAGCATGAAATTGTTTTGTCATAATGGATGCGATAATAGTTTTGTCTTTTATTCGTCTTGTCTTTGCTATTGTTTGTCGATAACATGCTCGATGAGTTTTGATATTTGTTTAGCATATGTTTTCGCTATTTTATGAATAGAAATTTTTAACGTGCTAAAATAACATTTCCATTTCTTCTCACTTTTTTGCCAAAAAACAATACTTTGTGCTTATAAATCAACTGCCAAAAGCAATCTTCAGTTCAGTTTGACTCGTTTCCTTAAAGAGTACACATCCCTTTAAGTGCAAAAATTTTAAGAAAAAATCAATTTTTGTGTTTATACAAGTTGAGTTTGAAAGAAATTTATTCAAAATCAAAATGTTTTTAAAATATATGATTTGTGTTCTTGTGATATCAATTGCATTCAAATTTATTCGTTCTGATGATATCACACAAAATGAAATTATGGATTCAAATTATAGTGGCATATATGGAAAGCCACTCCCAATTGATGTAGTGCCCGGAAACCAAATGGATTATGGATATGGACCAGCTCAGCCACCTGCTGAAACTTGGATTGATACTGCAAGAAATGCACTTAGCGGACCCACGGGTCAAATATTCGTTAGCATGGCCAAGGAAATGATTAGCCGATCAACTGGAAATAGTCAGGTATGAGGATTACCTATAAAATATAAATCAAAATCAAGGAACTGTACTGTAAAAATCAACTTTCAGGAAAATTAACAGAAAATTAATTTTAATTTCAAGGATTTGGAAATAATTGTATTTTGATTGAATAAAATCATATTATAGTTTTTCAATAAATTCACACATGCCTACCATTTTAATTGAAATTCAACACATTTTCAATGTTTTCCAGATTTTGAGCCTAAACCTGACAAATTTACTAATTTTGGTGTTGCTAAAAGCATTAATATTTGCAGCCGGTCTCATTGGTGCTGGTAATTGGGGAGGTCAATATGCACGTGCTCGCAACTTTGATTGTAAGTTCAAAAGTAATTTTCCCGATGTATAAACTGGAACATTTTGTGAAAAATCATCCAATTTTTTTTTTTTCGTGCCAGATTTGTTTTTTCCAAGTTAACTCATGAAATTAAAGTTAACAAATCAGTGAAAGTGTGTTTGTAACTTTAAATCATATTTCCACATAATTTATGTTACATTAATTCATTTCATTCAATTAACAATTATGACAAAAATGACTATGAAAAAAAAAGAACAACCGAATAAAAATTGTCATTTCTATGTTGAATGAAAAATGCACGTGTTCACACGAATTCCTAGCCAAGCGTATCGGTGCGGAAACTAACAAGTTGAATCACCGATTTTTATCTCACAATAAAAAAAAAGATGTCTTTCTCCAAAATACAAAAACACATTTGAATTGAAATACAAATACGTTGAAATCGATTATGTTGATTACGCAAAATCACGCAATGTGTGATTAGCAATTGAAAAACAATTGCATACGTTTTTTGCTTTTCTTTTGAAATTTTTGTTTATTTTTTTGAGGAAATGTTGCAATTGATGGAAATGAAAAACGGTAATGAAATAATAATTGTTTTTAAATTTTTCTTAGCTTCCTTGATTCGAGCCGATGAGGCTCCATTGTTCATTGGTTATTTAGCATTTGAAGGCTCCGGTCAGGATGGATGTCTTAAACAAGCCGCTTGCAAATATCCGATAACCGCACAAGAATATCATCGTGCTGCAATGGCGCTTATTAAAGGTAGCGAAATGTTGGATCAACAATTCAGCAATTCAACCAGAAGCTACACAAATACATTAAATCAAATGGAGCATTCAATTCGACGAGGAATGGAGGGTGGAAATTGTGATTCAATTTATCAATGTCATCTTTAAATCAATCTTATTTTAAGCTTACAATTGGGCTAGCAGTGCACCGATGGAAGATTTTCAAATTGTTCTTTTTGATAATGTAGTCAAATAGCATTGATTTAGGTGGATTTAGGCAAAGTTGAATTTGTTCAAATGAAAATAAAATGCTCATAGTTTTTATACAATTTATTTTGTTTCTCCATTTGTATTTTGTTGTGTGAATCCATTAAAAGTGAAACTTTTTTTATTCATCCAACTCAGTTGTTTTTTTTTTTATTATTGTATTATTTACTTGACCATCCTTTGCCTTTGGCCCTTCACCAAATTCACTTTGACTGGAATGATGAGAAAAAAAAGAAGATCGAAAGCCATTTGCAAAGTTTTTGTCTTGAAATATTTTTTCGTGAATTCACTGTTTTATAAACGAAAAATAAATGAACATTGTTTACTCGAAAAAGATAATACGAAGGATATTTAATAGTACATTTGATATCCATTTAAAACCATTTTATACTTGGGTTTGCATACCGACTACCGAATAATAGCCGTTTGCAGGTCGAATTTTCATCGTCAACGCATACGTATCACTAGCAAAGCATTTTTGTAATTTGCCGTTAAATTTAATGTCATTTTCGGTTGGTCGGTTGAACGTTTATTCCATGTATTCACATGCATGCGAACTACGATTAAAATGTTTGGCTTGTTGTTAAGTTTACTTTCAGATAATGGGCTTTCACTTTGATCCTTTTGCACTTGCTTACGTATTATTATTTCATGTTGGGCTGTTGTTGCCACATAGCCAATGCCATACAAACCATTCGGTTCGGACGCTATGTATTAGTGCTAATGGATTGTTCTTTAGTAGCCGCTTTTAAGTAATGTGTATTTGGATATTTTAAGAGTTTTTTTTTCATCTCTGGCTGTCATGGTATTTTCCGTGTCCTTTTCTGGTTTGTTCTATTAGAAATTTCAGGAGAGGAAAAAAAAAAGGTTGGTATATGTGGTTCTCCCCATATTTCGTTGAATCCATGCACACAATTTCGATCATTCTTTCATCACGGGCTAAAAACGGTTTTTCATTTATAAAAAAGCAATGCCCTCAACTTTATGTGAATGACAAAGTGAATATTTCATCTTTATGAAAATTAAAATGTCTCATCCATAAACACAATCACACAATGAATGGAATGGCTTTATAAAACACACACAAAAAAAAAAAATATTGACTTAAAGCTTGGTTTTATAAAATCGTTTAATTTTCTTCCGTTTAAAACGTTCAACTACCAGAAAATTGCCGCCAACCTGTTTTTTTTCTTCTTCTTTATTTCACATTCTTTGCTGGAAATTATCTCCTCAGCAATTAACCACTTCCCGATGATAGGGGAAAAACACATTTTAATTAATTTGTGTTCGTTTTATTTAGTCACACACCATGATTTAATGTAAATCAATGAAAATTCTGTTTTCACATTTTCAAATGCGTTATTTTTTTTTTGTTTTTGTTGCATTCAGACAAAAATGACGAAAGAACGACTGCTGGTGTCAAATTTAACATACCACCCAGACGCATATGTCTCATTTCGAACCAAATTCTGAATAATAATAATAATAATACAAAGAGGAATTTGCAAATACTTCGTAAAGTTTGACAATGAACGAGAGAGAGAGAGAGAATGAGAGAAAAAAAAAAGAAAACTTATTCTGCGAGTATATATATCTACGGGTTTATTCAAAGAGTAACTTTTGTCATTTCAAATGCGCGTATTCGCTGGAGAAATTTGAGTGTTGATCGAGTTGATGCCTTCAGGCGCACATATGTCATCCAGTACTTAGCAATCCATGTGGTGCTTAGATTCAATACTCTTTTGAAAAAAAAAAAATAAATTGTATACCATTTCAAATGCTCTCGAAATGAAAATGACGATATAACTTTATATCAAGTGTCGTTGTGCTTGTTTTTTTTTTTCTTCTTTTCTTTGTTGCATTGAATTTACAAATTCAAAAATCATACTTGTTAACTGATGATATAATCATAATATAATATTACAAATGCAATTATTTAACATCATAATGATCGTTATCGAGGATATGAGAACCTGTTCATAAATGAACCATTTCATTTATTACAAATGTGTGATCAGTCAAACATGTTCAACCACGAGTTTTGAGTTGATTATATGCGTGCTGAAAATCGATAAATGCAGCCTTAATTACAAATTCAATTAGAACTGCACATGCATATGTTTCGATTTAGTTAGGATGGATATTTTACATTGATTTCCACACTATCTGCATAAAAAAAAAACGTTATTATCGAGGTGAACGAAAGAGAAAAAATGTTGTGTCTATTTTTAATTTCCTGAAATTATTATGGAAAATGCGTTAGACTGGACCCAATCATTACTCGCTGATGATTATGCCAAATAGTGAAAATTAGTTTCCATTGCCATGAGCAAATATTTTATCATGCGATTTCAAAATTCAGATATTTTTTGTGTGTGTTTCATGCCGCTATGGGCTTGTGATTAGCATAAAAATGCTAATAATTTTATGATAAAAGATAGGAAGAGTGTGAGAGGAAATGAATGTAAGAGAAGCGACACAAATGCAGAAAGAGTGAGAGAAAATTAGTGATGGAAATAGAATGAGAGAGAAAGAGAGAGAGAGAGAGAGAGAGAGAGAGAGCAAGAGAGAGATGAAAAATGATAGAGATAGAAAGAGTGGGATAAAGCGAGAACGAGAGAAATCGTGCATCACACGAAAAGACGATTTGCAAAATAGAAGTGAACATAAAATTTGCAAAATTCATGGCGAAATCAATTAATGGATGTTCTTTATAGCGACATGTATTCATTTGTATTCACGCATTTGAAGTGGTCGCGCGATATTTTCTGAAAATTCAACATTTGAAACCGTGTACCATTTTGGCAAATATTTGATGATAAGCCGGATGAAAAAAACAGCGACCGAATGAGTGAGCGAGTAAGCGAATGGACGAGAATGCAAAAGGTAAAAGGTAGACTGAATGAGATGGATAGAATGAGTCTATTTGCATATTGATACGAACCAAATGGAAAATGTATGCATGAGATACATGTCTCATTGTTTCGATTGCCATCGGCATTGCATGAATTATACTGTTAAATTTTGCTGAATTTCATATCGTTATGTTACCGACAATTTTCCTGCGCCACATTCGATATTCGATGCATGCGCATGAAAATTTTCTCTACATTTTTTGTTTTTTGTTTTTTGTTTTATCATTTTGATGTTCATTGTTTTTCGCCTCTTTTACCACATACACACAGCGAGAAAATACCAAACCGACCAAATGCGGATTGAACGAGACAGATAGAGACTATAAATTCAATGGAACAATACAAACAGAGTCGAAACGCCATTCTAATTTGCATTTTACGGAAAATTAATAGAACTCGGTTCTCGACAAAGTTGTGAATTTAATCGAAATTAGAGGTGCGTCTAGAGCATCATCGTTCCATCCATAATTTTCCATGTTGGCACGTATTGGGTTCAGTGAGTGAAAATTTTCTGTATAGTTTTCATCATCATCATCATCATCGTCATCATCATCATCGATGAAAATGCACAAATACTTTTGCTTCGAAAATTTTATTTATTTGTGTATGTGTGCGAACGAACGCCAAAAATAATTTTCCGAACCAATTTTATTTGTTCGAAATGAAATTGCTTTCGGTTGGTTAATGCTTTGCCAGAATCAGTTTGTGTTTATTTAGCTCTCAATATTTTCGTATGTGTGTGTGTGTGTGTTTGTCTTTTTTTCTCTTGGTTTTTGCTGCAATATTTGCTACACTATCTGTTTTCTGTTTATATCCAGATTACCTGGAACGTTAGACTGCCCGAAGATAGTATTTCTATTAAACACGAACGGAAAAAGAAAAATAAAAAGAGAAAGAAAATAAAGCCATGGCAAAATGATGGAACAACCAACCTCACAGCTGCCAAGATGATGAAAAATGCGCGCCAATTTTCTCAACCAAACACATGGAAAGTGAGCGACGATGAAAGATCCTGCATCACTTTTACTTGTACGTTGAATTGGAGCACATCTCTATATAATAATGTGTTTGCATCAAATTTATACGACTGAGAAGATAATAATTCCAAGGGTAATGAGTTTTTAATAGAAAAGACGTCAGATATTCCATTTGATGCTTCTTATTCGTATACTGAAGATGAAGTGCTTGCCTTTTTCATCATGTTTTCTGGAGAAAAACGTCTCTCGGCAATCACAATTTGCTTTGTCCAAATCGTTCAACTAGCGCAACTCTGTGTTACATGGCATAACATTAGAAAGAATTTCTCTTAAGAAATAGAAGCATACCATTTCGATCTTCTTTCATTATAATGCTTTTGCAATTGTTCTGCACAACGAACATCTCTCCCCGAGCCAATTCTACTTCTTTCACTCCCCTCGCTCTCTCTCTTACTCTTTGGCTCTCTCTCTCCTCTCTCTCTCTCTCTCTCTCTCTCTCTCTCTCTCTCTCTCTCTCTCTCTCTCTCTCTCTCTCTCTCTCTCTCTCTCTCTGTCTGTACACGCTTTTTGAAAATAGACATTGTGATCCTTTAACATAACAAAACACAAAATATTGTTGGCAAAGGCGAATAGCAATCAAAGTAAAACATTTCTATCGATAAATGCGAATATGTTACCCGAGGTATTTTCTATTAAGTCAAAGAAATATACTATATATCGCGTGCGCACATGGGGACGTCATATTACTTATATGTATTGCTATAATATATTTTATTTGAACTTCATTTCTCATGTAAAAAGTTTTCACAATTTTTTTTTTCTTTCTTCATTGTAATCTTCTCGTTCATCATCAACGACGAATCGTAATATTTGCTGAAATAGAATGTCGTATGTACGGGGGAGAGAGAGAGAGAGAGAGAGAGAGAGAGAGAGAGAGAGAGAGAGAGAGAGAGAGAGAGAGAGAGAGAGAGAGAGAGAGATTGAGAGAGAGATTGAGTGAGTTTTGACGTTCAATTTTTCCATCAAAAAGCGTAAATGACTTTTTCTGAATGAATAACTTTGTGCAGTGGCGCTTTTCACATGAGCGTCAAGCATCGATTTGATAACTTTCTATCAGGCGCTTATTAAGATGAACAATTTTTATTACATTTTTCGTAGCCTCCATTTTTCTCTCATATCATCATCGTCTGTCTCTTTTCTTTTTTTTTTTTTTTTTTGAACCGCGCTCTGCCTCTCTTTGTCACATTATACAAGCGATTTCATTTGGTGTGCCACCCATCTCTTGAATTCACATCACTTAAACATCAAGCAATAAGATATAATATCCTCTCACTGATTTTTCGTTTCGAGGCAAATGGCACTGTGCGTGTATATGTTTATATGCAACGAATGGAAAGGGAAAAAACAATTTTCATTCAATTTTAGTTGACAATTATTTATCTCATCCGGTTTATTGGATTTTATTTGACAAAAGATTGGTTCGATTTAGCACCATCAATACATGCACATCTTCGTCCAGTTTTATGAATCATCCATTGGATCTTTACATACATGTAAAAATTGTAATTATTTCGCATAATTGCCTCAATGTCATAGAACGAAGAACACCGTACACTTCATATTCACTTTCCTTTACACGATTCGATGAGAAAAAAAAAAGAAATAGAAAAACACTCACACACACAACCAAACAATTTACAACAGTGACATCAATTTTCAATGCTTATTTGCCATATAAGATTGCTTGTTTCGCAAACCGCTCTATTCTGCATTTTATTCTCTGCTCAACCACTCTATTGAAAGTTCGACGTTGCCAGCTTTTTAGATTAAAATCTAAAAACTTTTATTATCCATTTCAGCAACAACGTCAAACTATAATTGGGTCCCCAAGCACTTATATTCAAGTTTATTTTGCAATTTTTTTTTGCTCTTTTTCTCTTTCGTTCTTCCTCTTTCTCTTTCTCTCTACCTATAATGGCTCCTCAACAATCGCAAAGTTTTACCACAGAGTACCAGAAAGCAAAGGAGATACTCACAAGTAAATCGAAATGAAGTTGTTAGTCAATCTCCAAAAAGTACAGGATTTGTTCTAATTGAAACAGACAAATCGTCTGAAATTATTTTAATTTTGCTCCGAAAAAAAAAGAAACTTTCTAATGAAAATGTTTCATGAAACATTTAAATCTCATAAAGTAAGATTATTGCGCTTGTTTCTAATCTGAAAGCATTCTATGTGTGCTTCAATTTTGTTGTTTATTGCATAATGAAATCGAAATATGTTTTCAACATTATACAGTTGATATGAAATGTATGGAAAATGAGCCAACTCATCACAATCTACACATAAATTCCTTTTTCATGCACTAATCGAATGCCAGGGTTGTCGATGTTGAACCAACCGAACCAACAGAAAGGCAGAGAAAGAGACATAGAAATAGAAAGGGAAAGAGCGAGAGAGAGAGAGAGAGAGAGAGAGAGAGAGAGAGAGAAAGAGTGGAAAAGAACAAAAAAAAAAATGCAGACAGCATTTCGCATTGCACAGACCGACAAACAACAAAGATATCTCTAAATCAGCAAATAAAGTACTCTATAAAATGCCATACATATTTCAAATTCGAATTGAAATTCAGATTAATATTAGATATGTGCACTTAACCTCACCGCAACTGTGCAACATTGGGGTAGATGAAATCTATGTGACTTCTTTCTATCGTGCTCTCTTTCATTTTGTACCTCACTTTGTGTTTTCTCTGTCTCTTTCACACATTATTTTGCTATCTCATGCATTTCGATGATTTTTTTTATGTTTTATTCACAATCATGCTCAACAAAAACGTTGATTGTTCCAGTTTATGTACCCAAGAGACCGGTCCATGCCATAAAATATAATACTAAAAATGTGATATTTCATAAAGTAATTCCGTTTTTTTTTTTTAAAATAATAACTGAATAATTAATTTGTGATATATCAAAGGTATAAATTAGGTCCATTTCATCTAGTTTGAAAGGGAAATCTATTTTGTTATATTTCATGGTTTTATGAAATCACCAGATGCTTGTCATTGCTTGTATGTAAATGATGTGTTGTTGTTATTTTTTTTTTTCTTTTTCTTTTTCAAATTTCCTATGATGAAATACAATTTAGATGAACATCTATTTCCGATTACAGACTGTTGCACATATTTATGAAAATTGATTGATTCGAATCAAGGCACTCGATTGACCAGATTCAATCAGAGTAAAAATCTGCGTTTGCAATGATGAGCACGGAAGAACATGCAATTTTCACATTTTCTTGAATTCAATTGAATTTATCAAGATTTCTTGTGTGCAATGCACAACAAACAGTCTATCATTTGTGAATTTAGCGAAATGAATATTTCCGTTGCAAATGTAACTAACCCCTTTTGCATCATCATCATCATCAATTGACAATGTATATATGCCATTTATAAAAGGCGTTTTCAGTGATTTGCTGACTTTAGTGCATATTAATTGAAGAAGGTCGTCGCACACGTGCTCTCAATTGAGCTTCAATTTAACGAATAAATAAAGTGGTAGCAACAAAACTACAATGATGATTTTCTCATGTTTATATATGAGACGAATGAACAACAATCAATCTAATTTTGATTGTCAAAATATTGACTCATGCCGTGCTATTGTTTGCCATACAAATACTTTAGATTGCTCTCATCGGTCAAAGCGGAAAACGTATAGAATAAAAGTGGGCGTTATGAAAATTAGGCATTTTTTTTTTTTTTTTGAACAAGAAAGAAAAAATCGTCACAAGGTAAGTGTTGACTTTAAAAAGGCAGATAATTACATCTTTTTGCATGTTTCTTGCATTCAACTACCACGTGCCAACGAAAAATGATTTGATGTGTACAGCAAAGTGAATGGTTTCACCATTTATGACAACAATCAAATTTGTAATAACTGTAATCGAAATTAACCGTTTTTATTCGAATGGGTGTGATGCATTTTGATTGGTATTTTGACATATTTTTTATTTGGTACAACACATCAACCACAATTAGCGCGATAGACATGCTGCTGTTGCAAAAAAAAAAAAAAGAAAATCGAGTTCAATTGAAAAGAACGTACGAAAAAAATGTAACAATAATGTCAGCTTGTAACCGTTTTGGAGTGTGAAACGGGATGCATTCATTTTTATCGACAGCAATATTCTCACAATTGGAGGATGCAACTAATTGTAAACGGAAAAGCAGAATAATTAAGGAAATGATGTGAAAATAATGCTTCAATTTTTCACAGTCGACAATGGAAATCATATTACAATGAAAAAGAAAAAAGAAATAACCATAAGGAAATCACAAATTTATTGTTATTAAAATTTGCATTACTACAGAAATTGCATCAGTTTTTATAGCAAAAATGATGTGCTATATTTTCCCTGGTAAAACTCAGAAAACTGAAAAGTAAATTTATTTACATTGTGCAAATTGTATACAGGATAAAACAATTTCTGTTTACAATGGCCACATATGTAATGAGAAAATGGCGATTGGAAAAACTTTTTATTGTGTAATTTAAACTGAACCTAAATAATTAAACTGAAAAAATGATGCCTATCACTGGCATTCGTTTACATTCGAAAGGAAAACATAAAATTCGATTACTCGCTACTCTGAACATTTTCATTACAGAGAAAA
Source organism: Resseliella maxima (assembly GCA_029041755.1). NCBI lineage: Eukaryota > Metazoa > Arthropoda > Insecta > Diptera > Cecidomyiidae > Resseliella > Resseliella maxima. The sequence continues at coordinate 517,352 of JAQOWM010000753.1, forward strand.
AAAACAAGAAAAAAAAGTCAAAAAGACATTGAACGAATCAAACGGAAATTTCGATTAAAAAATACATTTTGTTGGATGAAAATGGAAAGAGACAAACAGAAAAAAATGCGGTACCGTCAATAATGTTTGATCAGTTTCCCGGGAAAGGATTATTTTTCATTCACGTTCGATCCGGTTTGACACACACGTTCACTTTCGGAAAAGCTGTTCGGGAGAGAGAAAGAGAGAGAAGAAAGAGAGAGAGAGAGAGAGAGGAAAAGAGAGAAGAAGAAGAAGAAGAAAAAAAAATGACATGATGAATTGTTTTCCGATTTGTATGAGCATGATTAAAGCCAACATAAAAACTATTTTGCATTCGAAGCGGTTGTCGCTTGAACGTGTATCTTTTTTTTTCTTCTCTTTTTGAATTCATCAATATGTTGACGGCTTGTGTACAACATTCCATTTATTTTGAATAATTTATGCATACACACATTCGCTCCCAATTCATGACTGTACTGTATGAATGACGTGAATCTTTGTTTCGCGCGAATCAGAATAAAAAATGAGCCGGTCGCCGGAGAATATAAAAAGGACAACGGTCAGTGAAGGTTGTGTTTGGTTCATTTCAAAATTCACATAATATAAAAAAAAAGAATATATTTGATTTTGTAACAAGTGAGTTTTTTTCGCTATCTATCCAATGGGATTTCTCGCATTTTCTGAGAAAAAATTCGATTCAACATGAAAAAAAAAATCGCAGCAAAAAATGTTCACCATCGCTCGAGAAAAATGGAAAAATGAGTAAAACTTGAAGCTGAAAGGTAAAACTAATCACCAAACAATCTCATGTGTTCGAAATGGTTTCAGTTTGGAAATTTTGAACAAACTACAACCAAGAGAAGAAAAAAAAAAAACGAAATAAACAACAAATGTGAAATTGAGAAGTCCTGTTAGATGGATGCAGCTAAATGCATAAAATTAGAAAGCTGAGTGAAAAAAAAAATGCAGTTCACTTAATTGAAGCAACAAGGCAGTTAGATGAAGACTCGAGCGGACATATTTTTTTTTTTCATCTTGTTTGTTGGGCCATTCTCAAACACAATATGATTGGATCACTGTAGAAATGGTCATCAATCATTTGTATCCGTACAGTCATCGACATTGAACCATCATCATTGTCATCACGATAGAGATGCGAAAAAAAAAATCCCCCCCCCCCGTATTTTTATCTTTAACTTTAGTCGATCAAATTCGATACATTTGCTTGTATACCATTGCTCCATGTATTTATTCTTCAGTGAAAGGGATCTCGATATTACGGCGTACGTAAAAATGAAGAAGTTCAAAAAGATAGCTTTAATCTGACGATGATTGGTTGCTATAGAAACATAAACAATACAGAATTGTCGTTTCAACCGAAAAACAACACACTCGTCTTTGGTCGGTCGGTACAATGATTGTGCGATATGAAAAAGTGGGCATGGCTTCACGTGTACGTTTTGGTGGTGTGTTTATTCTACGTGCAAAAAAGGGGATGAAAACAAAGAAAGGGAACTAGCGGTGGTGTTGTGCGTATAGTGCGCATGACACAAATGTAAATGGTTGTGTTCATCGAAATATTTCGTAAACGCTTTATTAAACTCTATGGAATGAATGAAATACAAAATCCAAATGGTAAATTAATCGCTGGTTAGAGTAGTACAACAGTTAGATACATTTTTCAGTATTTGGATCGTGTGCAATTTGTTTGGTAAATCAACGAATGAAGGCGTCAATAGCGATTCAAAGTAAAACGTAAGGATGCAACTCGTTTGAAATTCACAATATTTTAATAGATTCAACTCAGTTGAATGAACAACACATACTTTCCGAAACGGAATAAAGTCTGCCACCAAACACAATCTCGTGATATCAAGCACTTTCGAAGTGGCACCGACGAAGAAAAAAAAAAATTAGCCAAAAAAATAAAGAGAAACCACTCAATCCAATATTTTCCACAACAAAAGTGTAATTTGTGTGTTGACTTGACTTGATTTTGTGTGTTCGTCAACAAAATCGAATATTCATATTCAAACGATTGAAACATAAACGACTAGTGTGACATTACAGTCTCCGGCGTATTGGTAATCATTTTTGACAATTGAATTTCATTACAATCGATCGAATGTGATCGAAAAACTTTTCACAAACTATATACATTGCTTGCATACACACACTTATCAGCCCGGCACATGGACAATTTTAATTAAATATATTGCGGTTGTGGAAACTCACGCTGGATGTTTTAACGGTATATTAAAAGATACAACAACGACAGCGACGGCGATGATGATCATTTGCTTCGTTAACATTGTGAATTATGCAAATTGTGTGGATACTCTAATTACGCTACTAAACTAAATAAACTGATTATTATTCAATTACAAGGCAAGTCAGACAATGTGTATCAATATACGAGACATAGAAAAGAGTGTGAAAAGTGTTTGCAAACCAAAAGGAGAGTGAAAAGGAAGGATAAAAAAAAAGGAATAACAGTGTGACCCAATAAGCCGGATTCCAAAGTTAAAATATCAAAACAATTTCCAATTTGAGAAATACGAAGAAGAAGAAGAAGAAGAAAAAAACAACAAAAAATAAGAAAAGTGCCGACGCTGAACGAAAACACAATCCCAGATTCAATGAGCAGGGAATGACGATGATAGCAAAGTGTGTGACACAAAACGAATTTTCCACTTTTATTGAATGTGATGTGATTTAATTTAATAAATTTGAATAAATTACAACAAGGCGAACAGTTCAACAGTCGATAGAATTCGCATTGTGTATAAAATTGCTCGTGCATCGGTTTGCTAACATTTTATGTGATAGATACGAACAAATATATAGATTTTCTCAAGCAATTTTTTGGAAAACGTGATATTTTAATAAATTCAATTGATGCGTAAATTGACCTTTGTGCAAGAAATTTTTGATACACAAAATCAACGAACTTACTTAGTGACGTTCAAAGGATCTTTTCGCGTTTTGTTTCTCAATTCCATTCTAAAGAATAATTATTTTCCAAAAGACAAATATTTAATAAAATTTCGTGCAAACGGAGAAATTTTTCACTTAAAAATCTTTTGTGCAATTGATTTGTTCGAAAATTGATCAACAACAATTTAGGCAAGAAGCATATTTTGTAAAATAAAATCACCAAACTGTACTTATCAACGGATTTTTTTTCATCGTTTGATAAATCATTTTGTTTAACGGAGAATCAAGCCGATTTGGTGGCTTGCAACGGCAAATTGGATTTTAAAACAAATTTCGTGGCCGGTGGTAGTTGTGGAACTGGCTCAAATACCAATCCAACATCAACCTCTGGCCAAAATATTTGCAATAATAATAATTCGCTGAGCCCATCATTTGATAATACATTAACACAACAGCAACAGCAACAGCAACAGTTTAATATTTTTCCGGCAATTTTTAGCCGTCAATTGAATTTTACGGCAGCAAGTGCAACGCAAACAAAACTAATGGATGAATTACGGCCAAATTTAGTTGGTGGCTTATTGGGGCTACAACAAGGTTTACTTGAAGATCATGCATTGGCACACGGTAATTTACAGCATAGTGGACATCAAGATTCGAAATTTATGTCATCATTACAAGATAATCGTTTAATGGGCATAACATCGCATGAAAATCGTCTTTTAGGATTATCGCATGATCTTCGTTCGGCCGCTTCAATTAATAATTTAGACAATAGCAAAAATTCATCGGTGGTTACGCATCAAAGTCGAAAGTGTAGCAGCACACCCGAAGATTTTAGTGCATTATATGGTGGCTTATCAGCATCAGGTTTGGGCGATACATCATCACATCATCATACACCAGCTCATACACCGCCGTCGCGGCTTGATCATAGCATCACAGGTAAATATTATGGTCAGTAATTTTCAATCAATACTATTTTTCCAATCAAATCAAATCAAATCAAATCAAATGAAATATTAAATTTGCAGATATGTAGATGATGATTATCGCAAAAGTTACATTTTTATAAACAAATATTTGAACAAGTTGTTGATTTAAATTGAATATCATCGAGTGAAATCAGTGAAATAAAGGGCCCACTACTCCCTCTCCCTCTCCCTTCTCTCTCTCTCTCTCTCTCTCTTGCTCTGCGTGTATTTAGTGTACATTATATTGAAAAGTCATTGTAACAAAACACCATTCAATGTTAACAGCAGTGTGTACATATGTTTCAGTATGGAACTACACACCGTCGGCAGATGTTTATCACAACTCAGCACTCTTTGTATTATTTCCACTCGAATATTCAATTGTGCTCAAAATGCAGGGTATTTCAATCATCAATGAACCAATTTTACTACAGTTTCTTTATTTTGTTCATCTTCTGTCGGTTGACACTTTTCATTTGTCATTTGTTGAATGAATCATGTGTGAAGAGCAACTAAAATTGACATCCACCAACAATAGGATTATCCATTCATTGCTCGGCTTGAGAGATGAACGTTTGCACGCGTTTCAGATTATTATACAGATTAAGGGCATTATTTTGATCATTTGACAGTTAATAAAAATCAAATAAGTAATTGTTCGTCGATGGTCAATTGAACGGCCAAATTAGTTAATAATTTCCATGTCCAGCGCCTAAAATTTTTCCGAATTTTTCGTGAAATGAAAATGGATTAATGGATGCTTAAACGACAAAAAAGGTTTGAACAACTATGCCAGATGTTGGACAAAAATCCTTTTTAACATTTTTCAATGGTCAATAATCCTTTCAATAATTGCATTTTCTAATTGAAAATGATAAAATGTCCGTTAAATATTTCAGGAATTTAAAACGATAAAACGGCTGTTTAATTTTCCAAAAAACCGACGGTATTTGATGTTTTCATACTCCTAACATCTACCTTACTTATCATTCCTTTAAAATTAATTGAATAATTTTGGTGGTCATTTGAACGTGATTTGCATAATGTGACCGAGAATTATGGCATGCCGCATGAAATGTAAGTCTATTTTGTAAGTGCAAGAAGATCAACATTATGAACGCTGATTTTCGTGGCCTCTGTAGATTTTATTTTGCATAAATTAAATATATTTTGGAAATGTGAATCACCCCTCTGCATGAATACCAACCACCACAATACAATGCTTGTGAATGCAAATGATGTCGCAAGTATGTCAGGTAACCCAAGCACCGAATTCACGTGCATAATTTCAAATGGAAATTTGTCCTTGGACAAATGTTGAATATTAAAATTTTGATGCAAAATTCACAACAAACGGCTAAATGATTAAGTTGATAAATGTCAAATAGCCAAAAACAGCGAGACAACGGCCGTCATAAATTACATGAAATCTTATAGATTCTATGTTCATTTCAATTCAGTCAACTCTATGAATTGAGCTCATTTCCAAAAAATTTTGAAAAATATACTATTTTTGTGCAATGCTACGATAATCTCATTTGGAAATGCAGTTGATTTTCACCTGAAAAATAGCATTTTCAACTACTATTTGTTGCTAAAAATGAAAGAATTTACAAATCATCAATGCAAAATGACGCTCACCACAAACCCAAATTTTAAATGAATTATGCATTTGGTATCCATTTCTATTAACTTTTTCCACATTCTAACTGAATTAATTTATCGTCTAATTACTAAAAGACTATCATTTTTAAGAACATAACACTCGTGAATATTGGCCGAACCACGAAGCCATAAAACGGTACATCTTTTGCAAAAATGTTTTTTCGGGCATTTTTTTGTTTTTTTTTTTTTTTTTTTTTCTCTCGAGCATTTGTTCTGGCTGAGTACAAAGACCATCTTCTTTTTTTGCGTTTGCACATTTTCATTTCTCATTTTTTTCATGTGCTGCATTCACAAAGGACATTGTTCATATTCTGAATACTTTGATGTAAATGTCTACGTGCTTGTTACGAACACAACAGAATGCCAAAACCACTATCAAATTGAAAATATATTTTAAGAGAGAAAAAAAAAATTGGTTGAAGAATGAGAAAAAAGCAATAGTTTTTCACATCCAAACCACAAATTGACGTCATTCACCATTCTGTGTGCACATTTTGTCGCAGTTTTTTCTTTCTCTTTATTCTGTTAAAAAAAAATCCTTTGATGGGTTACGTTTATTGAATATACAACACAATATTTTCCACAGTTTTTGCGATATGGTTTATATATGTATGTGTTTGGGCCGGGTTGAAAATAGTGTGTTTGTGAAAAATATAAAATGGGGTAAGCGCAAAATATGATTAAATTTACGAAAAAAGCCATCGAACCATTTTCATTTTTCATTCTTTACATCGCAATATCAATTATTAGTTTGGAAAATGTCATGCAACTTTTAAGCATACTTTTTTTTTGGTTTGTTTGTTTAAATTTAAACGCATGCTCACAAATGAACTTAATGCTCCATCAAATTGAATTGAATACACGACGAAAAAAAAAAGAATGAAATTTAGGTAAACTCTCTCAATGCCGTTGCCATCAAAGAAATTCAATTAAAGTATACATTATATCTTTGCATTGTCTCATTGATATTTGTGATGCAAAAAAAAAAAGAAAAACATTGAAACATTGGCTTTTAATCACTTAAATATTTTTTTGCATGTAAACTTAAACAAAAAGGGCTTTTAGGATAAAAGCTTATCGTAATTAGAAGAACGAGAGGAAAAAAAACTTTTTGCTTAAATTTTAGTTACTTTAGTAAAATTGTGCGTGTGACAATTAAAATATACAAAAAAGCAAATATTGGCGGATTAAAAACCATTTTACCCGTTTAGGTGGCTTCCACCATTCGTGGCCACACAAATAATAAATATCACTGTTTATAACAACGATTGTGTTTTTTTTTTGTTCATCGTTGCCATCGTGGAAATTAATTTTGGCTTTCGGTAAAAATTATTTGCACTTTACAAAACATGTCAAATTACATCAAAACACATCAATTCAATCACATTTCGTGTACACATACATACATACATATATATATATGAGTGTTTTTGTGCTCTTCAGTCTACCAAAAACGAGCACCATCAATGGCCACAACCATAATATGGCTGAAAGGAAATTAAGTTTGTAATCAATATTTTGTTGATAAATTTTGTAACATAATTGCATATTTTATCATCAAACATATGCAAATGGTCAGAAATAAGAGTAATAGAGGAAAAATGTACTAAATTTGTTGGAACAAAATATTTTACAGCTGAAGGTGCATTCAAGAAATTAAAACCTGAGCCCAATTCCGGTTTGTCGTCGTTGAGTGGTGGTGTTTCATCGCCGGGAAGTGGAATCTCATCGTTACCTCAACATGCTGGACACACACCGACCACAGCATCTTGTCCAACGCCAGCCAGACGAAGACATCGTACTACATTCACTCAGGTATATAATAAACAAATACATATCAATCAATTTTCCATATATTGTATATAAACATCCACACTGGACATTAGACAGTTATGCAAAACTATTTAATTATCTATTAATATTGAAATTTGGCATAGCAAGTAAATTTTGTGATTAGAATTTTAAATTAATTTTTTAATAGTTTCATTGAAATGTCTAATAAGTTCATGATTTTGATTTTGATTTTAAAATTTTATTTCAGTATTTTCAACTTCAATTCAAACTGACTGCTTTTAAATTAGAAAATGTACTCAAATTTGATAATCACTTTCTATCAATTCTTTTATTTTGCTGAATTAAAAGATTTTCTTTCTCTAAAATCAAGTGATGATTTATTATTTGTTCATTCACCTCAATTCATTTTGTTTCTCTTCAAAAAATGAACGTAAATAGGAGCAACTTGCTGAACTGGAATCTGCTTTTGCAAAATCGCATTATCCGGATATTTACTGCAGGGAAGAACTGGCACGAACAACTAAACTGAACGAGGCTCGAATACAAGTGAGTACTTCATCAACACTCTATTACTCTGTTTCTCTATCACTCCCTCTCTCTCTATTTCTCTATATGTCTCTCGTCATTTCACAAGTGACGTGACATGATGTGTTGAAAAAAAACCCGTAGTGAACTAATCCTTGCTGAACAAGTGTGTCGCATTGTCAGTGAAAAAAAAAAAATCATAGTAAATTTATGTCAATAGGTCTAATTTACCAAGCCACTAAATGAATTATTTATTAAAATGACTGAATAATAATTACAACATAAATTCGCACTTGAAATTGGCAAAACAAAACTTGGTAGCGTCCATTCATCTTTTAGTTGAATTTTTTTTTTTTTTTTTATTCTTTCTTGTTGCTTCAAATCGATTTTCAAAAACTTGTTAAATAGATTTCCTGATTGAAATTCACTCAAGTGTTAACATGGGAGTTGAAAAATATTGACAAATTCGACAGTTGTCCTCATTTATAGTAATTGACAGCAGGGAGCCATTTTTTGTTGATTTGATACGAAATGAATACAAAAAAACTGCCTATTTGGTGAAATTCCAATTGTGCATTTTTTCGAAACCTGCTGTTCTCATCGGGATGCAAATATTTGTCGAAAAAAAAAAACAAACATCAAAAGAGTGAATGATCGATAAATTTGAGTTCATCATCATGAATTGAATAAACAAAAACGTATTGAGATCATAATTGAAATAGTCTATAAACATTTCTGCTAAATATCAATTGATTGAATAAAGTCAAAAAAGTACATAAAAAAAATGCTTAGGAAATGATTCACCTTGACCAGATTGATTGCGTTACATATGTTAGAAAAGGTGTTTTCCCAAAGGAATCTTGAGTTTTTTGGCAAATGCGTATAGTAAAATTGGCAAATAATTGATGCTCATAACGCGTAACAATGTTTCAACGTGCACAAAACTCATATCCAACGTAAATTGGTCAAAAAATTAACTCGCACCAATGGTATGTCCCTCTATATCTATCATTTCATTTTTGTGATTACGAATATACAGACAAAATGGCTTCATCATTGAATCTTTGCATCATTTGTTAGACAGTATTTTTTCTCTCTCTCATTTTTGCCAATTTCGATATGCTATTGCGATTATCGATTTTGTCCCGTTCAATTTTTTTATCAGTTTCTTATTGGTCTTCGAATGTTTTATTGAATTTTCCGGCCAATGCTTCATTGCTTTATCAGTGTATATGAAGCTATGCGTCTGTTTGTGCTTCATCAAGTGTTGTTGTGTTTTATATATTTTTTTTTTTCTTTTTGCATTTATTTCGGGGGGAGGAATGTGTTTGTACTTCGAAAATATTGATAATTGAATTTCGTTTCGCCGAAATTGAATTAGTAATTCAATTACTGGGGCTGAAAATGCATTTTATTGCTTTGAATCTCGTTTAGACGATACAAAAAGGCGACTCACATACATACATCATGTGCACATACATACAAAATTGTATTGAGAAATGAATCAAAGCCACAATTAAGACAACGTGAACTATATTTTCAAACAAAACTGCAATAAAATCGAGGCAATTTTTCGGGCTTGTAAAATCTGGATATTTTTGAATATTTCCTGTGGTGTTGGTCCTTATTTTTTCGGTTCTTGTTCGGTTTCATCTTGCACATGAAACATGTTATCAAAATGGAATTTTCTCCCTTTTGTATTCCGATGAGAGAACGAAAAAGTTTTTTTTTTTTTCGTTTTGTTTTGGCAATAAGTCGACTTATCCCAAAAAGTTGGGTAGCAACTGACAAAGTTCCACCCTCTCGTGTTCGTTGTTCGTATTTTATTTATATTTTATGTTCATCATATTTGTTAATACTATCCCGATTATCATCATATCGTTCATTGTATTGTTTTCTTCAATTCTATTCATTCTGTCTTCATTTTGATGTATACAAAATGTGATATGCGGGCATCCCCTCTTTAAATATCTTCACCAAACCAGCAAAAGTCTTATTAAAAAAAAAAAAAAAAATAAAAGTATAAAAGCAAATGAAGAAGATGGAACGAAAGTTTTGTAATAAACGAGGGTTCAACACTTTCAAAATCAACACTAAATGATTCAGTGGGGGTGCACATTTTTTCGAAGAAAACAAAACAGCCGCCTAAATAATGTGCGCTATGGTTTTGATGCTCAATCAAATAAAGTACATTTGAAATACCATCGATTCGTTGATAATACGAAAAGACTATTGTTCCCCATTTTCTTGTCAAAATGAATATTGCTCTGTTTATTGAACCAGTTTCATCAGTCTATTTCTTGTCATTCATTTTGTCGCTTCTATTCGCCATCAATGTGGAATTAATGATGTCTAGCGATGAAAACGAAATAAAGTAAAATGCCAAGTTTTCTTCCATCGTTTTTACTGGAAAATGGTTATTTGGCTGGTTGTTGCTTTGCAAAAAAAAAAAAAATCGCAATGGCGTCGATTTCACATGTTGACTATTTTATTCGTTCCCTAGAATTTTTAGGGCGATGTCACTCACACCAAAAAAATTCCTGCATGATTCGCGTGTATTCAGCAAATGGATTCTATCTTTCTCTCTATCGCATTATACGTTCTTTATTTTTTCATTTTTCTTTTCTTCTTTACTTCGGTTATTATCAACAGAATATTGTCTTTTTTAAACATATCTGAAAGAAATAAATGGACGAATTTCGAACCATCCACTTTTGACGTTCAGTCTGTTCACTTTGTCGTGCAATCGTCTTTTCTGCAAATGGATTAAATTGACGGAGAGAGATTCAACGGGAAAAAAAAAAATATCCAACAAATTGAGAGAGTTCAAAAAGCAGAAGAAAAGACACCAAGTGAAATTACGTGTGTGTATCTTTCTTTTTCTCTGCTTCTTTGAAGCTCTTATTCATTCACTCATACGCACACGTTCTTCAGTCTTTTTATAAGATGTGCAACGCACAAACAACAACAAAACGTAGAGCAAGAAAAAAGTAACAAAACAAAATTGCTATAAAAACTCCGAACGAGTGGAAAGAAAGTGTTTCAGTGCGCGTAGATGTTCTTTTTCATCTTGTTCAGCATGAGCTTGATGATATTGTACATGTAAGTGTGTGTGTGTGTGTGTTTATGTGCTATTAACGGTAATTTACCAAGAAGATGGATCATTTTTTCGATCATTTTTTTTTGCCTTTATCACCGTATCCATTAATGCCATAAAATTCCATAATGTTTTTCCATCGACTTAGTTAATATACCAATATGATGTCGACAATTTAACCACTTTGTTCATAATATGAACTTCGTATGTTCATGAACAACCATTTTTTTTTTGTCGCACTTACATTTTTGGTTGGATTTATTTGCTTAATTTATCTACGCTTGGTGGAATGTGAACAATGTATCCATTTAAGTCTTCGGTCGCGTTTTTTTCTTCTCTTTCTCTTTATCTTAGCACTACCAACAATAACATCACATTCGATTCTATTTTCAAGCGTTTGAATCTCTTACAAACTTACAAAATGGGGAAAATACTGAAGAATATTTATTTCAAAAGCAGGAAAACACGCACACAAATCTCTTGAGTATCTTTACTTCGAAAAATTTTCGTATTTTCTTTCTGAAAGTATCGTAAGTTCAGAGAAAGTCTAAAACAAAAATAAGGGAAAAACAAAAACGTACACTCAAACGGAAGATGTAGGATGAGTGAGTATTTTTCAGCAATGAAAAGAGATGAAAAAAACAGAAACGGCGCTGAACAAAGATGAAATAAAGTTACATTTGGTGTATCTATGAGAAGGGAAAATCTTGAGAAAAACGAAGATATTTCCAAATGATGCACGGCGAATGAGTAAGCATCTCCAGTTGGTTGAGAAATGGCAACAATGCTAGCAAAAAAGAAAAGCCTTGCGAAAAGAAAATGACACACAAACAGAAAAAAAGCAGCGTCGAAAATGCTCATTTCACCATGATATTTCGTGAAAAGTTGAGGGTACAAAAAAGCAAAACGATTCAACTCTCGAAATGAGAATTTGTGTGTCGATAGCAAATGAGAAAAAAAACCCAAGCTACATAGCATAAATGCACACATTCGCCTTAACACTCTCCCTCCCTCTCTCTCTCTCTCTCTCTCTCTCTCTCTCTCTCTCTCTCTATCTCTATTTCTATCTAAGATACACACTCACTTATACATTGACATTACCTCGCACAAACACACATATGGAAGATGAATTTTTTGCGCTCGGGGGTGGAGTAATCAAATTACGTATCCATTTGATAGCAGGGTAGACGTTAGTCTCCGAGACTCACTTTATGATGTGTTCCACATTTGCCATCAGCGAATAAGGCAAGCGTACCGAAAAACAAGAACGCCACCACGCGCGTTTTCATCACCATCACCATACCACCACCACCATCAACACCAACACCAACATAATCATCATCGACGTCGTCGTCACATTTTACCAAAAATAATTTCCTTCTTTAACTCTGCACACATCTTCTTGCCATCGCCATATTTGGTTTTTCGATTCGAAATTTACCCTCGTAATATGTTTCAAAGGACACCATATTCACTTGTGTCAATAAGTTTTTTTTTTCTTCAAGTATGGTGTATGTTTTACTCTTTGAAGCGAAATGAAGCAAAAAGTGAACAACATCGAGCAAGTGCAACGTCAATGAAATAATGACAGCGGCATTGCCAATCCCCGTTTTTCTTCGTTTTCCTCTCTTTTTTTTAGTTTCTTTCTCTCCCTTCTCGTTTCGGTACATTATTATCTTCATACCATTACAATCTCATGTATGAGCGCATTTTTTCATATATTTTTCTGATCTTTTAAAACGTGCAAATTCTTAAGCATCGCGAACACTCTCGCGATTCATCATTTGAATGTTCACTTTGAGTGCATGTGTTTTCCCTTCTTTGACATTTTTTTTATCCATGTCATTACAAGAAGTAGTGTCTTTCGTTATTCTTATAATCTAATTGAAACAGCGACAGCATAATATTATTTTCGTACGCATTTACATTTTGTTGTTGTCTTTGTTCAAAGTATGAAAATGAAAAAAAAAAAAAATAAATAAATAAACACACACACAACATATTCAAGGCGGAACCAAGAGTTCACCATCAAGACCATTTAAAATAAATTCTTTTTCCTTCAAACAATTTTATTTGCTTGATAATCGCTTATTGCATTGTCACTTGTGCCGTTTATTTTTATCAATTTTCTTCTTATTTTTATGTCATTGCTTTATGTATTTAGGTTTGGTTCCAAAATCGCCGCGCTAAATATCGAAAACAAGAAAAACAATTACAAAAGGCATTGGCACCATCAGTTATACCATCATGCAATGGAATGATGCGAAATATTCAAGGATACAGCGTGTCGAGAGGTTATCAACCATATCCACATCCAAATTCGATTAATCGATATCCACAAGTGAGTTTTCATTTCTTCTGCTTTCTGTCGACATTTCAATTTTGAGTTTTGTGAGAAAAAAAAAAAACTCTTAATAACGAGAAGAAAACTGAATTTTCCATTTAAAAGGAAAATTTTGTTCGGAAAGAAAGAAAGAAAGAAAGAGTAAAAAAAATCATTTATAAACTTCTGTTTCATTTCAGGACTTATTTCAAATGGGTGCAACATCGTATCCGGGCATGACACAGCCATTCTCAATGGGTCACACGTCAAATATGAGTTCGGTTGGTGTACGACAAGATTCAATGGGTAAGAAATAATATTTAAAGATTTAATAATTTAAGATTTTTCACCATACTATTCATTTTCTTGTATTTGTCTTAAACTTAAAAGCTGGACATTTTGTAAAATTGTGTTAATTTTAAATTTCCGTTAAGGCGTTTCATTTGATGAACGCAATTTCTTTAAAATGAATGTCATAATGAAACAAAAATTTCATATAAATCGCAAAGCAACGTGATAATTTAATGAATATATTTATTTATGCAACATTTCTATTTTATTTTTCCTTTCGATCATCATCAGGAATGTCAGCCGAAGATGAATGGTACAATAAAAGTTTATCGGCATTGCGAATGAATTCATCGCATCATCCGAATTTGTCCGCACCGATGCTGCAATATCAAACATAATTAATGTCGAACGAGGATAGTAAAAGTATTGACGAAAATGATACTTTACTATACTAGCTAAAAATACCAACTAGCATTTGCATCGAAACATTCATTATGCAAACATACGACCACAAGCATCCATCCAATTAGATTCATGCATCTAAAATGGAAGCAACCAAAAGAAGAAAACAAAAACCTAGAGCAAATTCATCGGACGATGAGCAAGAAAATATGAAAATAAAACAAATCAAATATATTATAAATGAGAAATTTCAAAGCAAAAAAAAAAAAAAGAACAGAAGACGATATTGAACGAAATATGAAGAATTGAAGAAATTGAATTTTGCAATTTTATTCACAAAAAAAAAAAAAAAAAAACAACCACTTAACCCAATAAATAAGATTTTCGAGTTAATTTTGAATTTTAACGAAATATTAAGCAGAAAAAAAATCGTTGTGTCACAGTATTTCCAAGAGTATTTGTTAGTTTTAGTGTAAATATATTACTTAAGAGAATGAAAGAATTTCAATAATGCATTTTGGCAATCTGAAGTGAAAACTAAACGGAATTTGTATTCTAACAAATAATTTGAAATGCTGCATAGAGGAAAACGAGGAAAATTTTTTCTTTTCAAATAAATAAATGGGTTTTTTATTTGGTTCAAAATTATACCTTTTTTTCAGTTTTTAAATTCGATATTTTTTTTTTTTTTTTACGAAGAAAACACTTTTATTTTGAATTACAAACATTTATATTTATTACTTACTCTTATAGACCTGATCACAAATCTGTATAACATGTTTCACATTTTATATTTAAATTTTGTTCGGACGATTAACTTCGTTCAATGTTTCTTTTCTTTTGCAATTTTGTAATAAAAGAAAAACCAACAAGATTTATAACTAACTTTTACTAATAAATAAAATGTTAAGAATAGTAATAAATGTATGAAATAATCGACTAATAAACTATGGAAATAAGCATTGGTATAGGAAATCGATTCCGTTTAGAATGTTTTATGTAAGTAACCTGATGTTCAAGGCGATTTGATTCCCATTTTCTGAATATTGACAATGAACTTTGTGTGTGTTACATTTATATCAATCCAAAAATTAAAGAAAGAAAAAAATGAAATCATTTATGTATGATGTGGTATCATGTTTGCCATCAAAACTAACAAAATTATCATCTCAAATCGCCATTGAATTGCAAATCATTTAGCAAACCAATAACCAAATATTTTTTGTGTGTTCTGTAAATATTTGATGACAAATGAAAATAATGAAAATTAAATGAAATTATGAAAACGAATCAATAAAATAAAATAAACAGAAAAACAACATTTTTTTTTTTTGTAATTTCAATCATTTCATAATTGGTTGCAGTTTATGGAATTTAAACTCTCGGTCATGATGTGCTCGGATGATGCGGTCAAATTCTTAAGAAAGTAAAAAGCAAACAAACATGAATTGGATTGGTTTATATTTCCAGTGTCAAAAATGATTGTCATCAAACACTAATAAGCAAATTTAAATTACCTCAAACATTTTCGAAAAAGTCATTATGATTTGTGTATGGACCATTAAATACTGTGATGCAATTTACATACTCATTGTATGGCAAATTTGTTTGTAATTTTGGTGTAACATAGAAAAATTGCGATTGTCCCGGTTGTGCAACGTTATTGACAAGCATTTCAAATACTCGCCGTTCATTATTTGGATCCATACCTTGATTGATCTCGTCAACGCATCGAAAAGGCACTTGTGATAAATGTTGCAATGATAAACTGTACACAGCAATAGCTACGGCTCTTTCACCACCTGATTGTACAAATCGATCTAATGCACGTAATTTTTCATTGGTACGATATTTAACACGAATTTCAATGCCATACTGTTCATAATCACGATCGCTTGGGAAAACCAATTCAACTTCGCCAGCACAATTCATGGAATTCATGAAATTACCAAAATTTTCATTAATCGATGTAACAATACTTTGTATTTTCGGGAACCATTTGTTGTGTAATGCAGTAACCTCTTTTTCTAAATCATTTGATGTTTTATTGTTTTTTTGTAAATCCTTCTTGAGTGTCTCAATGGTTTTTATGCTGTTTAAAAAGAGTAATTGAAAAAATTTTTTTAGTAAAAATACCATGAATAATTGATTTTGAATCCAAATGTTGTGCTTACCGATTAGCATATTCATCTAAAACTGATTGATCATTTGAAGTGCGACAATTTATTTGCTGTTCAAGATCATCAATCTCATCCTGTAATTCTTTTTTGTCGTCCGATAGCTCATCGAATTGCTTTTTATATGGGAATTTATCGCCTTCAGATGGTTTATGATTTTCTGTCATTTGCAATGCAATCTTTTGTTTTTCCTTAGCTTCTTGTTTTTTCTTATCAAGAATACTGCCAATTCGATCACAATAGGTTTGCATTCGATCAATTTCATCATTGCATTCACGGAGTTGGGCATCAAAATTGGCAGTGCCATTTTTAAAAATAACCAATCGTGCTCGAGCTTTTACTTCATTCAAATCAATTTCCGTCATTTGACCGTAAACTGTGAGTGAATTTTCGTGAAGTTTTAGCATTTTATGAATTTGTTCTTTCGATAATCTGGTAAATTTTTCTTTTTCTGTTTCGATATCAACTGGTTCGTTAATTAAACGTTGCAATTTATTCTCTTGCTGGACAACTTTCTTTTTTAATTGCTTAAATTCGAAGATTCGTTTTTGAAATTCGCTTTTCTCTTGGAATTTTTTCTTACATTCTTCCTCCAATACATTAATTGTTGATTCGATTACACTTCGTTTGTTACGCAATTGATCACGTTCTTGAATAAATTTTGCCTTTTGCTTCTCAAGATCGTTTAATTCATTTTGACTTACACGAACATTTAACATATTTTTCGATCGCAATTCACCTGACATTAAAGATTTGGCACCAGAATACTTTGACATTTTAACAATAACACGATGTGTTGGCGTGAAAAATAAACCTAAACCTTGTGGCAATTGGTCAGCTTTACGTTCAAGTTTTGAATTACCAATCAAAACATTTTGAGCATTATATGATTGACATAAAAAGTTTAAAATTGGATACGGAGCCTCCATACAGTCAATTAAATACATTTCACCGCCAATTTTATGCAATTCAGCGATTGAAATCTATTTGATGTGAGATAAAAAAGGAGAAATGTGTGAAAAATTAATGAAATGGCTGGATAAAAACTTAAAGAAATGTAGAAATAAAGCAATTTACATTTGGTTTGAATCTCAAACAATTTGCAGCTGCTGAATGAACGGCATTCACTTGTAATTTATTATCAATGCGCATGATTTTCAGAAATTTGTTCATATCTTCAGATTCTTCACATGTGAATGCAATTAAATCTTGTATTTTAACACAATTCTCAATGTACTTGCAATACTCATTGCTTTTAACATTAATTTCGATAATCATCGGCTCATAAATGTGTCCTCTAAATTGGTTTTTATTTTTGCGCAACCACATTATTGCCGTGTATGCATCCGGGAAATTATTTTGAATATAATTCAATTTTGCATCCGCCACTGAGTTCAAATTATTGATTTTATTGTCAACGGCACGTAGACTTGGATTGATTACATTTTCAATTTGATAGTTGAGTTTACCTAAGGGGGAAAGGACGAAAGTAAATAAAAATAAATATTGTAAATATCCTGCAAATATTGCAAATATTGTAAATATTTATAAATATACTAAATATCATAAATATGCTAAACATATGACTAAATATTGTTTAAATTTGAGATTGGTAGTTGAGATCAAACTGCATTCGCCTGTGTCTGTAAGAGGGGAAAAACCTTAGTATAGACGAAATACTCACCAATGTTTGGAATATGCTGTGTTTCTTTTCTCCTATCCTTCCATGTTGTGATTATGTCGACATGTTGAATGTTGACTTGATCTCAGCTACCAAATCTCAATTTCAAGCAATACTTTTTTTGCCATCAACAATATATTCAAAAATGCTAACTTATTGATAAAAATGAATTGAATTCACTAAATATTTCAAATATGTATGGATATGGTGTGTGTACTTTTGAATTTAGCAAATATTCCATAAATATTTTAATATCGCCTGAATATTCTGAATATCTACTAAATATATATATTCATAAAGGGTTCTCAGCCCCTAGAGTTTACCTCGGCTTTCTGTTAGTGAGCGAATTTTCTCACGTGTTTTATTCACATTATCATCAATTTCGGACATTGTTTGCTCAACTTGTTGAATTGAACCAATTTCTTCAAGAAAACCATCATGTTCTTGTTTATATGTATTGAGAACGATTTGTGCTTCATTAATTTTACAATCTCGATCTTGTGCATTTTGAATGTATGCATCAAGATCCGATTTTGCGTTGCACAATTCCGTTTCCAATTTTTCAATTTCACCGGATATTCGATTGAGTTCATCGGTGCATTTTTTCTTCTTTAATGATTCACTTGTTAGTGATTTCTCATATTTCTGTCGTTCTTTTACTTTTTCTTCGGCATGTTTTTGTAAATCAGTTTTCTTCTTCATCTCATCGTTGTACCTTTTCTCAGCTATTTCAAGATCTTTGCTTACTTCTTTCGACTCTAAATATACTTCTTGAAAGTCCATCCATGCTACCTTTTTTTCAATCACACATTTTCGTTGCATCAATGCATCTTGACGTCGAATATTATCCACTGATGTTTGCAACAATTGAATACGATTTTCATTCTCTTGCAACAGTTGGGCCGTGCGATTAATTTGCTTATTACCAGTCAATTGAACATTACGAAGCTCTTTTAATTTATCAAATGTGGCAATCATTTCATCACTACATACAGATTTTTGTGTACTTGCAAACAGTTCTTGTGGATTTTGCTTAGCAAAATCCTGAACACGTTCTTGCGGCAAAAATTGACACAAATTACCAACTTGTACATTTAACGAATTTATCTGTGCGATATATTCTTTTTCGGTGACTTTCTTTTGATCAATGTAGTATGTACTTTTGTTTTGACGATTAAATTCGCGGCAAAATTTACGACGATTGCGTCGTTCATCTTTGTATACGGTAACGGTAATTTGTGCTATATCTTTTCCATTTTTAACATAATCAGCTAATTTATTACGTTCAGACAGAATTTTCGTACTACCACCCATGCCAATGATGATGGAGGCGACAATTGAAGATTTTCCAGTTCCATTCGGGCCAATCACCTAATTGATATTTAAAACAAAACAAAACAAAACAAAACAGTTAAACATCAAATGAGAAATTTAATGAATTCAAATAATGTTTAAAGAACTCTACATTCATCAAAATGAGATGCGTCATCACTTTGTAAATTGTTTATATTCAATGTAAACATGTTATTAAAGTCAAATCATTTGAAAAAATATCATTGTTTATATTATTTACACTCACCAGATTTAACTGTTCACTTGGATGTACGATAGCTTCAGTATGTGTGAGAAAATTTTTCAGATGAATTGTTACAATTTTACCGGCAATTAAATGTTTGGTTGTTCCATCATCACCATCATCACAATCCATTTGTTGTTCATCATCTGATGAATCAATCTGCATGGTTTTTGTTGATACTTTTTTTTTTCTTTATAATCAACAATATATGCACACAAAATTTGCAAACAAATTACACCACAACATGCAATTAAACGTCCCAATATCGAGTGATCCGTTTGTAAACTAGCATTTTTGACTTTGACAGTATTTTCAGCGCGAAAGCGTCATCTACTGTTAAAATTTGTAATGAATCAAATTAAAACCGGCGAAATGAAACGCAACGCTTTCAAATGTTTTTTTTTTTTTTAATGAATGATGCGTTATATTTATGAACAATGTGTGCGCCCTTATGTTTTATTTATATGAATATTAAAAGTTTAAATTAATGCTAACATCGGATTTGGCTTTTTTCGATGGTTTGGCCGCTTTTAAATATGGATTATCTATCATTGGGCTTTTGAGCTGCGGTGATGTACTCATCGAATCTATTGGTGAACTCTGATGTTCGTCTAATGAATTATTTTTTTCATCTTTATCTTTACCTTCTCCATCTTCATCATCATCGTCATTGTCTTTTTCACACATATCTTCTGTTCGATTAGCAACCAAATAATGGTACTCCAATTCTAAAAGCACAAAGCAAAGAAAAAAAAAGGTACAAAGGTCATTGTAAAATATGTTTTTTCATCGGTTGAAAAAAAGTGATTTTTACCTTCAAAATCGAACACTTGATCGGTTGGATTTAATGCGGCCAAATACGGTGGAAATGATGGTTTACATGCAATCACTGCGATAAAAAAAAAAAATTATTGACAAATCACATGAATTGATGTTTTATAGCTTAATCTCCATTATTCGATTTAACTTACATGGAAACATTTGATTGTCTTCTGATGCAAATAAACAATCTGTATCGCTGGTCTTAGCCAAAAATCTTGTGAGTGCTTTTTCAATATCTCGTTTTTGTGAAGCGGCTTTCTCTCGAATTGCTTCGTATTCTGTGACCGGTTGCTTGTGTGTTGGCGTTCGAACATATGCATGTGGATCAGGCAATGGTGGCAAATGGCTGGGAATGTGTGGCGGATGTGATTGTTTCGTTCCGGCTTGTAGAAGATTTAATTGTTTCTGTGTGCTGATTGCTTGTGGCGGTGGAATTTTGTGAATATCACGTTTAATAAATGCTGTAATACCTTGCAACGGAATACCAAGATTTGTTAAAGCCACAACGATATCACCGAGAAATGGCTGTGTTCGACCAGATAACTCAGCGTAATTATTTGATGTGTGAGCAATTTCAACGATTACTATTGAATGATAGAAAAATCATTTAGTGAATATTCATTGTGAAATGAATTTATTTTGCGTTTATTCAATGGAAACTTACGGGATTGAAGCATCTAAAATGAAGAAAAATACAAGAAATTAATTGAAAATTGAAAAAAAATAAAAACAAAGTTTATTTAATTCAATGCAAGAAAAAATTTACTTCTGTTAATGATTCAACACATTCTTTATCTGCTTTTGCAAAACCCAATTCATTCAAAATGCCAGCCACAGCCATTTGTAGAATGCTTCGTCTTGGATTCGGCAACAATTGTTCAGGTTTCTCCATTTTATGTAAATAAATTGATCACTTTATTTTAGTAAAAAATTTGTACAAAAATCTACGAAAAAATAAATTAATTAAGAGTGAATAACATAAACATGAAATGCCAAAATATCGAATAGTAGAAATGTCAAAATAGAAAGATGGTATTGCGAGTGCCATCTATCAATATCGATGCGTTTACTGCATCATTACGCATTGAAATCAACATTGAGTAACTACTCACGTAGCCAATAGGCGATGTTTCATTTCATACTTATTGTATATTGCAAACTGCGTCAGCGCATTTATTTCAGTAAGAAAAAAAAGCCATCGTATAAACGCATACCATCAACGAATATATGGACACATCCTGTATCATTTGTATTTGTTTTAACTAGCAAGCAGATGTGCAAATACAACACGGGAAATAGAATAAAACGGCAAATATGCATAGTTGTATATTTATATGAAAACACAAACATTCACGCATTGTGACGATAACAAGTCAGTGAAAGAAAAAAAAAAACCGTGTGCAAATGTGTGTTGCTGCAAAAATTTGTGGCATCAAGTAAATAATCATCTATAAGTAATCACATTTTCATTCAGAAAAAAAAAACCAGATAGGGGGAGAAAGAAAAAAGAACATTCGTGACCAAAGTAAAATAAATTAAAACAATTTGTTTGTAATTTAGTGTAATTAGTGCGAAATTTTATTTTCAATTTTGAGTGTGTGAAATTAGTGAAAATTTTAATTGCACAAATGCACAAAGCTGAAGTTGTGGTGATCGCGCTAAATTATTCAGTCCCCTGTCTACTATTTTTTTTACACATTTTCCCATAAATAATGTTGACCGAACATCAAAAATCCAAGCATTTTGGCTCTGTAAGTATTCATAGATTATAATTTTAATGTTTGTAAAATGTGACAATATTTACGCGCCATCAAATGCAAACCTCAATAAAATTTTACAGCGTTTTTTTTTTCTTCTTTTTCTTCTCATTGTGTGTTATACACCTTTGTTGTTGTTGTTGTTGTTAATATAATTCAATGGATGCTTCGCGTCTATTGGTAGTCACAGACAACCTTATGAGGTTATGTACGTTCTTTGCGCCAATTTGCGAGCTGCTTTTTTTTTCTCATCATCTCTCTGTTTGTCTCTGTTGTTATTATTGCGTGCCCAAGCATGCATTTCTTGTGTGTATTCTATTTTTTTTTTTCTTTTTTTTTTCACTCGTATCCGTATGTTCTTCTTCTTGAATGTTTTTGCTCGTATAATCAATAGCTCAATGGAGTGCCTATGTGAATCATATGCGTTTGTGTCTGTGTATACGCGTTATATTTTAGAAAGTTGTCTTTCATCGTACTAAATCAATGGAAAACAAAAAAAAAAACAACAACAAATATTGTAAACACGAAAACGAAGGAAAACATTCGACGCCAATAAATAAAATGTCATTGATGGTCATAAATACAGAATAAAAATGAAAATAAAATCTGTGATACTTAAAAACACAGTTTTTTTATATCGGAATATACAGAATTTGTAATTTGACATATAATAATTGTTTTTTTTTTTTTTTTTTTCAAAATTTATCATCGAAATTAGTGCGTAAATTCACTATTTTCTATATACATGTATTTGTCAATTCAGCATCTTTTTTTTTTGCACTCGCTGAAAATACATTGTTTCATTCGCATTTATTGTTTATTTATTTGTTTGTTTGTTTGTTTTTTTCTTTTTGTTGCGACAGGCGATGCCGAAAACTGTGTACAATTCATCGACCCCGATCAAACCGAACTTCGATCCAGTTAGTAAGAATAGTAGCACCACCGTTAACTGTACAATGAATTATGAAAAAATCTTTCCGGGCATTTATTTGACGTCAGTGAAAGATTTGTGTTCACCGGATGATTTAAAAATTTACGGTTTCACACATATAATTTATATCGACAAGCATATCATGCAAAATAGCATTTCGAATATTGATTCGAATGTGCATACGCATAATGCAAGCAATGCTGGTCAAAATGATCGATGCGAAAATGTGATAAAACAACCTGCGGATACATCGATAACCGCATCAATAACAATACGACAAACGAGTCAATCGTCAAGCTCGTCATGTGTATCATGTGTTCCCAGTGGCAGTGGCAGCGGTAGCAGTGGCCACTGCAACAACAATGCCAGCAGCACTAGTAGTTCAATGATGGATCATCGATCTCCACGTTCATCAAAATCATCATCAGCTACAACATCCGAATGTTCCTCGTCTATGTCTTATAATAACCATGAAATGCCCATTGATGATGAAATACAAATGAAACTAAATGCTACCAACGAAAATCTCTTTGGACACAGTGACTTTGAAACATTAGATTTAAATTTTGGTGAATCCACACATTTCACTGCCAACGTTTTACCAAATTGCTATAAAGCCGTTGCATTTATTGAAAATGCTCTAAAAAATAATGGCGCCGTCATTGTCATTGATTGCATTGGCGAAAATCAAAAATGCATGACCATCGTCATTGGATTTCTCATGTACAAATACAATAAAAATTTCTTGTAAGTTTTCATTCAATATTGTCGTTATTCATTACGACATTTCTGTTTTATATTTATTAATTAAGTTTGTTTAATAACATTCGTTTTGTTTGTTTTTTTTTTTCTTTTTTTTTCATTTTCTTTCGTTATCGCTTTTAGGACCGCTTATCAGTTGATAAAGCGATTGCACCCAAATATAAAATTAGATAAATTTTTCACAACACAATTGTACGAGTATGAGCCAATACTACAAGTTCAGCGTTCACAATCGGCTGGTAACAGTTGCTCACGTGAGCTTCGAAGTGCATTGCTTAAGCGAAAGAAGTCTTACGATGATTATTATTATCAAACCGATACAATGATGCCAACGCTACTGCCGCACAATCCGTTCATTTGTACCGGAGCCGATAATTTCGTTAATAACGTTGAACAAACTACCGATATTCTAATGGAGCAATAAATATACTTCATTCATACAATTTTTTGACGAAGAAAAAAAAAACAACAACAACAACAGCAACAACTATTGAATTTTATCAAGTGATAGGCCACCTTGAATAGTTATTATTATTATTATTATTATTATAAAAAAACTGTTTTAAGGTGACATGAGTTTAATTTAGGATTCCTTATTTTCTTTCTAATTTTCAACGTTTCAATTTTGATAAACAAATATTTTAGTTTTTTTTCTTCTTGAAAACTAACTGTCACACTGAACATTGGAATTAAATGCTGCAAATTTAATTCATTTTGCACTATTTTATAAACATTTTACCATTTCACAGGTTCATATCGCGTAGCGTTTTCCACTGAAAGTATTTTAGTTTGTTTGATTGATTTTTTTTTAACTTCATTTTTCCCCTATTTTAATAGTTCGGACCATTTGTTCCAAGATCATTTAGGGTCTCATATTTTTTTTAATGAAAGCAAAAAAAAAAAAAATTAAAAAAAAAAAAATTGAATATAATAATTATAATACAATTCATTTGAAAATGTATACTTTGCATGAGCATTAGATCGAAAATGATAAAGTCACTGTGCAGCTAATTAGCCGAATAGATTAAAAATGTTAATTGGCTGAAACTTCTTGAACCGTTTGTATTGCCGTAGCGTTAATGTTATTGCATAGGAAAAATTGAATGTGAAAATTGTGAGAGAAAGAGAAAAAAAAAAATTAGATGAAAAATGCCTCGATACATGCTATGCGATGTAGTTAGAAAGGTGATTGTTTAATTATTTCTTGACATCAGCTGGAATGCCAACGTAAATTGTTGCATGAAATTTGACTGAATAAAAAAAAAAATAAAAAAAAACTGAAAAAAAAAAAACAAAACTCATGAATTGTACTAACCAATTTTAATGGAAATGATTGTATATAGCAAATCAATAAAAAGCCGTACATTTTAAGCCGTACATTTGCGAATTAAATAAAACAAATCCATTTGCAAAATCGTTTTTAGGTTTGCATTCTCGTTCGTTTCTTTTTGTCTTGATTTTTTTTTTCTACAAATGAATGAGAATGAATTACAGTGTTACATGTTGCATCTGAATTTGCTTAATGTATTTTACGGATTTCGTATACACTGTACAGCGTGTTCCGGATCCTGTTTTTATTTTGCAATACTTTCAATAAAGAAATCATTTTAAAAAGAACAAAAATCACATGTTATTTATTAAATCTGTTATTTTCGTAAAAAAATTAGCTAAAATTATTTCTTTACCAAAACACAATCTTATATATTTGCGAGATTTGAATGATCCTTTAGTAATTTTGAAGTGATCATCAGTTAAATCTGATACTACAATCGATATTGATGTTAACGGAAAAGATAATTAGTTACATTCAAAATAAATCACTACATTTAAATAAACACATTTTTTAATTACAGAAAAAAAAATAAAACACGACAAAATATGTAGTGAGCCAGCAAACAATTGAAATGGGGAACTGATAAAACAATTGTGGCATCTGAGACCAAAGAACTGTACATATTTCAAGCGAACAAATGTAACAAATGATGTTTCAATGCACCTGAGAGAGATGTTACTTATTTATTTTATTTATTACGAAACCCAAATTTATGTCAATATGTGTTCACTAGCAAGCTAGTAAACATGCTGGTCATAGACCCAATGCAACATAAAATACGCCCATGGTACGACTTTAGCAAAGAGAATACAATCAGGGGTGGGAAGGTATTAAAGAGTAGCTTCAATACCAAGATTTGGTCTGGAAAACCGCGGCCTGCGTCTGGAGAGTCAAGGGAAATACAATAATAAGTTCACTTAAAATTAAATTACGTTAACAATGTTAAAATAAAATAAAAATGGAATGTGAAGAAGAGAAAGGATAGATGAGATAAGAATAGCTTAAAACTAATTGAAAAAGAAATTGCACAATGCTATGAGCACCCCAGCCATAAGTTACCACATTTCCATAATCCATAATGGGGTCAATGAGCGCCGCAGCCATATCTCGTTTGATATAATTGGGTATAAAGTGCTTCGAGTGATGAATGCGATTTAACACGCCGTACAATTACTGCAATTTACACTTGTCATGTTCTTGAAAAGAGAGATTTTCGTCAAAAATAATACCAAGGTTTTTAATTCACTTACAGAATTCAAGTTTTTCATCACCAATTTTCACATCACTGATCGCATTAAAATTTAACCGACTTGTATGATATTTCGAACCGATGATCATCACTTTTGAGTCAGATCCGTTTAGCTTCATACCATGACGCTTAATAAAATCATTTAATTTTGCAAGATCTGAATTTACTAATTCAATGCCATTTTTAATTTAATCAAACTCTACTTCGATGAGACCCTGACAATTAACCGCGAATAAATGACCGGTCATATTTTCAAAAATGCTAAGAATGTCGTTCAAGTCAAGCGAGAAGAATGTTTGACCAAAATTACTGCATTGAAGAACACCGTTTTAATTCGCAACAAAATCCGATTCATGATTACCGACTTTAACTTTTTGCAATTTAAAATTTAGAATATTACTATAAATTGATTTAATTAATTTCGTAGCGTTGTTAGAAAAACCGTATGCTTCGCAAACTTTCAACAGAACGTTATGTGGAACGGACGGAAATGCATCGAGCGAGATAAAAATAACGATTTTCTTACGATTTAGTGACGATCTGATACTCTCAGAGATGTTCAAACGTGAGGTGGTACAACTATGGTTCCTTTGGAAACCAGATTGCCGTTCATGAAGAATAGCGTTCGCCTCCAAATAACGAGTAACCTGCCAATTTAAAAGCACTACGAAAATGTTTGGAATGACAGAAATGATGCTGATTGGTTGATATTCAGAAATGTAAGTGGGATTTGGAACTTTATTAAGAGGTTTAATAACATTATGGGAAATGCAATAATTGAAAATAAGACTAAAGAGGATTATTTTGAAAGTTTGAAAAAAATGTTTATTCACTTGGCAGAGCTGGTGAATGCACTGATACTACAGAAGCTATAGAATTTTTGATCGGCAATTCAGTGTCCTTCTTTCTTTACAGGACTTTTAATGCGTGTCGATGGTGACAATGGAAAATAAATTAACAGATGGAAAATAAATAGCTCTTTTCACTTTTTTTTTCATGAAGATTACAAAATTTTAAAAGATATTGAAACAAATATACAAATACAATATGTGAAAATTATTTTGAAAATGTCTTTACTGTGTATATATTTGATTAGTTTTGAGTATACAGGTTTTGGTGGTGCTACTTTATCAACTGAAAATCTTTTTTTCAGTAAAAAATAATACAAATATATTATATTATATAGTTGACAACTATTTATCGTGATTTGAAATGCCATCATTTGTAGTAAAGTGTGCAAAAAAATTATTCAAATGAACGTTCAATGTCGCGACTGATGCAAATGAATACTTAAAAAATATGATCATCGTTACAAAGTAATTTATCCATCATGGCCGAAATCAATATGGCTTATGCAAATCTAATATTTATTCATTTAAATTTGATATAATTTTATGAAACTCAAGTTTGGAGTGTTTAGAATAATTGCAATAGTACGATACAATACAAAAGATTTAATTCATCATAGGATATGATTAAATAAAAGTTTTAAACTACAAATAGGGAAATTTGCTTGTTATGTCAAATAAATTAACTAATAATCAATATGTTAATTGCCAATATTTTCAAGTGTTTGTTACAAAAACAAATTTTGTGTAATCTATGACTTTGTAGAAATCAATATAAAGCAATAATAAAAAGAGAAATATGGTACGTTCTATCTTGAACTTGAATAAAATCAAAATTAATGGAAACTTCTCTATATTGATATAATAGCAATGTATGATATCACCACAAAATTAGATGTCAAGTACCTTTTTGACGCAATTTGATCATTGAAAATCCGTAAATGGCCGCCGAATATTGAATAATAAATATCACAATCTAGATAATAATTTCTTTTGATTTATTTATTTTCAACATATGAAAATGATCAAAATTTGAGTATATATAGAAGCGTTTACTTGAGAGATGCAATCATTTGTAAGAAAAACTCGTGCTGGTAAGCTTATTTGTGAAAATGGCGAAAATATTTTTGGTAAGTGATATTCTGTTTTAGAAAAAGTGTGGTAAATTTTCCTTTTTTGTGAATAATATCGCTTTCCTTAAAATTTAAAGATCACATTTGTGTTATTTGCCTTGATTGCATCAATCATGGCAATAGTGACTGTGCCTGCGCATTCGGCTGTGGCCAAACCTGTGGTTTTCCGCGGACACGGTAGCGGATGCGGTTGTGGTAAGTTGTATTAGTTTATTTAAGATTTGAATTTGTGAACATAATATTCAATTATTAATAGGAGGAAACAATGGATATGGCGGGGGCCATGGTAATAGCAACCGTAAGTAACAGAAATTGAAATTTATCAATTACATTTATTAATTTTTTTTTTTATTCTCTTGAGCGTAAGATTCTCATGTTATTAGGATTTAAATTACTTACATGATCACTTTTGAATTGCAATTCATTTTAATTTCGTTAATTTTTTGTAGATGGACATCACAGCAACAATGGTCATGGACAACATAATAATAACAACGGGTATGGACATGGCCAAAACAACAATAATGGCTATGGACATGGCCAAAACAACAACAATGGTTATGGTCAAGGCCAAAACACCAACAATGGTTATGGCCAAAGCCAAAATGACAATGGCTACAGTCAAAACAACAATGGTTATGGACAAAACAATGGCCATGGTCAGAACACCAACAGCAACGGATATGGTCAGAGCAACAATAATGGTTATGGACAAAACAACAATGGATATGGTCAGAATAACAATGGATATGGTCAAAATACTAACAGTGGCCAAACTACCACAGGATACAATAACGGAGTTGGAGAGAATCAAGGTAAATTTAAATGACATTATTGTCATATTTACATTTACAAACGCCTCAAAAAGACTAAACCATGTTAATGTAATCAACGAAAAATTAACAATAGAATAATTTCTATTGAAAAATTAAATATTTTTTATTATTCAATATAGGAAATAATAATCATGCAATGGGCAATGGCGGTGCCGGTAATGGAGGTTACGGCGGTAATTACAATTATTGAAAATTTAAATCATTTGAATTTATTTAATCATAGATAACTGTTTCGCAGGCCATGGCGGTAGCGGCGGCAATGGTAAGGATTTATTCCAATTCAGAATAAAATTCGATTCATAGATAAAGTTAAAAATTGATTAAAATGAAAGTAGATCAAAACTAAATTATTATCAACTGATCAAATAATTTTTAATCAATAAATAACTTTTTACACTTAATCAGTTAACCAAACAATTTTCAAGTGTTTATACACCGATATGTTTTAGTTTTAAATTATTTTTACAATAAGAAACACTTGAGAAGAGATTTTTAAGAAACGAAGTTATATATAGGTGTAAATGATAATTATTCAATAATTTCTATAGTCGGAGGTACTGGCGGAAATGGTGGTGACGGAGGTATGTTAAAATTATTATTTAACAATTTTTAAAAATGTTCTATACATGAATATATTCCTGTATCGTAGGCTTCAATGGAAACTCGAATGGACGTTAAACACATGAAAATGAATTTTCATTCATTTCTCTAAGAAATATTTTAATGAAAAATGAATTTTAAATAATTATTATGTGTTCATTTTAATCGAATTATTTATTAATCAAATGTAAAAAATAAAATTATTAATAAATTAGCTTTTAAAATAAAAATTTTTTGAAATGTGTTTCCATGTTTCGTTACAAAACCAAGAATGAAGAATTTCTGTAAGAGAAACATTCTAAAATATCATGATAATATGGATATGTGCGATATGTATTAAGAGCTAGCTAAAAATCATGGACTTGATAAATTTCTATATTTATGCCATTTTTTTCACACAAATCTACTTTGGATCTGGATAATTTCTGGAGCTTAATTTATTTTTATCACATTATTTTTATAGAATTTTACTGAACTGAGCAAAAATCACAGTTCATATAATTAAAAGACTGTGCAGTTGTATGAATTCTAAGCTAAACATATTATTTGATCTTGTTAATACATATACACACATAATTCTTTTGAACAGATCTGAAAAATATTTAAATTTGGAAAGAAAAAACTCAATGGTGCTTTCATTATATATTAGATGGCGCTAAAAAACATGAAAACTGTCAATGTCATTTTTTCTATACACAAGTCAGAGAGAAAATTTTGATTCGCATTTAATAAATCCATCAAATCTGAAAGATTTGAAACGATGGCTCAAATACCAAAACGAGATTTAGGATTTTTTATGAAAATTTTCCGAAATGTCATTTTAGGAGTAAGTAGAACTGTTATCAATCATTCATTTTCAACCATTTTTTTGCAGTTATCTGCATCAAACTATTTGTTTTGGGTTATATAATTCACGAAAATGACAACATTGTTAATTCACTGCATAAAGTTTGCTGAAATAATTTAATGAATATGCTTTTTTTTTATTATCGTCGAGTAGCGTGATCATCAATCAGCTCTCAGATTCGAACCAGAATGTTCTGCTCGTGATCAACCACCACCAAATATACCCGAAGGACCAGCACACAAGTATGTACTTTTTTTTTTTACATGTTCTTATCCACCTATAATTCCAGAGATATATTTTATTAAACCAATTTTTTTATTCTAAGATTATATGCAAATTATTATGTCAACCGTGATCCTCGCCGAGAAGTCACCCCACCAATTGATTTAACACAAAATCTTCTCAGTTCTGGGTAAGTTCTGTTGTAAACATTATTGATTTAATCGTTATCAATGATATGATTTTGTATATTTCCAGTGAGTCAGAGGTAGCTCAGGGAACCGGTACCAGAGTTAGTGGAGTTCCGACACCAGGCAAAACTTATCAATGGGATTGAATGAATGTATATGAAATTCTTTTGATTTCTGTGAATAGTCAAACGATAAACTTATTATGCAAAAATAAAAAATAATCAAATCCATTTATATGCACATTTTCAATCGTAGCAAAATAATATTTCAACAGATTTGCGTTCCATATGGCAAAAATATCGAAAGAAAAAAAAAATTATTATATTACAATGTGTTGCTCAACACAATTTTATTAGCGATTGGCGCAGCTAAAAAAATCAATCAATCAACTGATTTTATATATCGCTTGGTATAAAACCGGTTATTCAATCGCACATCTGCATGTAGGTGTGCGTCGTGGTTTTTCAACATTCATTTTTCAAGTCTTTAAGGATTCAAATGAAGTTTGTCATTTACAGTGCATTGTTTTATTCCCATTTGCGAAATTTAAGAAAAATTCAGATTCAGTTAAATACATTTTTATTTGATATAATATAGATTTTGTTGGGTTTCATAAATAATACAATAATAAGAACAATTTTTTTTGGCTGTTTTTACATGTTACACAGGTCAAACTAACAGTGTATGAGTGTGAGTGTTTGCCTTTTGTTTTTGTTTTGTTTGTTTGTTTAAATACAATAGTCAAATGTAAGCAATTTGTTTAGAAATTAAATCGAAAATGCGGGTAAAATCATTAATAATTTACATTGAATGCAAAGAAAAAGCCATTGGATTACCAATTCCCATGTTCTTGAAGCAACCATTCAATTCATTTTGACTTAATTCCATTTGCTATTTCGTTGTGTGGCTTGTCACATATAAATCAACGTCAAGGCTATTCTATTCTATTTCATTTTTACTCCATTTGAAGCCTCATGAAAAGAAGACACAGAATACTGTTGGAAAATCTAAAACCAAAATGTTAACCACATATTTATAATTTTTTGAAATTTTTGGGACGCTATTTTCCATATATTTGCGTATTTTTTTTTTTTTTTCTTTTGTAAATAAAATCAAAATATTTAGTTTAAAATTCGATCCAAATTGTGTCTTGTATCGCTAGATCGAATTGGTTTCAAGCATTTAAATAAATAATTTCTCCAAATCAAATCTCACCATGTAATATTACTAGGAGAAAAGAAAAATGTATTTGTGTTTGTTTTATAACATACGCGTTTTTTCGTCGCTTCTATTCTAATATAGCTAAAGGCTAGAATCAATTTGGAGTTCGAATTATCTGGAAATTGTCATTTTATCATACATTTCGATTTTGAAACCAACACAAAATTCGTCGTCGTCCAATTTCCATTTATCAACAAATAATTTATATTCTGAGCAATAAATTCCAGTCGGAGAGATATAAAGTCTTTTTTTTTTTTGTTAAATACTTAATTAAAGTGGATCTTTTTCTTTTAACTCTCAGAATGAAATCAATGCCAACGAATATAAATTGATTTTTTTTCTTTTTGTTATTTATATTTTGAATGAGTATAATAAATACTTGCGTTTAAATATTCGAATAATAATGTTGAAATTAAAATTGTCTTAATAAATTAATTTCAAATGAATGGAAAAGGAAAATACGTAATTTTAGCATAAGATCTTCTCAATAATCTTCTAATTAAATGCATTTGGAAGGAATTATATCGGTTGTTGAGTACCATGTTTCATATACCTTTCCTTGTCGTTTCAACTGAATTTAACAATACATTAGTAAAATATTATTTTTCTTTTTTTTTTTGTGTGTTTTTGTTGTTATTGTTGTATCGTATAACAAATTTATCAAATCAAAAGAGTTTTTTTTTTCGATCGATTTACAAATGAAATTTTGTGTGTTTTTAACAATTTTCTTTTCTTTGTGTATATATCGCGAATTAACAATTTTTTTTCTTTTTTTAAACCTTTTTGTTTTCTTTAAATCCAGTAATTAGACATAGTGCGTTGAAGGGTCATTCATGTATTTACACAACTTTGTTTTTCGCTAGCGGGACTTTTGGGCATCCTAGGCTTATTGTGATTTTAAATTATTGCAATTGTACGCTTTATTGTATTCGTTAGCATATTTGTTAATGTTTTTTTTTTTGTTATCAATTTATGTCGTTAAGTAATTGCATTGATTGATTGTTTGTTTGTTGGTTTTTGTATTTATTGTGTTGTGTGTTGTTTGAAACATTTTCGTAGAAGCTTGAATTTCACTGGCGATTGCAGGGTGGCCTTATTGTTCGAACGATTATTTATTTTTAAGTTTAATACAGATAGTGATAATTTTTTCTCCTGCTGTGTAAATCCGATCCAACTATGATTTTTAATGCAAGTTTTTTTTGTAAGTTTTAGTATTTTGTTTTTTTGTTTTTTTGGTTTCATTTGAGGATATTGTTAGCATGGAATAGAGAAGAGAGAATAAGAAATATAAAGCAATTAGTGATTGTGAATGCAGTCGCATGCGATTATTCGCTTCACAAATTTTTTTTTTTTTTTTTTTGAAAAAAAAAAAACGTCTTTTTCCATCTGTTCAAGGATATTGACATAAACTGATTTTTGTGAAGGATTTCATAAATGTTATTTACGTCATTTATACATAATTATGAATAGAATTGAAATCATTAAATGTGTTGTATTTCAAGCATTTACGGACTAGACTGTGACTGCTAATCAAATAAATACAATGAAGAAATAAATATTTGACAAAGCGATTTATAAAATTCTCATTTTAATGCATAAATTGCTTCGAATAAAAAAAATGCAATGCGGTTTGCTAAATATAATGCTGAAAATAAAAAAAAAAAAAAAAAAAACTTATACTAATAATGATGAAAAGAAAGCAAATGATGAGAAAAAAAAAATTAAAACAAAAATGAATCTACTGTTTTCACAAAGTGTGAAATATAACAAAAAATTTTATTATTTTTTTTTTAAATTTTTGTGGATTTTTTATTTGATTATTCTGGCTACCATTAAATTCTTGTTCTTTTTTTTTTCTTCCTCCTATTCTATAGTGGCCAATTGATTTTGTGGATATCATATGAAATAATCAAAACGAAAATGATAGTGCTTGCTTAAAACCTATTTGAGAGAATAACTTTGTATTCATTATTCTCTCACATCGCGATAAACTGAAGAATAAAGCGATTAATAAACAAAATTGTAAATGTCCAAAGTCACACAATTTTGCAGATAATTTTCACATTTGCTCACAACAAATAATTTAATTATTTCAATCAGTTTTCCGCGCAAAATATGTGTTCACTTTTATATCATGATGTGAACATTTCATTCAATATTGTTAAATTTTCCTTGAATAGAAGGAAAAATCATGTAAAAAAAAAAGAAATTATGAGACAAAATCATTATAAACTAAATGTGTCAAATAAATGTTGAGAAAATTTTTCAACTCTATGTATCAAAAGTGTTGCGTTCTTTCTGACGCAATTACATTTTCAAACTTCTTCTTCATCTTTTCTCTGTTTTATTTTGTTTTTTTTTTCGACTTTTTTCTTCTTCTTCTTCTTTTTCTTAGATTTTGAATATGGTTTTGTGAATTTGGCTGATTTCTAATCACATCATATCTATTATAAATATTCTGACATTTAATTCAGCTCTTGTTGTTATTTTTACTTGAACGTCCGTACAAAAAAAAAAAAAAAAAAAAAAAAAAAATCAACCGGACAAAAGTGATCAAATCTAATATGGGCACATATTTTGAAAACGGTAACGTGCTCTACCTCCACGCATCACGTTGGTTGACGGCACTTGATTGAAGTTGTTCATGTAGTTGTTCATCATATTCATTGGCATTGACTGATTTCCATAGAATAGGTTCGCCTTTTGTTTACCATGCTCTTCAGCAATACGAACCGTAAGTGGTTGACTGCTACCTTCGGGTATGACATTATTTAATGCTGATATCGCCTCTTGAGCTTCTTCTCGCTTATTGAATCTACATTTTTCAAACAAAAAATATTGATTATTTTGTATATATTTTTGGCATTTTGGCCATTGATTTAAAAAATATTAAAAATATGTCCTACCTGACAAAAGCCACTCCACGTGGTTTACCACTGATTTTGTCCTTCAGAATATTTTTTTGAACGATGTTACCGTATTTACCGAAAATAGTTTCGATTTGATCTTCGTTTACAGTTCGCGGAAGATTTGTAACATATAAATTTGTCTCTTTGATATCTTCACCAGAAGGTCGAGCGAATGAAACCTAAACAATAATGGATGAAAATATAGTTAAATTGATATATGTTAATACATATTGCACTGAATGTAAATATACCTTTAGTCGTTTGTTTCGCAATGTGATGCCATTTAATGTCTTGATCGCTTGCCTTGCACCTTCTTCACTGACAAAATTCACAAAACCATAGCCAAAACTATAATTAGTCTGCAAAAGAAATAAATGAAAAAAAATAGAATAAATTTGTTTTGTAAAATACTGCGAACAAATTAAGTCGATGTTCTAAATTTGAATTAACATGAGAAAAAAAGAGCGCGTAAAAAAAATGTTGTCAACAAATGTGTCAGTTTTATGAAATGCATGCAAAATCTAAAGTTATAATGTTAATAAAAAAAGCTGTCATATTTCATAATGACAACACTGAACAATGTGCATTTGTCAATTTTTCTTACCTTAAAATCTCTCATCACACGACATGATTCAATCGGTCCACTGTGACGAAATAATGAGTACAACTCTCGATCCGTCATATCTTGCGGTAAATAGTTAACGATTAGATTCGTTCCGGCATTATGTGGATCGAAATTAGCACCAAGTGCTAATGAATTTGAACTTGATGTCGACATGTATGCACCGGTACCAAATGAACTACTACTTGATGGTAAATCAAAACGATGTCGAGACAAATACTGTGATGAAAAATCGGTGTCCTGGTATCCACACAGTGAATGAGATGTAAATGATGTAGGTGTTAAATGTTCAGCGTAATGTGACTGAAAAATTGCAACGAATTTGAACTTGGAAAACGAAAATTTGGGCACACAAACGCTTGGGCTCTGGGTGTTGAATCAAATGTTCGTTTTTTGACTATAAAAAAAAAAATACAAAAAAAAGTTATTATAAAAAAAATTTGTAAATTACTCGATAGAATATAAATTCTTAAGAATGTAAACATTCATAGAAGTAAAAAAAATAACAAACAACAACAGCAACAACAACAACAACAACAAACAAACAAACAATTTTGTTTTTCGACGCGATCGAGATTTGCATTTTAAATTTTAAATTTACGAACATACATCCTTTACTATTTGAGTCAACACCAAAAACCCATGCCTTAGCATCGCCGAAAAAGCTTGAGATTTACATCAAAAGCAACTCAGTCACTTACCATTCCAGTTGGCATGGAATTTGACATTCCCCACATTCGGCCGCTACTAATCATATGATATTATGGGAGAATATAAATTGTTTTTGTTTTTCATACCATTTTCATTTGTGCGGATTTTTTTTTTGTTTTTTTTTTTTTTTTTTTGGTTTTTTCAAAAAAAAATTTATTTGCACAAAAAATCCAGAGAAAAAACGAATTTGAAATATAATATAATATTGTGATGAATATGAATGGAAAAAAATCTGACTGCTCTCATATGAAAATGATCTTAATAGAATGAATACAGAAAAGATGATGACATACGCATAAATGGATGAATAATAAACAATACTAAGTCAATGCGATATGGTTATGAGTTCATATTATTACTTTGAAATGGTTCTGTTGTGAAAATAAAAAGGCATCAAGAAATATTTTTTTTTTTTTTCTTTTATAACGCATGAGGCCAATTGGTTCAGTATTGTTTATATGTTTTATGATCATAAATATCAGCAATTTATGAATCCTGACATGACAAAATAAATGAAGCGACAAAAATGAGAATTTCAAGTTTTGACGATTTTAACTACACTCCAAAAAATCTACTACTACATTTTAAACACATCTATGTTTTAATCAAATATTAAAACACTCGAGCGTTTTAATTTGAAAATTTTTAAACACTCGTGTGTCTTAAATATTGAACAAAACATAGATGCGTTTAAAATGTAGTTGTCGATTTTTAGGAGTGTACAAATGATGAAGATGCGTAATTGTGATTTTCAGCGGCAATTGAAATATGGAAACTATAAATTTAAATTTCAAAATTATACGAAGTGTATGAACATTTTCAAGTGGTTAAAACTAAGATGAATTGAATGCACACATGCGCTAAATAAAAACCAAAGAAGAAGAGGAAAAAGGGAAAAATCTTAAGATGAAATGGCCAGTGGTGTTGACTTTCACCAAGTGATGACTGATGACGGAACAGAATGAATGAGCATATTATGCATGACCTATTGATTTT
Organism: Resseliella maxima; assembly: GCA_029041755.1. Taxonomy (NCBI): domain Eukaryota; kingdom Metazoa; phylum Arthropoda; class Insecta; order Diptera; family Cecidomyiidae; genus Resseliella; species Resseliella maxima. Next base: position 554,802 of record JAQOWM010000753.1, read on the forward strand.
CTTTGCATGAACTATGTTTTAAAAATACTTTGACTAAAATGTGAATCAGTTTGTATATTTTTTCATTTACCTCGACCTAAATGGAGTGTAGCCATTTAATTTGTTATACATAATTTTTTTTTGTTACTTCTCTCTTGAATCAATGTGAAAAGAAATGTTAGTTATTGTTTTCTCTCTTATGTTAAATAACAGGAAAAGCTGTATTTTATGCGCAAATGAATTACGATTTTCGGGGTGATTTTTTTTCCCTCAATTTAGTGGATAATTTATACGTCGCAAAAAAAAAAACAATTTCACAATATAAATTCTTCCGACGATTTGTAGGCCAACGTTGTAATTACGATTAGTTGAGATCAATTGCCCATTAGTTGTATGTAAATTAGATTGCGTGTTAACGTCACTGAAGTTCTTCGTAAATCACACATATTCAATAAACAGCGTTTATTTCACGTAGATTCGGTACAAAAAAAAATCAAAAAAAAATCTTTGTCAACCATGCAGATGATTTCGGAATTTTGCGTTTGACCCACGCAACTTTTGTGTATATAACAAGGACGAATAAATTGGCGAGAAAAAAAAAAATTAAGACAAAATCGAATTTATCGAACGAGAATAAAAAAAAAAAAGAAAAAATTATTGAACTATCGACACTGTCACAGTACTTTTAACAAGGCAGCTGAAATATATAAGCCATGTAATTCGTTGTTACTAGACGATTTGCTGCTCCATCCACACGCGCGTAACCATGAATTCAAGAGCAACAACAACATCAATGCGCCCGAAGGGAATCCGTACGTTTCCAAACTATAACTCGTCACTGTGTGTATTATTTGTGTGTATTTGATTGATTATGTGTATGTATGGCTGCCTTTCCCAATGGATCCGTTCCAAATGGCTCCAAGTCCGTATATTATTTTATTTGTATGTTCTTTTTCGTTGCCAAATATCGATTGTTTTTTTATCGATTACACAGCGATTTCAAATATGATCACAAAACTTATTTTCGCTTTATTTTTTTTTCTCTTTGAAATTCATTGCTTTGTTTACAATTAATTTAAGGCAATTTTGGAATAATCAATCGCATACTTTATTTATATATTAATATTCACAAGGAAAAGCAATCGTTGTCAAATTTAATATAATAAAAAATTGAATTGTTTTTTTTTTTAGGATTTTAATCCATTTATACGATAAAAGAAGACATAAATATCAAATTAATTGAATTTTCAGTTGTCGAGATTAATAATTATATTTGAAAAAAAAAAATTTTTTTTTTTTTTTTTTGTTGAAATATTTAAGCGATTATTGTGATTACAATTGGCAGACATTAGTTTTTATGAAGAGACAGAATGAAAAAGAGAAAGAGAGTATGAAATAAAGAACTAAAAGAAAGAAAGAAGAAGGAAAAATGGAATATTCATTCCAATTCAATATATATATATATATGTATATATATTTTAGACAAAATTCAACGAAATTTCGATGGAACACAAGTAGTCGTGACAATTAGAAAATATACAAATTTACCGCATTGCGTGCTTCATCACTTAATCAAAACCAAGTAAATTACGTAGAAGGTCTCGTATATCGAATGCAGAGACTAATGCGAACAAACGTATAAACTGTATGCGCTTCGATGACAAACGCCAAACAATAACACAATACACCGAAAAAAAAATGTGTTTTTTTTAAATGCATCAGACTCTTTTATTTTCATGTTATTTATTTTGCTATTTTTAGGATTTTACAACAAGCAATTGATGCATTCTTGGCCATTTTCTATACGCAAATGAAGCTCAGAACATTCACATAAGTCAATTTTCATTTTTAGTTATTGTATAATGGGGGAATTTTGTTTTTCAACTTTCTTTTGCGCTATGTATGACTTTATGGCATTAGGTGTTTGGTTTTACAGCAAATTGTCTGCTGTGTCACAAATAGTAAAGGTCGTAAAAAAAAAAATCAATTGTCAGAATTCAAAATATACTCAATATAGTGTCATTTTCAAAAATTCGACACTTTTTTCTTAGTTTATTATTATTATTATTATTATTATTATAAGACAGAAAAAAAAGGGAACAGAATTTAATGCATTGCAAACACTTACACAGGACGCGTCAATTATGTTCAAAGATTTACGTATTTTTTTTTTTGTCTGATTTCGTTTAGTTTGTGTGTTTCATAAACTTGAACAATCACACTAAACACACAAAAACCATTTGATAAACACTTTAAATTTGTTAGAATTTCGTTATTTTATTCGGTTTTTTACATCGAAAAATGAAAAATATCAATTATTCTATCCTTTTTGCTGTGAAATGCTTAACATCGACAATGGAAGCACGCAAAAATTGACTGTCGATTTTTTTTTTTTCACAAAATCTCAAACTCATGAAGAGCGAAAAGGAGAATTAATACAACAAAAAAAAGAGACAAATAGAGGTTATAAATGATTGTGTCATTTCTCTTGGCTATGGATTTTCAATCTTATACAACGAATATGTATGTGTATGTGAGAAAGCGAGAGTTTCAACCGACTATATTCAGTTGTATTCATTGTCAGTTAAATGGTATGCGTGCATGTCAGTTATATTTTACAAAAGAGTTTGCATTGAGTTGCGCTGCGACTGAGTATGATGTTTCTTCTTTTTCTTTCTGACCTGAGCTACTTCTCTTTATCACACATAGATGCTCTCTCTCTTTCTATCTGTCTCGCTTCGTTCATTGTACTTCACAGTATTGCCAACTGTGATTCCGCATCAAATGAAACAAGAAATTCACATTGGAAACCACTAAAATATTTTATTGAGCAAAGCGAATTAGATGTATGGAAATGGAATACGTTTACATTTAAAATAAAATTCATGAAGAAATTTTTATTTCAAGTTGTAGTTTGGTTTGAACAAGAAAATCCCAAAAAAACAGTGTAATAAACACGTAGACATTTTTTTTAAATGATAATTTATGTTCATGTTTATTGCCTTTTTTTCTCATTCCCTAACTCTTATTCCTGTGCTAAGATTTTTGCATAGCAAATGTAAACTAAGCGCGCATTGGATTTACTGTAAACAAAATGAAGCAACATAAATGTTTCATCTATATTGCTTTGCAATATAATACCGTTTATGGTTAATACAAATAAAAATTTGTTTCAAATTGTTATCGCTATGAATTGTTCTTTGAAATGCACCAATACATTTATGTGAAAATTTTACATGCGCAGTTCAATGCCGACGCTTCGATTGCCATTTGAGCAACAGTTTTCACAGCGGACACATTGTTAAAGATAATTTTTGTATTTTGATTTTTGATATAATTAATATATTGACTACACATTCGACGCAAATAGTTTATAGAGAAATAATTTGATTTTTGAATCGTTTTTGAATTTGACGTCAATAGACAATGAACTCAACGGAATGGGGATTCTCCTCAAGCAGCGAGAGTGAATGTGATGACGATCGTGTAGTAACGAAAATTAGAAAAGATTCATTGTTTTACCAACAATATTGTATCGGTAAATACGGAATTGAATTTCCAGAAGATAATTATGTTGCACCAAAGCATTGCTCAAACAGTTCAATGCTCATTAGCGAACAAAATCAACACGCAAATACTTCATTCGCAAATATTAGTCGCATTCCTGAACTCGATGATTCACGCATTTTATCGCCAGGTTTGAATTCTAATTACTACAATATTTATTATTTTAAATGAATTTTTCATCTTTTACATGTTCGTAAAATGAATTGACACACATTTTATTAATTTTTTCGTACCATTTATTGAGAAAGAAATAAAATCTAATACTAAGAACTTATTCACAGGATTGATTTTGGAAAATACATTGGAACATGTAGTTTTCATTAATGAAGGTGGCAAATATCGTCCAGTACGTGTAATAACAAAGGAAGAGATTTTACCACCAAAAAAAACTCCCGATGGAAAGAAAACGGTAAGATCTGTCTCTCTACACTGTTATTTCATTAGGAATTTCCATTTAAAATAACAGTGAAGTTTCAAATAATGCTTGGAAATAAAATTAACTTTGATGATTGAATGCATGCGTTTACTATTTCATTCATTTAAAAGAAACTTCAATCGTACGATAACTCGTTCATTTTGTGTCAATAAATATTTGATAATAAAACAAATTTGCTTTTTTTTTTTTTTTTACTTAGTTCAAGACCGAACCAACATTCACAGAGATACATGTGCCAAAAGAAATCCCATTAGAAAAAATTGATTTAATCGATTTTCCAAGAGACCCGCGAAAGCCAAAACGAGATGAATATTTTTACGATGGATGTGAGAATGAATATATGTTGGTGTTGCCCAGATTTTGGCGTGAAACTGTGTTACAAAGTGAAATTGAAAAAAATCGCCAACGAAATCCACACTTGGATGGTTCATTCAAACGAAGCAATTCTTATGTTCGAGAACGAACATTGCAAAGGACACAAAGACTTTCTGCTTGTCCACCAAGAACTGATCCAAGATTAGATAGAAGTCTTTTCACCGAAAGGCCTCGAAAATTGATCACACCCACAAAAAAACATAACATTTCACAGCCAAATCTCAAAGCGACATCAATCTCTAATTTCGATGATAATGAAGTTGAAAATAAGTTTACATCATCATCATCATCATCACCATCGCCTTCCAAACCATCATCGTCCGACTCAGACAGTGATTTCTCATATGCGGGTTTCCAAGAAAATAAAATGACAAGAATAGCTGCAAAGCGTAAAAGATCCCCCGATTCAAATAAGGATAAAAGCCATGTACCACCGATTAAGTTTGATTCAAAGGAGAAAAAAGTAACACATGTAAATAGCAAGAGTAAGTAATCATATTTTATATTATTTGGCACAAATTTTCAGTTCTTTAATTGAAAAATATCCATTCTATCGAAATACAGAAATTTCTTTATTCGATGAACCGCCATTCGTTAACAAAGATGCTATATTGTCTGCACTGACTGATGATACAGGCAGTGATGGTAAGTTAAACCGTTACATGTGCACTGAAAATGAGATTGATTTTAACGCGTTCTTCATTATTCAGATTTAGATAATATTTCTTCAAACATAAGTAGCACAAAGATTAACGCAGCGAAAACAGTGACAAAAAAAGTGACAAGAAAAGCGCTCATAAAGTTACCACCAATTGGTTCATACAAAGCAAAAGCAAAAGCAAAAGCAAAAGCAACAGATGTTTTAAATGACAGCAAAAATGTTGCTGAAGGTAGCAAACGATCGAATGAGAAAAATTTGGAGCAAAATGTTAACGTTTTGGATGAAATACAAGCAGATACATCGAATATAAATGAAATCGAATCACCAGAAATGGAACCACTACAGCCATGCCAATCTGACACTATTTCCAACAAAAGTACATCTTCAATTTCATCGATTGAACGACAGCTTGCCGCAATGACATCACCAAAAAAGCATATTGAAAATAATGTGAACGCCAAAACGAACGGTAAAACGCACTATATTTTATGCATTATTTACAAATTAAATTAAGTTTTTTTTTTCTAAATTTCAGATGAAACGCTCTCTGACAATTTGTCCGCAGGCATTACAGACAACGCATCAATATCTCCGAATGAATCCAACATCGCATTGAAAACTGATACTACTGATAGTGGCATTCAAACTGCAACCGAATCTTCGCCGATGGGAAGTACATCTGATATAACAGATTCATCATCAAATGATAAACCAACATTGAATGTTTTGTCAAATGCTATCAAGAAGGTTGACAATATAGACAATGTTGAAATTGTAAATGATGAAACAGAACAAAAAATAAAACCATCGTCGGCAAAGACTGAATCCAGAAATTCTGTTGTCAAGTCTCTAGAGAATGAAAAGAGTATGTTTGTAAAATTGTTATTCATTTTTTTTTTCTATACATAAACATTAAAATTTATATATTTAGAGCATGATGTGGGTGAGGATCTGATTGAAAATTTATTTGGATCATTATCATCAATTAATACATACATTGATGTACCAGAAGTTGGTGCAAATGCTGACATCAATGTGGATGACATAGACAATGATCCATTCGATCCGAACATTTTAGATGAACTTGGACGCAAAATTGAGTTGAATCTGTTGGCAGAAAGATCGAAGAAAGGAGAACGAACAAAAATAATCATCCATGATTATAAGGAACTGGATGATTCTTTACCATTGCCAATGCCAATGCCAACGCCAACGCCAACGCCAACGACAAAGCCAAAACCAACGCCAGCACCATCTTCAGCGTCAGTGTCAACGTCAGCGTCAGCGTCAGTGTCAACGTCAGTGTCAACGTCAGTGTCAACGTCAGCGTCAACGTCAGCGTCAACGTCAGCGTCAACGTCAGCGTCAACGTCAGCGTCAGCGTCATTGTCATTACCACCATTATCAGTGCCAAAAATAAAACCGATGACTGATGATTTCGAAATGTCAGATGAGGATTATGAAGATGACAAACCATGTGGAATGGATGCTTTAATTTTGCCAAATTCAAATACAGATCGCAACGCTGTCGATGTTATGAAATCGAATTGCAATTTGTGTACATATGAAGCAACCAAAGGATGGAAACAGCTCACCAAACATTATGTAAGAAAGCATCCAGGAAAGGAAATTTCAATTTCACGCTTGGCCAAAGGCTTCAATCCGCAAGAACTGAATGAAACTTCATTCATACCAATTATTACAAAACAACGTAATGAAACGATGATTCAGTCATTGTGTTATATATGCAATGAAGGTTACAATATGTGCAGTTCAAAATGGTTAATGCATTTCATTGCACATACAGGTATGTAAATTAGATTCAGCGTTCATCAAATAATAATACGAACATTGCGGTGCATTAATTAAATAAATCACTTTTATTTGACAGGCGAATTCGAATTTCGATGCAATAAATGCGATAAACAAATCATTCAAAATCTGCACAAAGCATGTCATTCAAAGGACAATCAACGTATTAATGGACCACACGATTTTACCGACAATAAACTTTATGGTTATGTATGTGCTTTATGTAATTACATTCAATTAAGCAAACGCAGTGTGCTGACTCATCTTGAAAATGAACATCAACAGCTGGTCAACGATGAGCAAAATATCATTGAAATTGTTTTACTCAAAAGTACACAGCCACTTGTTGATCTACTTTGTGATGATAAAAACGATAAAACTTTGATTGAAGCAAAACAACGCGTTTCCAATCTTCATCAACCAAATCGATACCAAAACGTGTCTCCCGTTTTCATTTCTGATGATGAGGATGAACCTGAATGTACTGAAAATGAACTAAAAACCGTTGATTTGACTTTTTCTGATGACGATATATGATTGTTTCATTATCAATTCTCATTCATTAGATTTCAAATGAAATTCGATATTATTTTCTTTATTATCATAATTATTATTAGTATTATTATTATCATTATTATTATTATTATCATTGAAAAATGGAAGCAAAAAAAATTAACAAAAAAACATGACTAATTAATGAAACTCAAACGTTCAAATATTACATTGATGGAATAAATCCGAATTTGATTATATTAAATAAAATGACTTTGTAATAGAATGTACGCATTTTATGCTAGTATTAAAGCGAAATCATTCTAAGATTATAAGAAAACAAAAATGACAAGTCTTACAGAATTATAGTATTAATTTGGATAATTTTATAGAAGACGATAATTTATCATATTTTCAAAATGAAAAAATAACATCCGGATCTCGTTTATTATCCGATATTTAAAACTTTGTTAAAAACAATAACTTACTATTCAACATAGTTTCGATATTTTGTTCTTATATGAAAAGATATCGATGAAGTTTTTCATCGTGAAGAAATTACAACACAATTACAGTGAAATATTTATTTCATTTGTATTTAAATGAGTTTCACTTCAAAAATAACAATTAAGTAAAAATGAAAACGAAATTGAATTTAAATAAAATTAAATGTATCTTTTCTATTTTTTTATATCATTTGAAAAAATAATTCATTTCTAAAAAGCCATTTTATCAAAGCTATATCGATTGCAATGGGCACTTTTGTTTATAGTCATTGTAAATAAAAACTTAATTCAATTATAACCTTTTGCTGGTAACAGCTATTGATATAATGATAAAAATATTCTTCTTCAATCAATCCATCAACTCGATTGTCGCAATTTTCGATAATATGTACTTAAATCTATCTGTTGCATTCTTCACATCAACGTGCACGTTTGAATATATTTAATAATTTGAAGAGGCTTGAAAATGACTGTTCAGTTTTATTTTATTTTCACTTTAAGCTTTAATCCAAGAAACAGTAAAGAGCAGGGACGTGTATCGGTATTGGAATACCGGTATTTCGGCACAGTACGCGGTACGGATGCGAAATTGGTACACAAGACTTCGAATGCGTACCGATACAAAATGCAACCATAGTACTGGTACAGCGATTTGTACCAGTACCAAAAGGATAGATAGTACCGGTAACACTAGCATTTATTGTACCGGTATACTGCTCAAGCCAACCTTATATATATATTGTATATACCTATTCGGATTTGCACCGGTACAAAAAGTGCCATAGCTGTACCGGTACAAAAGTTTTCAGTGATACCGGTAATGTACCGGCACACTCCCAAAGGGTGTGTACGACGAAAAAATATTGCGGTACAGGAAAAAACCTCGAAAAATACATTCTATTTGCATCTATTCGCGCAAATATCAATAATAGGTTTAGCAAAAAGCAATTCTTGCATGATTCTTGCCTGTACCGTAATATTTTTGAAGGCCGGTTTGACGGCCAAGAATGAACCACGTCAATTTTTGCCTTCTTCAACAACACACAAGTGCTGCGCAACCAAGACGTAGTTCGGTGATCGAAGGTTAGGAATGTCTAGAGATTACAGCGGGGGCAAAAGATTGTCTTTATCTAAATGCTCCTCGAAATATTTAGCATGAACTCTGCAAAAAGTCCAAAAAATTTCATAGCCCAAAAGCACCACTTTTTTTGGGTTTTTGTAAATTCTGCCGATATTGTTGTCCGAATTTAGTTTCTATCAATTGATTTTTATTAAAAAAGTGTAGCACGAACATGACCACACGAGTTTAATGATGTTGTACCAGTACATATTCGTTCCAGTACAATTTCAGTAATTTTTTACAGGAACAAAATTTGTACCGGTACAAAAATACACTCACTGACAAATACCGCAATTTGTCTCGGAACATATACCTGGTAATGAGCAACCAGTATTTGTAAAAATATTTAACCTTCTTAATAAATAAAGTGTCTGATTTTGATAAGATAATTTTTTTTATTTATACTTTTATTGAAACAGCTTGAGCAAGAGTAATGAAAGACAATTATCAACAATTATAATTGATTGAATGTTTTAGCAAAAGCTAAGAATAAACATTGCGATAGAGATTGGATTTAATATTATAAGGCAATCGATCAATTGAATCCAGGTAAATTGCCTGAAAATAAAGGAAAATGCCCCTAATAATATTGTAATTAAATGAAATAAAATGAATTATTACTTACTTGAACTTCCAGAGCACATCAAACCACCATCGACAGGTAATAAAATTCCATTGGTAAAACTTTCTGATGCCAAATAAGCGATAGCCGAACTTGTGTCCGATACTTCACCAACTCTGCCGACTAAGTAGTCGTGTTTTCGTTCTTCATAAAACTTGTCTTCATTTGATGCATTCACACCAATTGATTCAAAAATTGGTGTACGAATCGTAGCTGGATTCACGGCATTTACTCGAATTCCTTTCGGTGCCAATGCAATTGCTGAACATTTTGTAAATTGATCGAGACCAGCTTTAGAAATACAATAAGATGTATAAATATCAAATGGTCTTAAACCAGCAACGCTTGATATGTTCACAATATTGCCTTTTGTTTTCTCCAAATATGGTACAGCTAAATTTGTGAGAATTATTACACTTCGCAAATTCGTATTTATTATGGAATCAAATTGTTTAACGTCAAATTGAATGACACTGTCAGAACGAAATATTCCTGCATTATTTACTAAAACATCTAGTTGGCCAAAACATTTTATTGTTTCATTAATGATGCGCTCAGCATCTTTTGTCACATCTGCGACAATGGCAAGAGGTGTTGGTGATCCAACTTTAACAATTTGATTAACCACTTCTTTTAAACGCTTCTCATTTCGGCCAACAATTGAAACTTTTGCACCCAACTTTGCAAGATGACGAGCAGCATCAGCACCAATTCCTGAAGATCCACCTGTTATTAATACAACTTTACCAGTGAAACTCATGTTTTTCTTTTAGCAAAACTTTTAAATTTTTACGATTTATGTAATCAATCTCACTTGACGATTCTAAATAAAGTGCTAATCGATAGCCAAACAGCACTTGCATTTATATCGATGCATCGCTAAAAAAATACACATTCATCTGATTAGAGATATGATTATTTCAAAGTAGTTGATTACGATGAGTTTACATATTTGTTCAAATCGTCAATGTCAGACGATAATGGGCGCAAAAATGGTTTTAATACTCATATCAATTATAAAATATTGTACATGCATTATAAAAGAAAAAATATTTCCTATTTCATTAAACAATTAATATATATTCTAAATGAAGAAAAAAACCTGCACGATAAATTAAACAAACAATTCAGTATATTTCTATTCAATGTATATTCTGAATATGAATGTCATTTGTCAATACATTTTTTTTTTCTCTAGATTATTCTATGGAATATTATAATTCATACATTGTGATTCAAAATTCTTCCAAATCATATTTCATTGTCGAAATATTTAATTTAATTCAATTGAATCATATTCAGATGATGTTATTAATTTTGCTGCATCATATGCATATCATTATATTATTTGAGTTGATTTTTATCAAAATATTTGTTTCCAAATAAATATTGCGTTTGTGAAATTTTTTGTTTACACAGTACGTTTAATTCAGCTCAATCTACATAAATATTTACAATTTAACACAATAGAATGAAACAATTTGTATAATATATTGCATATGAAGCAAACTTACCATAAACAATTCGCGCTAAATTATTGATTGAATTTTCAAATAAAATTGATCAAATGTTATTTTTCGAAGTAAATCAATTGTCATTCATAATATTTGTTTTTATTTGTATTTATTTAAACTAAAAGCCATATTATCACATCAGCTTATCCAACTCAAGTATTAAGTTTAAAAAGACGAATAGGTCGCTATGAATTTTTATATCGAAGTAAATTTTCAACAATTCAACTGTTCAATTTCAACATAAATTGGTTTTGATTAAAATGGATAATAACGATGACATATGGAAGGCTTGGTACGAGTGCAAAAAGTGCGGAAATCGATATGATGAACTCAACGAGCAAGCACGCTATTATCGCAAATGCCCAAAATGCGGTACAAACAACCGTCCGTTTGTTGATGTGAGTTAGACCAAGTTAATTTACAACATTATATTTTATAATATCTTGATCATAAAAATATTATAAAATATTTGATATTTTAATAAAAATAATGATTTTGATTTATTTGTATTTTTCGAAATAATTTTACAGCATTGCGTCCCACCAGGTGCAATTTTTTGGTAATGAAGCATATTTTAAGTGAATTATAAAATAAAACATTTTATGAACGATGTAATCAAAACAAAGATATAACTTTTTTTTTTCCAATAAATAGTGATTGAAAAAAAATCATTTGCATTTTCTTCTTATTGGCTGTAAAATATACGAATTTTATGTGAAATAGTGAATGATCGTAAATAGTTATTCAGTTAATCAGATATAGAGACAACGTTTGACTTATTTCATATACAATCAATTACTGAATAGGAACTATATCTGTCTAATTTGACATCTTTTATAATATTTTGAACATAAATATGTGAAATTTACATTATAAATAGCAGCTGAATAAATCGAATTGCTAGATCAAATATTAAGCTCTATTTAATTCTATTTATTGAACTGATTATTGTAGGGACTTTCAGAAACAAATACCATGTAATCAATGTTCAAAATGCATAAAACTGGAATAATGGAAAATATTTTTATTTTTACTTTTGCACAGTTAACACCTGCGAGATATATTCACGGAACATGCATCCATTCTATATATGAAACACTTTCCGAAATATTGTAAACAGCATCGATTTTACTTCTTCTCAATAATATACACACGCATAATCAGTGTAAATATCTCATATTTTGTACATTGGTGACTAATATGATATATTATATCCAACAAGTGTATGTTTTCATTTCTTATTCGAATATATTCACAGATCATTTTTTGTTGAATGGTTATTTTAAACAGTAATACTATTACAATGGTTCTACACAACAGCCACCAATGTAAAGTCTACCACCAGTAAGTGTAGCTTGGTTTTTTTACATAGTTTAGACGAATACAAAACAATCGTCGTATGATTGTATGCTTTTGATATAAGTTATCAATGGGTATTGCATTGGGAGAGGTGTACGATCGAATCCTAAACCAAAAATGCCATCAGATGCATCATTAATTATGTTGATATGTTCATACATTGCTTTACCAAAACGTTGATTTGTAACTATCAAATTACCAACCTATGAAAAGAACACAGTATTTTTTTATAAGTAAAAATCTGTACTCATAATGACAGAGTCTATGTCAATAACACCGTTCACAAGACCTACACCATAAGATGCACTAAAATGATGTCTTCCATTTGGTTTATATCCAGATTGATACGTTGATGAAGCTCTCTCACTGTAATAGTTTGGCGCATCTGAACAGAAATTTAAAAATGTTATTTTTACATGGAAAGAAGGATATTTTGTAAAAAAAACACGAATGAGATCTTTGAATGAGAATTTTATATTGTTTCTTACACTATCTATCATAAAAGTCAACATATTTGTTTTTATTTCACATTTCAATGTTGTTTGTTTGGTTCTTCGTTCGTTCGTTCGTTCGTACGAACGTTTATGAATGATTTTTTTTTTAACCAATCTTCAGTTTTAAATGAGTAGTATTGTCATCACCAATTCCATTGGATGCTCCAGCAATTAGAACTACTTTACTGGTGAAACTCATTTTAAAACTTTACTTTTGCTATGATTTTTACTCATATTTAATTGATGATCTCTTCGTAAACCATCATATACAGCATCCGTTAAAACTACTTGCTTTAAACACTATACACATGCACGTACGATTCGCAATATTGTATGCCATTCCATGTATTAGTGGCTAATCTATACATTATATGAATACATTCCTAAAATAAAAAATGTCGAATAACTTTGCAAACAATTTTATGATTTGTCATGATGAGAGTGAATATCTCATATTTGGCAATTAACACACAAAAGCTTGTGAAATGTGAAACATTGTTGTAATCATACATTAAATCCATGACAACACAATTTCTTTATTACTTTGATTCATTATATCGTGCGACGAATTTAGCTTCTAAATTTGTTAATGTTTAATTTGCAGGCAATTTACTATGTGATTAAAAAACAAATTTAAGATAATTTTTTTTTTTTTTATTGAACAATTGACAAAGAAAATGAAATGTTTAGCATTTAATAAAACGATTTTGTTATTTATCTGTTTACTTAACAACAGATAAATGTTCAAAAATGGTATATTTGCGTTAATTTAATAAATTATCCCAAATTTATGCTCCAGAGAGTAATGAGCCTCCATCCACCTATAAGAAAAAGGTAAAATATGTATTATTTTCATTTAAATTATAATCATTACGAGGGGAAAAAAATTCACCGGTAATAAAAGACCCGTTAAGAATGAAGCTGAACTTTCATCTGCCAAATAAGCAATGGCCGCGCTTGTATCAGACACCTCACCAATTCGACCAAGTGGATATTTAGTTTTATATTCTTCAAACATTTTTTCAGCTATTTCTGTGGTTAATCCGACAGTCTGGAAGATTGGAGTGCGTATTACAGCAGGATTGATGGCATTAACTCTAATTTTTTTTGCAGCCAAATCCAATGCTGAACATTTGGTAAACTGATCTAATGCTGCCTTCGCCATACAATAGGTCATAACATTTGGAATGGCTTTTAAACCAGCAATGCTTGACACATTCACAACATTTCCTTTTGTTTTTTCCAAATGTGGCACACATAGTTTAGTTAATGTTATTACACTGCGCACATTTGTGTTGAAAATTCGATCGAATTCCGACAATTTGAAATCACAAACATTATCTTGTATTACAATTCCAGCATTGTTCACTAAAACATTTAGTTGTCCAAAGTGTTTAATAGTCTCGTTTACAATACGTTCAGAATCTTTTGTAACATCAGCTACTATCACCAATGGTGCTGGTGATCCTGCATTTTTCATTTGTTCGGCAACATCGTTTAATCGTTTTTCATTTCGACCAACAATTGACACTTTTGCACCTAATTTAGCCAAATGTCGAGCAGCATCAGCACCAATTCCAGATGAAGCACCTGTTATTATTACAACTTTTCCATCAAAATTCATTTTCAACACTTTTACGCAGCGCACAATTCCGTCAAATCAAATGTGAAGGTTAAACCAAACTGAAAATACAATTCAATATACGCACATATTTATACCACACATTTATTTGTGTATAGAATTTAATTGAAAGGAACTTCACTCTTCATGAATATCTTTGAGTGTATTCTATTTAACAAAACTCATATGTATAATATATAAAACCACAGATACGATTGAATTTTTTTCTCTCTTTTTGCACTGTTCTTATTTTAATCTTTAAATTTCAGGTATAAGCTGGTTTTGATATTGTACAAGTTTGTTTGCGTTTGTTTTCTGCATATTAAAAAATAAAATAAAATAATAAACATTCATTGTTGGAATTATTTTTCTTCGTTGGATACACAATTTTGTTGTAATTTTCTCTTAGCAACGTTCAATAGCAACATATGAATTTGCGATTTACTGGTGTATCGGTTATAATTGTTGATGTATTGCAACAATCAATTGGTGGAAAAAAGAAGCCATACGATTTCAGTTTGGTTCAGTAATCTCAGTTTGATTTAATAAAGAAGATTATTAAACGCAAATAATTTTACTCAATTATTTTCAGTTGAATAAATCAAATGATTGATGACGTCGTGACATATATATTTGCCGCTAGAATTACAATCGACAGACATTTGTCATTTGTCAAGTACGTTGCAGTACATTGTTTAACAAAATAACTGACAATTTTCTGCAAATTTAATTTCATAGGAGGCTCAACGAATTAATCAATAAACTTTTATTGATTTGGCATCGATTGATCAACTCATTGGTCGTATATGCAAAAAATGTGAAGTTCAAAATGGTTAATAAAACATTTGTATCGCCAGTTATTACTATAACTTTACTAGTGAATCTCATTTTTTTCACAAAACATTTGAATTTTTATTCAATCAATATTACTTGGATTAGAGAAATTAGTTAGCAAATCGTAATCATTATTTATTTGTTCATATTTGTTAATATTTATAAATGGTTCATATGGTGGCGGATTATATGGATAAATTGATTAAGTCAGCTAATCTGATGAGTAATTGTTGTTAGAAAGAAGCGCTATGTCTATCCATTTGAAATAAAGAATGAAAAAAGGAAAAAAAAAAAAAAAAAAAAAAAAAAAAAGAGAAGAGAAGAGAGAGAGAGAGGAAGAGAAAGAGAGGGAAGGAGAGGAAAAGAAAAAAGGAGAGGAGAAGAAGGGGAGTAAAAAAATAAAATAAAAAAATAAAGAAAAAAAAAAAAAAAAAAAAAAAAAAAAAATTTTTATTATTTATTCATAATTATTATTATAAAAGTAGTAGTGAGGGGAAGCATTATTTCTACTCTTGCATACGCAGATAACCTAGTGCTGTTTGGTGGCTCAAAACAAGAATTACAAAACAGTATAAGCGATCTAGAAGCGGCTTGTACGAACTTCGGAATGACAATTAGCAGCTCAAAGACACATGTCATGCATATAGGCAAAAATCGGAAGCAAGTGAATTGTATGTTGAATGGTAGTATCATCCATCGACAGCAATTGTCAATTGCGCATAGAAACTAGCGCCCTCTGAGAAGTGTATTTTATGTTATTGTTGTTGTATTTTGACAATTGCTGTCGATGGATGGGTAGTATGCTTGAGCAGGTGTCTTAATTCAAATATCTTGGCTTCATCTTCTACGAAGACGGCAAGTTGGATAAGGAATTCGATCATCGCAAAGTGAATGGTAATAAATTTGTTGCACAGCTTAGTTCGCATGTTTTCAATAAACGCGAGTTGAGCAAGGGAACAAAGTTGATGATTCATCAAAGTCAATATTCAGACCAACTATCACGTATGATAGCGGGAGCTGGGTCGATTCGAGCAATTTCATTTATGGTTTGGAAGTGCCTGATATGAAAATTTTGCGTATGATTTCGGGTGTGTCGCGTAGGGATCAATGGGAGAACGGAATTAGAAATGAGAAAATACGTGAGGATTTGAATGTGGAGTCGATTGACGAGGTTGCTAGAAAATCAAGATTGAGATGGTTTGATCATGTACAGCGTATGAATGAGTTTCGTTTACCAAAGGTAATTTTGAATGCTAAAGCCGAATGAACCGAGCGTTAATGGTCTATAAATGATTGTTGTTGTTTGGTGGATATTAATTGAATGAATTTCTCTGAATTGATTGTTCACTTTTAGTTTTATTTTGTTGTAAGGTGTTTTGTTGTTGTGAATTTGTGTCGCCAAATTCCAAGAATTTTAGTCGGTGTTGCACCGACGTTTTAGTGAAATTTGTGTCGCCCAATTCCTGAAAATTCAGTCACTTGGACTCTTTGACATAATGAAGAAATGATCCCCTAATGCTTTAATCATGACTTCTGATTCATCAGGGAGTTATCTAATAACGATTTATCAATATACATTGACTATTTTGAATGCTGAAGTTAATGAACCGAGAGGTGGAGGTAGACCGCGTAGACGTTATTTGGATTCAGTCAAGAACGACTTGAGTGAAAGAGAGTATGATTGGAATAGGGAAACTCACGACCTGGCTCTCGAGAGAACAAGCTGGAGAAGAATTGTTAGAGGGCTACCATTACAAGACAGACCAGATGCTGTAGGGCATTAATGGTCTATAAATGATTGTTGTTGTTGTTGTTGTTGACTATACCAAT
The DNA here is from genome assembly GCA_029041755.1 of Resseliella maxima. Lineage (NCBI taxonomy): Eukaryota > Metazoa > Arthropoda > Insecta > Diptera > Cecidomyiidae > Resseliella > Resseliella maxima. The sequence continues at coordinate 572,024 of JAQOWM010000753.1, forward strand.
GGAAACGGCAAAAGAAATACATTTTACCGTTTGCATTCCGTAACGGTATATGTACAATTCAGTGTATACTTTTTATGGCGTAGTACATCGATCGATCATTTATATACTTGCTTGCGTTATGTTTCGTTACACAAGTCAAATGTTTTGATTCATTGTTGATTAACAATAATAATTATAATAAGTTCTTTTCAATTCAAACAAACAACGTTTTTTCACGTACACATTGGTGTGGAATAACACGACATCTATAAAAAATAAGTTGCTTAGTTATGTGAACGAGACATTACATTAAATATGCTGTTGATAAATGACAGTTTTGTTGATGAAGCACGTGGCGCTCAGTTTTGTTGTTATTCATCTTCTTAACGGAGGTGTATTCAAAATTTGCATTGTGTTTTTAATCAATTGTAAAGCAAATTCAATTCCAAAATGAATGAAACACTAAATATAGTTTCAACGGCAGCAAATTTGCCAAGCAAACAATTTATGCAATTACTCAGTGCATTTGAGAGTCATCAAACATTTAGTCAAAAGGTAAATACACATAAAATCCATTAATATTCAACTAAATACATTGATTTGTAATTGTAGGCAACTCATGAATTGGATTCGATTGTGTCACTGATAACGAATTGTTTAAATTCGTTTGACAGAAAACACGAAGGTCTTTTGTTGCTTCAATCGTTTTTGGGGCAATGCCAGTTGGATTTAATTGAACAAAAGGGCAACTTATGGCTTTCGTTATGTACAAAAATCTGCGCTCAGAAAAAACCAACAATGACTGTATGCCTTAGTTATGAAGTAATAAACGATATTCTGGCCAAATCTGTTCATATTCCTGACCTTGGCAAAACGATCGCAAGCAATTCACTGAGTAAAATCATTGAGAGTGTTAATGGCTTATCACCAGAATGCCATTTGGCTGCATTGAAATGTTTAGAAAATTGTATGAAGCTTTATGCTGGTCCATCGGGCGCTTCACGTGGAATTATTGATCGATTTCTAGGAACATTCATTGACAGCAGAAATCAAGCGTTTGTCATTCAAAGCGGAAAGTGTTTACTTCAATTGCAACAAGTCAGAGGTGGTTCTGTTCAAGGTAGCAGCTTAAAGAGCAATTGGACGAATTTACAATCTCAACTCTTGGGCAGTTTACATACTATACTGAATCAATTATTTACAAATACGACTGAAACTTATGATGGTTTCAATTTTGAAGAAGATCTCAAAACATTGAAGACTACTGAGTTGAATTTAAGCCCGGAACCAGTTCAAAGAGCAACTCAATTATTGACCAGATTTAAAAATATCACTGATTATCTGCGAATCGCTCTATGGTATGAAACTAGTTTGTAAATTGTATTGAATTTTTTTTACAAAAAAAAATTTCTATTTGTATTTTGTAGTGAACCATTTCCAGTTGCAAAATCTGTTCAACCCGGTTTGATATTTTCAATAATTGCCCGAGGATTAGCTGTGAATTGTTCAACATTGTCGAAAAATGCAATCACCGATAATATTGCCATCGGAGCACTTTTACCAGAAGTTCATGTTTCATTGTTTCGTTTGTTGAATTCACTAATTTTGTTGTATGTTTTCAAAAAGCCAAATTTACCATCTTGACTATAGTATTGAATATGTTTAATTTTCATTGATTTAATACAGATTGCGTACAAATTTGCTTCCGTTTGCAAATCAAATTTGTCAATTGATTGTTCAGTCACTAAAATGGACATCATCTGGCAAAGCAATAGGTTTTAAACGACCATTCATGTAAGCTCTTCATGCACCAATACCATATTCAACAAATTTGATTAAAACAATTGATTTTCATCCAAATTTTTATTAGTTCGATAAGACAAGCGGCTTATAACACCCTTAGTTTGTGGTGCAGTACAACTAAATATGGAAGTTTAGTTGAAACAATTGCTGAGGATTTGATTAAATTTATTATTCAAGATATAACACCATATCAAAGTGAAGTAACATTAAAGGTACTGGCCGGAAGCCGTAAATATTTATCGAAAAAAGCTCGCCAAAAGTTGCACAAGGCACAAAATGATGCTTCAAATATAGCACAAACTCATTCAAAATCATTTAATCCGCATAACACAAAAATCATTTACTCGGATAATGGAAATGAACCATTGTGTGAAGCTGCACTAAATTGTTTAATAAAATTATTACAAGCTGGCGGTTGCTTTGTCAAATCTCTGCATCAAAAGATTCTGCAAGAGAATATTGTGGCACTTTCTCTGGGTGTTGCCAATACAATGCCAAAAAAATCCAATCTTTACTTTAATTATGAATGCCGTAAAATTCTTTATAGTGCTTTGTATGCTTTAACTCAATCACCGCATCATCTTTGTCCACCACCAATTCAATATGCAGTTGAAATTTTCAGAATGGGCCAAATGCATGATATTAGTGCAGAAATTCGAGACAAATGCAACGAATATTTGAATGGCATTGAAAAAATTTTACATCCGCAAAAGGAAATCTTTTATTTTCCAACCAATGTAAATGATGTCGCTGAAGCATTCAAAAAAGATACTGAAGAGGCACGAACCAAGGCAAATGGATTATTGAACAGCGATGAGTCCAGTGACGAAAGCGATGATGACAATGACAATGACAATGAGGTAACATTGATTTATTCAAATATTTGTATCAAAAAAATGTAATCCAATTTTTTTTCGACATTCTTAGGTGGCTGATATTGAAATGAGTGAAGTAGATTCAATATCAAAACCTTCAATTCAATCATCCGAAGAAATTGCAATCAATCAATGTGTTGAGCAAGTAGATATTGAAACTGAATTACCACATGTAGAAGAGATTAGCAATGAAAGCAAAGACACGATACAGTCAGAAACATCTCAGTTGATACCAGAGCCACAGAAAGAAAGTCAAATGTTAGTTGAATCCGAAGAATGTTCCGAAGAGAAACCATTAACTTCACCACCACGAAAATCAGCTCGATTGTCGGCAAAACGACGTAATTCAACAACAGATAATGATATTTCTGTTACAACAAAATGTGAATCACCGATACCCAGACGAAGATCACTACGACGAAATTCAATTTCTATTCAAGATACAACACCAGCAAAATCTAAAGAAGGGACAAACAAGCTACCAACGATTCTTGAAGCTGATAAAATCAAGGACAATGCTGATGCTAAACTAACCAATTCGGTTACAGACAATGATATGCAAAAGAGTGAAAAAGCATTAGTCGATGAACTGGCTGCAGCATTTGTTGAGGAATTTATCGATGATGAAAATTAAACTTAAAAAATTAAGTTTTTATTTTTGTGATCTTTTTATGAAAATAAAATGAAAATTATATTCTTTCAAATTATAAAATTTTAATTTAATTTGAAAAAAAAAACTATTTATTTGAATTTCAACCAAATTGTTCCTATTTAGTGGAAAAAATCAAATGTGAACAGGACTTTAATTGAGCTACAAAAGTGACATCTGTCAGTGTTGACGAGTGGAAATAATATTTTAATATCGACAACTTCACGCTCTTACATTAATAATTCTCTTTCCGGTGGTTCTTGTCAAATTAAAGGTACGGAATTTTTAGCTGTGGAAATAAATTTACTAAAAAAAATTATAAAAATCTGAATAATTGCATTTTCCGTGGTAAATTTTATTGCAAATTGAAAAGATAAATCAAAATCAGTTCAAGTACACAAGATTAATTGTGAAATTTTTTCAAAATAATTACGATTTTGTAGTTTTATGAATGGCGTGACATGAGAACGCATTGCACATCAAGTCGAATACATATCACATGTGGCAGTATTGTTTACCACCATTCAACTGAAAAAATTACTTTTGTTAATTTCAATTAATTCATTGTGTTTTCTCATCTCATTTTATTCAGATGCCAGGTGTAACAGTAAAAGACGTCGATCAAGCTGCTGTTGTTAAAGCAGTAGGCGAGTTCTTGAAAAAGTAAGCATTCAACATAACCTTACATTTGTACATTTTGTAATAATCTGTGTGATTCAGTGATTGTTGATGTGATTTACAAACAAGAATCAATACAAAAAAAAAAAAACAAATTCGTTCATAATGTCGACACACGTTGCAAAAATTCCCATTTATTCAAACTGAATTTTTACAACCTTTTTTTCGCATTTTTTATTTTCTAGATCAGGTAAATTGAAGGTGCCAGAACAAATGGACATCATCAAGACCGCTAAATTTAAGGAATTATCACCAACCGATCCAGACTGGTTCTACACACGTTGCGCTTCAATTTTGCGTCACTTGTATCATCGCCGTTCAGTCGGTGTTGGTGCTATCACAAAAATTTATGGTGGTCGTAAACGTAATGGTGTTCACCCATCACATTTCTGCCGTGCATCTGATGGTGCAGCACGTAAAGCTTTGCAAGCATTGGAAGCTGTTAAATTGATTGAAAAATCATCAGATGGTGGCCGTGTATTGACCCCACAAGGTCAAAGACATCTTGATCACATCGCCAACCAAATTGTTACAAAACAAAGAGCCGCAATCAAAGCCGCCGCTCAAGCCGTCATTGTAACTGCTTAAACAGTTCAAAAGAGTGCTAAAACATTCGGTCGTTCTTTTGTAAATTTACTGTTTAAATGGCAAATAAAAACAGAAAAAATTTCTAAATAAATCTGAAAAAAAATCGAAAAAACACACATTTGCATTTTATTGTAATTTGTTTTCATTGTCTAGGATGTTAATATGCGAAATAAAAAGTTTGATGTGGATCATATTCATAGATTTTTTGAATGAATTTCTTGAAAAAAAAATGCAAAAAGGGAAATTTATTAGTTTTCAATTTTATCGTAAATATGCAACATTCGAATGCCAACATTCTCCTGCCAACATTCGAATGCATTCTTCATCATTTGTATCTAAATCGCCCAAAATCACCTTATCGCCGCATTTATTTACCGCGTGAATTCGCTGCAGTCTGCGTGATTATGTTCGCCTGACATTTGAGCGAGAACAAAAAAAAAGGCAGTTGTTTTTCGCGCCTCAATTTGACAACCAAATACAAGAATAAAAAGAAATAAATCATTAATCATGTTTGTTGTATAAAGGAAAGACGATTGCAACGACTTTTTTTTTTTAAAAAAAAATAATTCGCTTTAAAAATCCATTGTAACTGTAATTAAAATAGAAAAAAAAAAAAAAAAGTCAAATTGAATCAGTTCATATTCCAAAACGAGAAATGCACACAATGTTTCCACTGAAATAATAAATGTGCAACGTGAATTTCTCAACTCACATCAATAGCTGCAGATTTTCGTCAAGTGTGGTTCGTGGATTTAAAAAAAAAAATTACGGCCACAAAATGTTTATTCAGGATTTAAAAAGCGAATTTTATAATATTTTGCGTGGTAAACGCATTTTAGTGATTGTTAATTATGACATCGACGCAATATGTGCTAGTAAAATTCTACAAACGTTGTTCCGCTACGATCACATGGTGTATTCCATTGTACCAATTATGGGAATTGCTGGATTGCAACGAGCCTATGCCGAGAATAAAGACGATGTTAAATATGTGCTGTTAATCAATTGTGGTGTCTGTTTGGATATTGTTGAATTGTTGCGACCGGAAGAAGATGTTACTTTTTTTGTATGTGATTCACATCGGCCCATGGATGTTTGTAATATTTACAGTGATTCTCAGGTAAAGAATTCTTCAACAATTCAGTGTGAGAAAACAAACATGCATTTAATGCAACTATCAACTATTTTGATTGCAATAATTTAGATAAAAATATTTGGTGAACCGAACAATGAGGAAGGAATTCCAGCATTTGATGCTCTATTTCGTGACGATGATAGTGAAGATGATGGCGAAGGCGAAGACGACGATAATTCGGATAAAGAAAATGGAGAAACATCGAATCGAACAGATCGTATTGAGCGGCAAATACTAAAAAGACGAGAGCTGCGCCAATGGGAAGAAAATCGCAACAAAATTATGTTCGACTATTCACAGTACAGCTATTATGGTCGAAGTTCGGCTATAATTTTATTTGAATTAGCATGGAAACTAAGCAAAGACTCGATGGAACTACTTTGGTGGGCCATCGTTGGGCTAACCGAACAATTGATAATGGACAAAATTGAAAGCAGTTCATATGTACTGGAAAGTGATAAAATTCAATCGCATATATCACGTTTAACAAATAAAGCCAGCGATCAATCGGTGCAATCAGCAATTAAAATTAATTTTGAAAAGGATTTACATTTGGCATTGTATCGACATTGGAGCGTTTATGAATCATTACGAAACTCCAAATATTCGGCATGCAAATTGAAATTGTGGACATTGCGTGGTGAAAAACGTGTACATGAGCTGCTTGTTGAAATGGGTTTGCCACTTGCTCAAGCTAAACAACAGTATAGTTCAATGGATATGTTATTGCGCAATGAATTTTTCCAAATGATTGAAAAATTAGCCGAAAAATATCAAATCGGTGACATTGTTTATGGTTCATTCACATTACAATATGGTTATCGTAATAAATTCTCAGCAGCTGATTTTGTTTATGCAACGATTGCAATTTTAGAATCAATTCGTAAAGATCGATCGCCAGAACATTGCTTTCTTGAGGCACTCGACAGTTTGTCACGTTCCAATAAACAATTACTCGATGCAGGCATTGAACAAGCAAAACAATTTTTATGTGCCGTATTTAAAGTTGTACAAACTGCATTGCAAGCAAATCAAGTGCGTTCAGCTGGCCCATTTTTGTATTTTATTATGAATGAAGAAAATCCGTATTTTTCCTGTCCACATGGACTGTCAATTTTAGCAAAATTTTTACTTGATAGCTATGTGTCAGTGTCTCGAAGCAAAAAGTCCATCGAACAAGCATTAATTGTAAGTTGCCCAGTCGATTTAGATATGGGAATCTATTTAATAATTGGCATTCCTCCGGTTAGTGAGGATTCATCGAAAAATTTCTTTGGCAAAGCATTCGAACAAGCTGCTTTAAATACAAATACATCAGTTTCACTTGATTTCTTCGACAGCTCAATTGCCCAAATTAGACAATCCGATTTGACAAAATTCTTGGATGGATTAACCGTTTTACTAAGCTAATTCAATTTTCGAATATGTCTATCTGATGATTACATCATTATTTATTTAGCATTTTTAAGACAAATAATTAATAATAATAAGAGAACAATAAATAAAAGAAAGACTTTGATTTCAATGTTATCGATTAACAACGTAGCATGTGGCTTATATATTAAATTCTCAACCTCAAGAAATCTGCTCTTAGGAACACAATAAATGTTAAGACTTGTTTTAATATCACATTTTATTGTTAGTGTTATTTTTTTTATTTGATTTTCTGCTATCCTTTCGTTTTCAGTGCGAGAGATGTGCATTAATACGACACTGTCATAAAACGCCATCTTTCAAATAGAAGCCAACTGCAATACAAAGCCAATGCAATGGTTTCTTCTTCTTTCACTTTCTTTGTTCTCATTCTTTGCTTCATTTACATTGTAGTGAGCGTCTTTTTTAAGGATGGCGTGTATATTTTGTATTATGACATCACAATGTATTTACTTTGACAATGCGCGTCTCTTGTTTCAGTGACGTCATCTCTACTACATTTCTCTTTAATATATTCTTCTCTAACATGTTTAGCTAGTGTTGATTCAATTCTTTTGTCACATTCATCATTGATTTTACTATTATTTATATATGGTCCAGTTGCATTAATTTTAGCCGATCCAATGCATTCGTTATCTTTGTAAAATACTGCAAACTGTCCCGGACAAATCGCTCTTACCGGATTATCTAATTTCACTAAAAGACCTTTTTCGTTTTCAATTAAATTGCATGCTTCTAATTTATGACCATGCTGAAAACGAAATGCAGCTCTTGTGACAACATTTTCTTCGAATGGTGAGCAGTAAATCCAATGTGGTTTTTCAGTATAAAATAAATCAGAGAATAATCTCGGATGTTTTGTGCCAGGCGCAACTAAAATTGTTTTTTTATCAGACATTTTTCGAACAGCATATAAAGCCTCTTTTTGTCGTCCCAATGAAATATTTTGACCAATTGTATAATTATAAATACCATGGTGTTGTCCAACTATTTCACCAGTTTCTATATTGACAAAATCACCATTTGTTGGATTTACATACTCGGATACAAAATCACTAAATTTTCTTTTTCCAATGAAACAAATTCCAGTACTTTCACGTTTTTTTACAATGTATCCTAATCCTATGTCATGTGCCAATTGTTTTACAGCTGATTTCATCATTGTACCGATTGGAAACATAGTTCGTTGTAATGCATCTTGTGGAATTTGGGCTAAGAAAAATGTTTGATCTTTTCGAGGATCAATCGCTTGATATAACTTAACATCTGTAGAGAAAAAATAAATATATTAAAAAATGGATCATATACGACTATAGTTCGAAATATTGATAATTGCTGAAAATTTGCGATAGCTTTAGCTATTCATCAATTGCCCAGCAATAGCTATAGCTATTGTTCAAAATAGCTACATCTTTCGAATATTTTTAGCAAATAACAATATTTACGGACCATAGCCATATACAAAATATGATTTCCGTAATTAAATTGCTAATTAAGTGCAGTGAAAATGACTTAGTACTTTGATTTGGTTGGAAACTTTCTAAATAGCATCCAAATGAAGTGCGAGCATAATGTCCAGTGGCTATTGCGTCAGCTTGTAAATTGTTCAATGCATATTGAAAAAAGGCGCCAAATTTTATGAACTTATTGCAATAAACATCTGGATTTGGTGTATAACCATTTTGATATTCTTTTAAAGTATGTCTGAAAAAGAAATGATATCATTTTCTTGAAGTAAAAATCAATTTAATCAATTCGTTTAGTCAAGTTTATTTTTTCCATAATTGCTGGAACTCTTACTCGAATACATTGGTCCAATATTGTTTGACAAATTCAATGCGTTGAACAGGTATTTGCAATTTATCACAAATGTATTGTGCGTCCTCCCAATCTTTTTCAGCTGAACAAAATCCAGTCTCATCAACTAAATCCCAATTTTTTAAGAACACACCGCGAACATCAAAACCTGTTTGTATCAATTGTTTAACAATTATAATTGTTAATAATTATTTATCATTTTTTCACTCCTCACTACATTTACCCTTTTGTTTTAACAAAAATCCGGATACACCGCTATCAACTCCACCAGAAATGCCCAAAATTACTTTTCGAAACATTTTTAATACATAAAATTAGGATCAATGTGGTGGAATCGATTTCCACTAAATGCAGTACGAACAAAACAAATCATCATAACCTCAATCTTTTATTTACATATTTGGATGACAGTATGTCATTGGCAATATAGAACCAATGGTCTTACATACGTACGATAAACTTTTGAACCAGCTGTTAGATAGTTATTTGGATTAAAACAAAGGAAAAATATATTAAAATGAATGGAAACAATTTGCGTATATCTCATACTTTTTTATTTTAAATATTCTACTAATATTCTGTAATTCGATAACACTTGGAAATCTTTGTGACTTGGCCTTAGTATCCTTAAAACTCAACTTTCTGTATTTTATTACGACTGCGACTGTTCAGGTGTGTCTACTTCACCTTTTGTGTAATGTGTGTAAGAATGTTTTCGAAGTTCGGTTTTCAATCGAAATGATTCTCCACACTGGCATCGATACATATTTTGACCCACATGAGACCGCATATGCTTCGTTAAGTCATTGCTTTGTGAAAATGATCGAGGACAATATGAGCAAACATATGCTGAAAATAAATCATTAATTTCAAATTAAAACATGAATTTCGATTAGATTTTGTTTATTAATCATAATTACGTCTCTCTCCTGTATGCGTACGCATATGACGTTTTAAGTGATCATTCGAATAAAATCTCATCGCACATGTTTCGCATTGGTATCTTCGATCTCCGGTATGTATCCCTGATAAAATCAGAATCATATGTATTAACATTTGAAAAAAAAGAAAAAAAAAAAAAAATTCATCATGTGTAAATGACAGAAAACTAACTTTTATGCTTTTTCATTGATCCTTTTGTTGTAAAAGATGATCCGCACGTATCACAAACATGTTGCTTTTGTCCTGTATGAACAATCATATGAGTAGTTAATGCTGCTTTCCATTTAAATTTACTCGGACATAAATGACAGGCGAAGGGCTTCTCTGATGAATGTAACATTTGATGACTAGCCTGGGATTATATATCATGGAATTATGTGCAATATTCAAGTAAATTGAAAAATGGACATAATCAAACAATAAAGAATATGAATTTACCAAAAGATGAATGGTTTTAAACGATTTTCCACATTCAGCACACAAGTGTTTGGTAATCGCGTGACTGTCTCGAACATGTGCTTTTAATTTTCGTACAGTATGGAATACCATATCACACGAGCTACAAATTAATTGTTTTGCCTTTTTATGCCACTCCTTATGCCACAATAATAGAAAATTCAAACCAAACTCTTCTGAACATTGTTCACATTTGTAGGCTTTCAGCTCATCCTTATGCGTATCTTTGACATGATGTTTTAGCGTTGTGACTGAATTAAAAGCTTGTGAACAGTATTCACAATCGTGAATATTTTTTGTGTGCCGGGATTTATGCCTAAACCAACTGGATTAAAATGTATCATTCAATGAGATTATTGACAAACTAACGACCAATAATTTACTTATAACATTATTATTTACCTATTAATGTGTACAAATCGTATGTTGCATTTTGTACATTCGTATGGTTTGTTTGCGTTATCATGTTTGGTCATGTGATTTATTAGCTGAATTAATTGATTGAATTGTTTCTTACACTCATAACATTCATATATTTTGGGATCAATCTTACATCTGGTTCTTTTTGCGTGAGTTTCATTCACCGGTATCAGCTGATAAATTGAATCATTATTTTCTGCATTTTCATCAGGTATTGTATTTTCGGCAAAATTATCTTCCACACAAACAAGTTCAGATACGATCATTGGTTCCTCATGCTTTGAATTTAATTCAACATTTTCCTCATTCATTTGAGCAAATTCATAATCCTCAATTTTTATTACAGTTTCAGTCTCTGTTTGGATATTTACATTCGTATCAAATTCATCAACATTTTGAAATGGTTTCAATGTATCGCCAATATTATTTGTTAAAAAATTTTCCACGAAATATTGTTCGCTTGCTTCACACAGAATATGAAAATCATATGTGGATATTAAATTAGTTTTGCAATTTATACAAATACTTTTTGGAAGTCCATCCACTCTGTCCACTCGTCCGTTTAAACAGTAGTTTAAAATTTCAGCTAAAAGAACTCCATTATGAAAAATTTCAAATAAATTTTGTAGATCTTTTGCTTGATTTGCACAAACTCGACAAAAATTCTCCAATACATCCATAGTTTAATTGGAATCCATGGAAAAATTTCACTTTTTACGTTTTACGAGAAAAAAAAAACAATGCGAATTGAAGTAAACAAAAAAGAATGAGATGTCAGACAGTTGACGTTTATGCTCAGCTGTCAAATACAGTCCAATAATATATTGAGTGCATACATCGTGAGATGCGTGCGTGTATATTTGAATGAAATCATCCAGCGAAAGAAATGTCACTCAATGTAAAAATAAATCATCAAAGAGAAATTATTTGTAGCAATTTTTCTGAAATTGTGAAATAAAATGCCTGTTTACGAAATAGCTCCAGTTGTTTTTGATATTGGTTCGGCTTATACAAAGTAAAATCCTTTATTAAAACTTATTATTATTACTATTTTTCAATTCACTGATTGATTGCAATTATTTTTATCGCAATTTTTAGGCTTGGCTTTGTAGCTGAACCATATCCACGTTCAATCATTCCGACTGAAATTTTATCTGGCACATCACCGACCACAACAAAATCACTTTTCAATTATAATAATTATCTAGAATTCTATGATCAAGTGGTTGAATTCATTCAAACATTATTTTTCAAACATTTGTTGGTGAATCCAAAAGAGCGAAAAGTAGTGATTGTTGAAAGTGTTTTATGTCCAACAGAGATTCGAGAAATGTTTGCCAAAGTATTATTTCGACACTTTGATATATCATCGATATTATTTGTATCATCGCATTTGGTACCATTATCAACATTGGCTATCGAAAGTGCATTAGTCGTTGACATCGGTCATAAAGAAGCAACAGTAATACCAGTATACAGTGGTGTTCAAGTGCTTCATGCATGGCAAGCACAGCCATTAGCAGCTGAGGCGATACATGCAGAAATTAAAAGACAACTTATTGAAAATGGCGTATCAGGCGAACTTCTCACAGATGATATAATCGAAGAAATAAAAGTTCGAACATGTTTTGTAACCACTTATGAAAGATCGCAACGGTATAAAAATAATGAAGAAGTTATTCCACCGCCGGATGTTAGTTATGCAATTCAAGGCATACAAAGAATTACAATTCCTGGAAAATTAAGAGAAACTGCATTTGAAGTTTTATTCCCAGAAGATAATGATTGTTTGGGTTTGCCTTACATCATTTTAGATGCAATTGCCTCCTGTGCAATGGATATGCGTAAAATTTTACTTGAAAATCTCGTAATAATTGGAGGTACTGCAATGGCTGATGGTCTTCTAGCTCGTCTAAAAGATGAACTAACTGCTCTTCTGAAAACTGATGTATACAAAGAGAAATTACATTCAAACATTGCTAAATTCCATCGAGTGCCGGCTAAAGAAAATTTTGCTGCATGGTATGTTCCGATTCATAAGGAAATTTTAATCATTAGGTCAATATTGATTTTGAATTAAACATATTTTGTCTTTCTTAAGGTTGGGAGGATCCATTTATGGTGGCACAGAGATACTCAAAACAAAAGGCCTATCTAAAGAAACATACATGAAATTAAATCGCGTCCCTGATTGGACCAATTTAGAAGACAATCGACCATGGGGCAATTAAATCATATTTATTCCATATATTTTATACATAATTTACAAATAAAATGAAATAATTATTCCTAATCCTACTCAATATCCATTCTATTTTCATTTTGAAAATGTTCATATGAATGCTTTCTCAGCTCGATTTGTAATCTGAATGATTTGGAGCACAGATTACATTGATACGTTTTATCACCAACATGTTGTCGCAAATGCTTGTTCAGATCACCAGACTGAGTGAATGCTCGATTACAGTATTGACATTTATGCGCTAAAATCAAAAACAAATTAAATTGAATAAATCAAAAAATGAGCATAATGATTTTATCTTACGTTTTTCACCAGTATGCGTAAGCATGTGTCTCTTAAGATTGTAAATTGTTCTAAACTTCATTGGGCACAAATCACATTTTTGTTCTTCACCTTTTCGATGGCGATGCCCTTTATATAAAAATAAACAAAATAAATTTATCAAGAATATTTGAAATGAAAATTTTTGATTAATTCGAATAAATAGGGAAAAAAAGTAAAATTTCTAAAATCAAAATATTTACGTCTATGTTCTTCCAATGATCCTCTTGAATTGAGAGTTGCACCACACAAATTACAAACATATTTTGCATCGCTGTGCACATCCATATGCTTCTGAAGATCTGAATTAATGAAAAATCGTTTCGGACATTTCGTACAAGCAAAAGCCCTAAAGCTAGAATGTCTAATTGCATGGCTGCGAAGAGAACCTTTTGTTTTGAATCCATTGCCGCATGTTGAACATAAGTGAGCTAATAAAAAATAATTTCAAATTATGAAATGAACCAAGAGTATTTTGCTAAAATGTGAATTTTAATTTACTTACGCCTTTCATCGGAGTGTGCAATGAGATGTTTTTTTAGTTGAAATTTAATGCGATATCTTCGATTACAAATGTGGCATACATGTGGTTTTTCGATTTGTTCGTGGTGCGCTTTATGACATTCCATTAGATAGACCATGGAAAATATTTTGGAGCAATCCGTACATTTATGTAATTTATGTTGGTCTTTGTGGATTTCCAGATGATCTAAAAGGCTTTTTGTTGTTTCGAATGATTCAAGGCAATATGAACATTGAACACTTTGCCCTCTACACAAATGTCGATCCAATTGGGCTGCCGAAAAATGCATTGAACAAATTTTACATTTAAATGGTGTTGCTTCATTATGTTGCTTGAGATGAAGTTGAGTATCTCTGTATGATTTTAATTTCTTTTTGCATAAATAACATTCGAACAATCGGTTCATTTTTCGATTAAACATTTCTTTTTGTTGTTGTTGTTGCTCCTGCTGCTGCTGCTGTTGTAGTTGTTTGTCTGTTGCTATTTCATAAGTATTTATCACATTATTTGCACCCCTTCTTCGACTTGCTTCCGTTTGACGTTCATTTAATATTATTTCTGGATTTTTTTTGTGAAATTCAACTTTTAAATGGTTCTGAACCATTGTACAATCATTTTTTAATGTGCAAGGTTGAATTGTTCGGACTTTTAGCTCTTCATTTAGTGTGGGAAACATTTTTTGAAAGCGATTTTCACTTGATTTCACAAGATTGTAAAAATCGAATGCTATCTCCAAATTTGATAAGCAATTATTACAAATATTCGATGGACGTAAATCTGTTTGCCGAATTTTTGTCTTTGTACAAAATCCAAGCATATCGGCTAGTATTAAACCCTTTTTTCGTATACCAAACAAGCTAACTGTTTCTGTCGATTTTTTTGCACACACTCGACATAATTCGTGAAGTTTATCATTAAACCGAGTCAAGTTTGACATTTTTATATTAAATTAAGTTAATTGTTAATGAAAGTGATTGATTCAATGAATGAATAAATGAAAAATGGGTTAGAAAAATGTCGAAATCAAATTATAAAAAAATTATAGTCTTCAAACAGAAAACATTGAATTACTTGCACAGCACAGTAAAAATAAACGATTTCATTCAGTGGGATGTCAGTCTAAATGTCAAACTTTTGGTTATTGAAATCACGGAATGCATACGTGAGCATTTACACGATCTATTTAACACAATAAAAACAGAAAACAGTTCAAACAGCTATGTTCTTTTTCAATTTCCTTTATTTACAATGTTTGCTTTAGTGCTTAAACAAATTGTCATTGCAAGTCAAAACTAATTTATCAGAGAATGTATCATACTATATTCAACATTGGTACCAGCTAAAGAAAAACAAGCAATCATTGAAACATTGAAACGACAGTTGAATGAATTTTATTCCACATATTTTATACATTATTTGGAAATGAAATGACTGCATTATTCCCAAATCTATTGAATATCTGTTTTATTTTCATTTTGAAAATGTTCATATGAATGCTTTCTCAGCTCGATTTGTAATCTAAATGATTTGCAGCACAGATTACATTGATACGTTTTATCACCAACATGTTGTCGCAAATGTTTGTTTAGATCGCCAGACTGAGCGAAAGCTCGATCACAGTACATACATTTATGTGCTAAAAATTGAAAAGAAATTTTATTGATCAAATCAAAAGCGTATGGCATTTTAATTTTATCTTACGTTTTTCACCAGTATGCGTAAGCAAATGTCTCTTAAGATTGTAAATTGTTCTAAACTTCATTGAGCACAAATCACATGTTTGCTCTTCAGCTTTTCTATGGCGATGCCCTTTGTACGAAGATAAACAGAATTAATTAATCAAGCAAATTTTAATTTAAAATTTATGTTCAGTTTTAAATTGAATTACTCACTTCGGTGCTCATCCAAGGATCGTTTTGAACTGAGAGTAGCCCCACACAAATTACACACATATTTTGCATCGCTGTGTACATCCATGTGCTTCCGAAGATCCGCATTACTGAAAAAGCGCTTTGGGCATTTCGTACAGGCAACGGGTTTAAAACCAGAATGTCTAATTGAATGGCTGCGCAAAGTGCCCATTGTTTTGAATCCAATGCCACATGTTGAACATAAGTGTGCTGATGGAATATATATTTTATTATTATGCAATTAGCCAACAAGTATTTTGTAAAATGTATCATTTGAATTTTCTTACGTCTCTCATCAGAGTGTGTAGCAAGATGTTTTGTCAGTAAAAAATTAACTCGAAATCTTCGATTACAAATGTGGCATACATGTGGTTTTTCGATTTGTCCATGTTGCGCCTGATGACATTCCAGTAGATAGACCATGGCAAAGAGTTTAGAACAATCCGTACATTTATGTAATTTATGTTGGTCTTTGTGGATTTCCAGATGATCTAAAAGACTTTTCGTCGTATCAAATGATTCAGGGCAATATGAACATTGAACACTTTGCCCTCTACACAAATGTCGATCAAATTGCACTGCCGAAAAATGCATTGAACAAATTTTACATTTAAATGGTGTTGCTTCATTATGGTGCTTGAGATGAAGTCGAGTATCTCTGTATGATTTTAATTTCTTTTTGCATAAAAAACATTCGAACAATCGGTTCATTTTTCGATTAAACATTTGTTGTTGTTGCTGCTGTTGCTGCTGCTGCTGCTGTTGTACTTGTCTGTCTGTTGCTATTTCATAAGTATTTATCACATTATTTGCACTTCTTTTTCGACTCGGTTCCGTTTGATCTTCATTTAATATTCTTTCCGGATTTTCTTCATGAAATTCAAATTTTAAATTGTTCTGAACCATTGTACAATCGTTATTTAATGTACGATATTCAGTTGATTGGTTTGTTGTCTCTTCGTTACATTCAGGAAACATTTTTTGAAAACGATTTTCACTTGATTTCACAAGATTGTAAAAATCAAATGCAATCTCCAAATTTGATAAGCAATTATTACAAATATTCGATGGACGTAAATCTGTTTGCCGAATTGTTGTCTGCGTGCAAATGCCAAGCATATCACCTAGTATTAAACCCTTTTTCCGTATACCAAACAAACTGATTGTTTTTGACGATTTTTTTGCACACACTCGACATAATTCGTGGATATTGTCACTAAATCGAGTCAAGTCTGCCATTTTTCTATCAAACTCTATGAAATTGTTTTTGAAATTGTTTGAATAAAAATTTGATTCTTCATGCAAATCAATAAAAAGCATCAAATTACTTGCTATGAATAGAAAAATAAACAGTTTTAGTCACTGAGCTGTCAGATTGAATGTCAAATATTTGGTTTGTCAAATCACGCAATTCATACGTGAGCACATACACGATCCATTCAATTAATTTGATTCGGAAACGGTTCAAACTGTTATTTTCTTTTTCATTTTCATTCAATATCGAAATGAATCCATGTTTCTCCACAAGCATGTGTTTTGACACGTTACATGCGGACTTCCTATATATACAATTTACATAGTTTGCTTTTATATTGATACTATCATAATCATTGAGTTGTTGCAACTTTATATTCACACGAATATGAACCAAAATGTGAAAAAATCAAATTCAGCATTTTATCAATACAATGGGTACTATTCATACATCTTTTAGTTCCATTTTCTTCACAATTTTTGTCAAACCATGTCAATTGAAAGCGATGTCTTGCACAACTCTCAAAATTTGAAATAAAAATTCGTTTGTAAAAGTAGTTGCATGTACAACCCAAATATAATCAATGCGTAATTTAGACTGAAATTCTAAAAATCCTTTGCCGATGACAACAACAAACTGTAATTAAATTAAAATCCTCAATTTCATTCTCAATAAATACGAAAGATTTGTTCATTCTTTTCCTTCAAAATAACACAGTTACAGCGGTGGTTCAAACAACAGAGAAGAAATCTATGGTATCACAAATTAATCGACCACAACAACCAGTTGAGCCACAACAATAAGTTGTACATCAGATAACCCAAAATGTCATACCATCGACAATGAATCAAAATTTGGTGTCAATTCATGGAAAATTCGACAACATTCAAAAAGGTGAAAAGACTGATCAACCAAATGAAGAAGACGAATTGGAAGAAATGGACATTGATGGTAAGAATGATAAAATAATTCAGAGGATAACGACAAATGTGAACAAGATTTACGTGATAATTCATCGGACTTTCAATGAGACTAATCTCAATAATTCTATAGCTTGATAAGATTTCCGTGACGTAATGAAAATGTTTTGTTTCTTCAATCAAATCAAAAGACGATTTATAATTAAGCAAGAACTTTTATTTCGTTTAAATAATAAAAATATTTTTATATTTGGAACAAGCCTAATTTTGGATATAGATTCGTGAGTTGTGTTAGTCCCGCAAAATTGAACATTTCAGATGCTTACAATGCTCACTTTTGTATGTATTTATAAACAGATTATCAGAATGTATATTTTTTGTAATTTGATACTTTGCAATGAATTAGCTGCCTAACACAAATAAAATAACCTTAAACAAAATAACTTTAAACAAAACTGCGTATTTATGCAACGCAATAAATGTTGAAGCCCGACATTTTCATTTTTCATTTGATAGTTTTCGTCAGGTCATTAAAAACGATCTGAATTCTTGTGTATTTTTGATTTCATTTTGAAATAAATATCAGTCGAGAAAGGAAGTTTGATGTGACACGATCAAAATAAACATCAATACGCCATTTTGATTCAAATTTGCATGTGTTTAAAGTGTTTCCATTGTCCGATAAATCTTCGATAAAAATTGTCTGTGATTTAATACAAAAATGAGTATTAAAATCAAATTCCCAAATCGGTCAGCTTCAAACACAAGTGATAAGCGTATCGAAGATGCGTACAATGAAGGTATCACATTTGATGTTGATGTCATTACATCCGACGAAAAGATCATCAAAGCTCATCGGTTTGTTTTATCCATGTATTCCAAATTTTTGGCCTGTGTTATAAAGCTTCCCAATGTTGCATCCAGTGGTTTGATCTCAAGTGAGTAATTCAATATCATATTTTTTTCATTTTATTCCAATACACTTAAAAAAATTGCTGTTTTTATTAGTTCCATTGCGAAAATATTCTTTCGAAATTGTGCAAAATGTCGTTCAATTGTTGTATTTGCGAGAAGTAACTGTGTCAAAGGATCTTTGCAATGAGATGTTGGAAGCATTGCAATTTTTGAAAATTGATGATACTTTGGCTGAAGAAGACCCAATGATATTGCTTGACAATAGTAGGTTTCAATGCAGTTTTCAATGTGATAATTTTTTTTTTTCTCAGAAATAATTTCCTTTTCATTAATTTTAGTTTTGGTTTTAGAAGAAGATGCTCGAAAAGTTGTTCAATATCAGAGTAACTTGAAGAAATCCCAACCGGATTCATGTCAACTTGGGGAATTGAAGCGTGATCAATCAACGTAAGTTCGAAAAATGTAAAATACATTTAGATTTGCAACACAAAAACATTTGATTTTTTTTTTTTTTTTTTTTTGTAGATTTGTTCAAAATGGCTTACAACCATCGGCTATTCCCATTGCTGAAAATCCCCTATTTGCTTATATTGCCACAAAATATCCCAATTTGAGCATCACCAAATTGTCATCATCATTGAAATTCAATAGCCCATCGTGTTCATTGTTGAAAATAAAGCCAAAAACATCATTGGTACGTGAACCTCCGAAATGGGCAAATCAAAATACATGGACGTAGGTTGACAAATCGTTTAGAAGTGAAAATTAAGACATAAACTATACTTTCATAATTTTTTTTTTTTTTTTTTTGTAGTTCCATTCAAAACTTTCCAGTTAAGTCTAATTTGACTGCAAAACCAAAAACTGTAATCACTCCAAGTGTTCAAAAAAATGTATCGACCATCATTGCTTCAAATTATCCACATTTGAAAATCAGCAAAGTACCACGTCCAATGAAAGTCGATGATCTAACACACCCATTACCGTTAACAAGATCGAAATGTCAGTATTCTTTTGAAATCAATTCTATCTAATAACAAAAGAGTTATTTATTTTTTTCAATTCTCTTCAAAAAAAAAAAAAAAAAAAAAAATACCACAGCTGTACCGATTGTTCAAACAAAACCAGAGGAGCAACCTATTGATCGAACTCAAAAACAAGTTGACACGATTCAAAAGCAGATGCCCGAAAGCAATGTGCCATCGTCAATAATACAAAATTCGGCTTCTATTGATGGAAAATGCGTCAATTTTGAGAATGAAGACGAATCAAACGATTTATGGAAAAAATGGCGAGAAAACGAACAGTTTATGGAAGAAACGGACTTTGTTATCATTGATAACGATATGATTACTAACAAAGAATCAACAGTGGATGATATTGAACGTAACCAGGAACAGCAACGACAATAATTAATACTGATAACGGAAGAAAATTCAAATGAAATGCATTATATTACAATTTATAACAATAAGGTTTATTGCAATTTTTCATATGTGTTTTGTATCTTATGAAGAAAACGAGAACAAAAAAAAAATTTAATTCGAAATATTGATATTTGATTTTTGTTTTAACATCAAACATAAAGTTGTTATTGTCCTAACTGTATACTTTTTAACAAAATTTCTATATTAAGGCAGATTTGACAAAGAGCAATAAAGAACTGTCAATGAAACAATGAAATGCTATGCGAAAACTATACTAATAATTATAATCATCATTAAATACAATATCTTTTGTTACATTTGCTCGTCCTACTTCTTTCATTTGAGAATAGTTTTTTTTTATTTTTTGTTTTTTTTTATTTTTGTTTTTTTTCAAAATTAAAGTGAAAAAAATCCGATTGTATCAAATTATGGTATTTTTTTCCTCTTCACATTTGATCCCTTGTGTGCAAAATAAATGCATTTTAATAAATGAAAATCATTAAACAAACAAAATATAAATTGACAAATAATTTCTTAAACAATTTCTTCCGCTAAACTATAAGTATCTTTTTTTTTTTTAATTTGTTTTGATTTTCAAAACGTTTTTATGAAAATATAATTTATGTGTGGCAGAAGGAAAAATTGAAATAAATAAATTGATTAAATACAATTTGCGGTGTGAATAAATCCGTAATTAGTTAGCTCAATCATTTCACGCGTTTTCATATTTTTTTTACGATATTCAATATTTACATAACCTTTGATTTATAATTCAATTTTTGATAAATTTCAATCGAAATTTACATAGAATTTTAATTTAATTTATCCCTTTATTGTCTGATTTATTTCAAACATCTTTTCTCTTTTTATATCGTAAATGAAAAAAGTACAATGGATCTTTCTACGTATCATAGAGTTTATATTTGTATGGCACTTTCAATGCCATAAAATGGACATTTTATTTAAGCGGATTGTTTTTCAATCGTTCCAAAAATGTATTTCGATAATAAATCGATGTAATTGTCACACATTTGCCAGACTAAGTGATTTTCTTTAATATTTCCAAATGTTGCGAAAAGCTCTCGTAATCACATATAATAATGCTATCCTTTTAAAACTTGCTCATTGTGCTCACTTTGCTTACTTATTTATTAAACACAAAGGGAATCTCCATACATTTTTTTTTTATTTGTGCTGTGAATCTCTATGTTTTCATTTCGGATTATTGCGAAACCGTTTAGTGAGTAGGAAAAAAAAAAACAAAATGAATTAATGAAACTAAACTATCTTGCGTTGAATTGCATGTGAACGAAGTTGAGTGAGTTTTTTTTCCAAATTATGTAAAATGGTTTTCATAAATATTTCAATTGATCTTTCAATTGAGTAAAGAGTGTATGTGCCTGTGCCTGTGTTTGCGAATTTATATAATTGTACACAACTGTACAATTTGCAGCACAGTTTATATGTTGTGATTGTGGATTGTGGATTCTGAATATCTTGAACTAAATCTATAATTCATCTTAAATAGGTTAGTGTGAGAAAAAATAAAGAAGAAAAAAAAAAAACAGTGAACAGATGTGTGAGTGCTGAAACCTTCGCTCTTTGAGTGCACCTAATGTTTCAAATCTACATTTCTTCAAAGGATATCAAAGTTTAGATAACAATTTAAACTAACTACATCAATGTGTTTAAAGTTTTTCAAAATCTGCATTAATAAAATTTGATTGTTTTGTTAAAAAGTTCTTTTTCTAATACATTTGTCCTTGGCCAGAAGGAATTCCATCAAAAATTGATTACATATAAGCCATTCAATTGTCAATGTCCAATGTTAAATGTCCAATTTCATTGATGATGCAACAATGCAAATACGATAAATTAACAGTAATATTTGATAGACATATTGGCATATGAAATTGTCTAATAATACATAGATTGACTGCAGCCATCTAAATTTTGAATCGCTTTGATCAGCATTGATTTCGAGAAAACCGGAACCAATAGCAAATACTTTTCGGTCCATAGTATTTTCATAACACTTTAATTAAAATTGGCAATTGAATTGAATCCATGTTATCGATTTTCGTTGACATTCCCAATGTGTTTGGTTGTATTCTTTTCTTTTTTTTCTTTTATAAATGTATGATTATATGATATTTTGCAAATACTTTACATTTGATTGTTTAGTTATTGAATAAACCATTTTTTAGCTACTTTTAAATTCAAAATTGTTATAATTGTTAGCTGCAAGATATGCTATTGTTCATACTATATATCATTTGTCATTCGAAAATGTGTGATCTACTTGTGATTATGCCATTGGATTAGTTAGTAAATATCACATCGAAATTCTGTAAGTTCTGAGTTTTGAGTGGTTTTTTTATGTTCTGTTACTTTGGAATGTATAATATAGAGTTGTAATTATTTTTCTCTTTACTCTTTTCATTTGTTCTAATGAAGTAAATTCAAGATAAACTAGACCTCTTTTTGTAATTAATATTCAGAATGGAAAATATTATTCTTGTACTAGATACTGTTAAGAAATTTCAAATATGTAAAACATGCACTTTAACCTTAAATTTGTGTTTGGTTCAATTCGATTGAATGTATCCATTTGGATATTGCCACAATAGTTTTTTTTAATGCTTTACGTGATTGCATTTTTTTTGTTGCTCTCTAGTTATCTAAGTTAAAAGTTAACAAGAGCATTATGCATTGATTCTAGCTGCAGTCCGCATTACAAACACAGTTTTCTCTCTCTCTCTCTCTCTCTCTCTCTTTCATCTTCTCTCGTCTCCTCTCGTCTTCTCTTTTTGGTTGATATTTTTTTTAAAAAAACATAGCAAATGAATGTTGATTCAAGCTCAGTTGGGTTTCCGTATTCAGATTTGTTTGATGTTATGCTGTCGTCAAATATAGAACAGTTTTGGATAGTGTTCGAAGCTTATCGTTGGCGAACATTTTTTATTTTTTTCATAATGTTGAATGTTGTTTGTGCATCAACTGGTCAAACAATGTATGAAATGTAGTGTTTTTTTAGTTTCCCAGATTCATGACTGTATCGAATCCAAGATTTCAACAGCTGTTATTCAGATGGTTGTTTCAGTGGAATGCGTGCATACAACTAAAATTCACAAAGAGAAACATTCATTCAGAATTTATGCAACGCTACAAACATCAAAGTAAAATTGAAATTGAAATAGAATTTTAACTCACCCCTAGCAAATTTCGTGGAACATAACCCTCTTCTCCAGTTTCCTTCTTTTTTGCCCACCACCATTCACGCTCTGCATCATCTCCTTTTCGTAATATTATTATCTGATCATTCACATCGAATGAAAGCTCATCAGATTGCTGTGCATCGTATGAAAACACTGCATACACCTCGCCATTATTCATTATACCTAATTTTTCTTGAATGCCTGTGTGAGTGAGTGAGCGAGTGAGTGAGTGAGTGAATGAATGAATGAAATAAAACAATTTATTAATTAAATAATTTTCGAAAGCAAAATATGAATTTTCATTTCGTATTAAATGAATACATACTATACAAATATTCAGAGCAACCATCAAAGCCTTCTTCATCCTCTTCACATTTTTCGGCTGGGGTTTCATGATCGGAGAGCGTTGATGCGAATAAACAGGCTCCTGATTCAACTAAAAATTTGACCATCGCCAAATTATTGCAACTTGCTGCACAGTGCAAAGGTGTCCATCCATCGGAATCTTGGGCATTCACATCGCAACCAAATTCAACTAAAAATTTAACAATATCAAAATGACCTGCACAGATTGCATTGTGTAAAGCTGTAATTCCTTCGTCATTTGCAGCGCTCGGGTTTGGAACCTGTAATAGACAAACGGATTATTCATGTAGAAAAAACAAAGTTTTTCTTTTGTTTTGCAACAAATACGAAAGAAAAAGAGAAAGAAAGAAAGAAAGAACGATAAATTCAATGAAATGTCAAATGCTTGGGGCTCACCTGGGCCGCTGTCTTTTGAACAAGTTCTAATTCACCTTCAAGACTGGCATCCAGTAGCAAAGCCAATGGATCGAAACTAACTCGTCGAGTTAGTTTAACTTTTGTGCTATCACTCATTGACGATCTCTGTCGACGCACAACCTCAATATTTTGTGGTGGCAATGCTGGTTTTTCCGCATCACTGCTACCTGATGATATGGTCGATTTATCATTTTCATCGAGACTACTATTGCTACTGCCAGCTGGTGATTTCGATTTGTTTTCCATTGATGTGTATTGTGGCATTTTATTTTCATCGCCATTCGATGATTTGATTCGTTCATTTTCGGGAAATAGCAAAGTTGTTGGCATTTCAATGCGTCGTGATGAGTATTGAATTGGTTTAATGCCCGATGCAAGTGTTCGAAGACGTGGCTGTTCAGAAAGTGGTTGCTTTTTTATCGTCAACGGTTTGGCTTTGATGGGAAAATCAATAGTATGTGCTTGAATGTGTGAGCTGATTTGTTGACCAGATTCAATGTGTGGCCGATTAATTTCATTGTTTATGCTTTTCTCATACGAAGCATTTGATGTTGGATTTGAAGTTGTTAATGATATACTTCGGCTTGCACTTGGAATTGATGAACCACAACTATTTGTTGTTGATGATGATGATTTTGATGACGATGATGAGGATGATGATGCTGCTGATGATGTTGGTGACGATTCATTACTACTATTGCTACTGTCATTATTTTTATTTGGTTTTGGTGGCAAGGCTGGTCGTGATTTATCGAATGATTCAACTGTTGATAGAATCGGCGTTGAATTAATATTCGGTGCAACAGCATTCACACGCGAACTTGGTATGGTTGATTTCACAGAAGATGTAATTGATGTTGGAGCTACGCTACTGATTGGTTTTCTTGGCGGCGCAACCATGTTTCCAGTTGAAATTTGATGTGTCATTAAAAGTTTTGATTTTTGCGATGTTTTAACGTCAAACCGTTGATTATTATTGTTATTTGTATTAGCCATAGTTGATAAAACTGTTTTATTTATTGCATTTAACATTTCATTCTGTACAGATGTTGTTGGGAAACATGATTTTGATGTTTTTGTTTCCGAATCATGTACGAATTTTGCACTGTCGCATTCATTTAAATTGGCATTCGCTGTAGATTCCACTTCATCAAATGATTCTTTGCCCATTGCAATTATTTTGGTGGCTGTTATAGTTGTGTTTGTTGTTGATGATGGTGGTGTTGCTGTTGCTGTTGCTATTGGTGCCGATGCTGTTGTTGTTATTGTCGATATTGTTCCAGCAGCGTTACATTTGGTTGCCCGTGCTGAATTGTAGGATAATGTGTGCAATTTCGAATCGGATTTATTTGTTGTCACAAAATCAGTCATGTCAGCATTTGCATTCAAATCAAAATCTTGTGAATGCTGTTTCATGTGCAGCATTTGTCGTGCCAACTTTGTTTCATCACTTTCCGGAAACTGAATGTGATTTACGTTGACATTTGAATTACTGTTGAGTATATTATTTGCATTTTTTTGGTTAGATTCATGTAGATTTAATTTTAAATTTGCCAAATCTTGTACAATTTTAACATGCTGCTTCGGTTTGTTTGCCAATGGAAGTTTTTGTTGTGGCATATGAATGTATGGTTCAACGGCAGCCACATTTCCCTTTGGTATGATACGCTGTGACGGATATACACTATGCGATGGCCTATAGAATGTGGTGTGATAAAAGAGATGAGAAAAAATAGAACACAGACAAAATGAATTGGAGGATAACGTATAACATGCGTCGGTGTGGTTTAAATTAGTGGAATAAATTCGAATGGCAACCCTCAACAAAAAAAAAAAAACCGAAATTACATTTAATCAGATGAATATGTTATAAAAATTCATAACGTTCATTAAATTGAACATATTTTAGTAAATTCATTTTTGCCGGTTGAAAATCATAAAGCGATGTGGTTTTCCACACATCACACTGATTAAAATTTTCCTAATTGTTATGTATGCATGTAAAAAGATTGAATAAATTAACTTACTTGTTTGATGTGGCAGCCGTTGAATTTGAATGAGTGTTATTAACAAACTGTAAAACCACTCCATTATTGTTTGTGTAGTTGATGTTCTCCACATTTTGATGATTAAATTGTGACTGTTGCTGTTGCAATTTTTGCTGATGTTCCGTTTGATTCAGCTGATTCATCATGTGCAGTTGATTTGTTTTCATTTGATTTTGAAATGCTTGCGATAAGTTTGCAGCTTTTTTCTTTTGTAACCTTGACTGTAGCTCATAGATTCGTTGGTCCACCGAACGCAGTTCAGCTTGACGCACTGTCAATGCTTCTCGTTGTAAATGCAAACGGGCATCTTGTTGCAGTGACAACTGATTTCGATACTGTTTAGAAAAGATAAGGAAAGAAATTTAAACAAAGAAAACTTTTAATATTCACTTCAAATAGTTTTGTTTGAAATGCAAATAATGATGCTGTATTTTAATTTATTCAAGTATATTGTATATTGTAGTTGACATGGTTTTTATTTTTATAGTTCAACTTTTATTTGTTATATGATGCATTTATTTTAAAACTGAGATTTTTCGATGGAACAACAATGGAAAAAATGTCAAAATGCAGCATTGAAGTGTTTGCCATTTAGAAAGCGAGAAAACAGAAAAACCGAAAACATTTGTACAGTAAAAAAAACTGTGTTTTACATAAATAGCACAAATAGCAATAAAGATGACATTTTAGTTTGTGTTAATAGAAGAAAAAATCTTTTCTATTGTGTGCTCTATTGAAAACATACATGAACGATTTATACCAGAAAAACTTCATTATTCTGGCAACATGAAAATCGGAAATATTCGCATTCCGGCAGAAAAAGTTATGCCTCGTAAATGAACTTCAACTTTTCTCATTACGAGCATTCAACAATAGATTCTAGTGTTTAGAAAAAAAAAAAAAAAAACGGAATAATGGTTGCCAGGCATCCAGGCGATGGAAAAGTTTTTCATAAAGTCACTTGTACTTTAAACGATTCGAGTTTTTCATCTCGTCATTGCAATCATCTACCAGGTCGGTTGATTTCAAGTAACTGATAGTTGCTATTAGTTTTTCACATCGGTGTAATCTACATGTCCACAACTGGCATTTGTTCAAAATTAAATCACATGGTATTTTTCATCAAAAATAAAACACACACTTGTTCTTCACTACAACAAACATTTAAAAGTACTTGCTTTCTCTTTCTCTCTCTCTCTCTCTCTCTCTCTCTCCAACACACTTTCTCTCAAGAGTATCCAAAAATTTGAAAACTCCAAGTGGAGCGGAGTGAAGTATAGTGGAACATACCAACAAAAACGAAACGAAACGAAATAAAATAACCATGCCACTTGACACATTAAGCGACAATCACATTTTAAATGTTATGCTTTTTATTTAACTTTCCATGGAATGCCAACTAAATAAAGGAATTCTATCTCGAACAGTACTGAAGGTTCATAGTGTTTTTAAGCGAGTATAGTCACAGAAAAAAAAAAACCCAACGAAACTGAGTGAGAGTAAACTGCCACGTGAATCTGTGTGTCAACTAAGCACTTTACCATACCGTTGGTAAAGCTTATTGGATTAGGATTAAAAAGAAGCTCAATGTGATGAAAGTCATTTGCATTTTCAAGAACAGTAAAGTATATTTTTGTG